>BSBK01003436.1:222500-788007 GCA_027943335.1 Chamaecyparis obtusa | reverse complement strand
TGTTTTACATAGGGTGCACGCCCTATTTAATAGTATTCATAACACTTTTTAGTGTTGCATAGGGCGAGCGCGCTTGTGCTATGCAAAACTAAAATAAATGGTCTTTTTTGCCAAGGATCTCATGAAAGAGGCCCACTTTTTCTGTTGTTGTCTGAGTTTTGTGTGTTATCTGACAAGTATTCACTTTTCATGGTTTTGATAGTGACAAAGAAGCATATTCTATCAATTTGCACCATCTTTTGTTTAAAAATCAACATCGTATTGTGAAATTCAATCATTATCACCAAAATTTATCGATTGAGGTAAGTTTTTTAATTTTTTTACATGTCAAATATGAATAAAGAGTGTTTTGGTTTATAATTGGTATGATATAGACTTATTCAATACATAATTTGATATAATTGTAATAAATTTATATTATAATTTTTCATATTGTAAGAGGTTTATATTATAATTTGACTTATTGTTTTATATTTATATTATATTTTTTAAATTTTAATCAATTCATATGTAGAAATCATCATCATCATGCTAAGGAAATGAGCAAAGAATTTAACACCAGAAGAGCATGAAAGAGACAAAGAAAAGAAAAGGGAAAGAATGAGACAACTTCATGAACAAAAAAAATTAGATACCATAGAAGAAGATTTATCTTTGCATGAGGAACGTGAAACATCAATACAAAGTAAGAGAGAATTGGAATTGGAATAAAAAAGACAACAAATGAGAAACTTGCGTGCAATGAGACAATTGAATTATGAAGATGCGGGGACATCATCTATGAGTTCCCAAGTTCAAGAGACATCATCATCCAATGTTCGAGGCACACCATTGTCTACTTCTAAAGGTGGAGGCACACCAATGTATCATGTTGAAGACACACCATTTTCTACTTTCGAAGCTGTGGGCACACCATTATCTACATCCCAAGGTGTAGGGACAACATTGTCTCATGTTGAAGGCACACAATTATCTACATCCCAAGGTGTAGGCACAACATCATCTCATGTTGAAGGCACTCAAGATGGTACACAATTCACACATGTAATATTTTTGATGCTCCTATAATTATTAAATATAGAAAGCCAAAATATTTGATTGATATTGATACTAACATTTTGCAAGCAATGCCAGACAAGATTCCCAAGCGTACTTGTCAAAGAAATGTTAATCGTATTTGGAGATCATTTTGTGAGAATTTAAACATGACAAGAAGATGTCAACTATTTGTTGAAATGATGAGAAATCTGAAATTTAGGCCCATCATGAAGATTCTTGGGCTAAGAACGATGGATGAGTCAAGTGAAAAATCTATTGTAAAAAATCTAATCACTGCATATGAGAGTGTGGGTTCTACATCATGCACGAAAGATAGTAATGTCGCATGACATGTACTTACATCAACGATAGTAAGCACTCAAATGAAGAAATCTAGACTCATTAGAAAGATAAGCAAAACATTAAAAATAAGTAGAAAGTCTCTAATGAGAGCCCTAGGAAGGCGTCAAAGAGTGGAAGATCCAAATAGAAATGAGTTATGGGCATTTTTCTGGTAGACTACCATGAAAAGATAAAGCAATTGTTGAAGCTTTGAAATCCTTGATTGAAGAATTTTGGAAGAATAATACACGGGTATCTCCTAATCAAAGAGATGTTGTAAGAAGAAGGACTGGTAGTCGAATTCATGTTCCACAACCAAAACATTTTTTGGATTCAACTCAGACATAATTCTTTGCAAAATTTATGCATATGTATCCTCAAATTAAATTAGTCAGAGATATTTTGAAATGTGTAAACCTTTTTATGTGAAGATAAATCACACATGCACAACTTGTTTTGTAGGGTACATATAGAATTTTCTAACCATTTTGAATTTTCTAACCATTTTGAAGTTTATAGGAATATATGTGTAGATTTGCACTCTAACAATGTTTTGCAGGATTGTAACATAAATGTCTCACCTAGATCTTCAAGGGAATTAATATCTACCATTTTATGTGAAAGAGTGGATGGTCAACAATTTTACAAGCTCTCATGTTTGAATGGTACATGCATAGATTGCAGAGGTTTGCGACGTTTGCCAATTTGTCAACATATGGAGAGTACACATGCAATCGGTAATGAAATAGTGGAATTTGGAAAAAATAAGACCGTGACATACAATCTAAAAGATGGAAAAGAGGCTAAAAGATGTGATTTAGTAATTGAAAAAATTCCAGCGTATCAGTTCATGGACATTTTTTGTAAAAATATTATTTATGAGTATGCAAGGCATACACATAGAGCACGATAGTTGGATATGCAATTCAAGTTGTGCAAGGACACATTACCACTTGATACCATTGTTTGAGTTGTGGACTTTGCAGAGAACTACACACTAGAACCATAAAATGGGGGCCAAGAAAAGTATTACAACTCTCAACAGGTTGCTATATTTGTTCATATAGCATTCATGCATGCACCAAATAGTACAGAGGAGAATAGGAAGATATTGAGGGAGTATCATTTTTATATTAGCAATGATTGCTCACATTCTACAGAATTTGTACACAATTGCTTTCAACTATTTTATGGTCATTTGGCAAATAGGGGCATAAAATATCATCGACATATCATATGGTTAGATAATTGTGCATCATAATTCAAGAATTCTTGAATGTTTTATGGTTGTCCAAGATGCATAAGATTACTAGAATTCAATATATGTAGAATTTCACAGAGGCCGGTAATGGAAAGGGAGAGCATGATGGCGCAGGTGCATGTATTAAAAGAGCATTAGCACATGAATAATTAAAGTACAAAGAGAAATCAACATTGTTAGATGTAGGATGTATTGTCCAGTGGTGTAACGCTACAATGGGTCCAGGTAATGAAGGTAATTCTATGGTTCATAGATTTTTTTGGTTGATGGATGAAACTAACATTACACCATATGAGGATTGTTGTACATTGACAGGATCGAGTGAGCTACACTCTTTTAGAAGTTGTAATGTAGGTTCATGGAGTATCCACACATGACATATGGTGTGCTTTTGTTCTTCATGTATAGATGAAGATTGGGGATGGGTGTGAGTCAAAGAAATGGGTTGAAAAATGGCATACATGTATTTTGAGTCTACTTGCCTCCTATCATCCCCATGAATCACTGCAATTGACAGAAATGGAATCATCCATTGACTTTGATCGCTTATCTAATCTAGTACAACTAGGTAAAAATTTTCCACACAAATAATCTCAAATTTAGTACTTTATCATAAATATTCAGTAAACTAATATCCTCATTATGTTTATATAATTACAACCCATGTTTTTGTTGTTATTGCACCTGAAGACAATGAAGGAAGGACATATTATTATTTGTGTCATTGTGTTGAGGCAAAAAAGAAATTGGATCACTCGATTATCGATGGTGAAGAATTAGAATACCCTATAGGAGTAGTGGTTGTAACTAGTACATGGCTTAGATGATACGCTATGAAGAACCCTAGGTTGTCATTGTTTGAGGATTGGGAGACACACAGAAAGATTCTTCATTATTCAAACCTCTTCGTTGCATCAAATGTCCACTTAATCAGATATGGGGGAAGACCGCATAATAAAACTCTTTGGAAGGTTCGTGAATCAGACCATGAGGCAATGCTTGAGACAATCAAGGGTAGGGTAGACCCAATTGGTTCATTGGACTAAATGGAGATACAAAATATCATAACATGTCAAATTTATATAGCACTATAAATTGGGTGGACTGTAAATTGTTCATGCATTACCCCATATGTATAACGAGAAGTTTGTAAGATTTAATGACAACCTTTCTCTTCTATGTTTTGGGGCAATACCGGAAGGTTTTCTTTGCTCAACTCTTTTCCTTTGGTGCTCCTATTGAGCTGAGTTGTAAAAATATTTCTCATTATTCATAAAAGAAACTTTATGTTGTTATGCCAATCTTATAACAAATAGATTCTTATAATATAAATCTTATAAACAAATAGATTCTTCAGGCATAATCTAGAGCAATAGATAACCCTTCCACATGACTAAATTAATTAAACTCTAATTTATTAAATGAGAGATCTATACAATAACCACATCCTTATAATAGAAATCTTATAACAGAGATTTTTCACAGCATACATAGCATAATGTTCGATAATAACCACAAACTATATTCATAATGTAACATACATAGCATAATTCATATATTCTTTACATATACTAAGATCCCAGCTCAGCATTAACTTCCACACATTCAGTTCACAGTCACTTCTACCTCAAAACATCCAAACAAGCCCATTTTAACATAAACCCAAGCCAAAACAAACTTCTAAACAAGCTTTCCATAAACACCACATACAAAAAACCTAAAATCTTCCAACAAAACCTAACCTAGAGCAGTAGGAAACTTGGTAACAACCTTACTTCCTTCAGAAGCAGCATGCCTAGCCAACTCTCAGGAAAGAACAAACTTGACAGCAATCTCAATTTCTCTAGAGGAAGGTGTCACAATCTTGTTATATTTTAGCAGAGAAGCAGCCTCAGGAGTAAGCTTATCAAAAATATCAATCATGAAGTTCTCCATGATATCCCATGGCAGCACTAGATATTCCCTTGGAGGGATGCACTTGTTTCAATACCTTGTATTCTCAAATTTCATTGCTTTGACTGCTGAATCGTTTGTGGGCTTGAACATCACTTTCTTTTCTTTTCTCAACTTTGGAGAATCCTTTACTTCATTCTCTCCTTTCATACCATCTTCTTTAAGCTTATTTAAGCTTGCCAATTAGTTCCAGACCATCAACCAAATTCTTGATCACCTCTTCAAATGGTGATCAAAGTATTTGAATACCCTTTTTCAAGTTGCATAACATATGTCAAAACAAAGACTATGTGTTTTGGAACATCACACCTTAAAATTGTTGATTCATGTTTCCCAACTAGGCCTAATAGGCTCAATTAAAAAAGCATCCCTATTAAGGACTCACTCCTAGACCCACCCACTTAGCCACTTTCCAAAGTGTCTTAAAATGACTCTAATTAGAGGATTCTACCATCAATTTGAATATTTGACACTTCTAGATGTAAAAGCCCCAAATTGGTCCCAAAACCCCTAGAAACTAGGGCTCACCCAATGTCTCGTCTCCCAGCACCATAGAAATTGAACCAAAGTTGATTCACCATAATTTTACCATCTTATGATGGGTTCATGCATAAAATACCCCCCCTCCAAAGGCTAGAACGTCTACTGTTATACCCTTGCACCAATTTCATGACCCTTATGCACCCTTCAAACTCATCAAACTCCTTCAATCACTCTCAACTTGCAAACTCTTATTCTTTCCTGCATGTCCAATGTTAGAATACTAAGTTACAAGGTTTGGATCCATCCCCAAGTGACAACACATACATAAAGGGATGGATCAATGAATCGCCCTGTCTACTAGCCCTGCAACAAAGGAAAATGTCACTTATCTCTGAAACTTTCCAAAGGACTAACCAAAAAAATTACTTTTTTGAGTACCCTTTTCTTAGTACATTGTCATATCCAAAGGAAATATATGGTTGTTTTAAAGTGTGTACTACTGCTCACCCCTATGGCTCCAAAAATGCATGAAAATAGAGTGATTTAACAAAGGAACTATATGAAATAATTAACCCCAAAACTTCAAACTATAGAGAGTGTCTTATTATGTCATAAAACCTCTAAATACCAAAGGAATTATACTTAGACCTCCTATAACCCCAAAAAATCCCAAATTTGGTCTCTTCAAACCCTTAAACCAAGGGTTTCTCAAATCGGTGCCCTCCAATCACTTCCAAGTTCAAACGGTTATTGATTAACCTTTAAATGAACAATATAAGATAATCCAAATCATCAGATATCCCTATCCTTAAGACCAATCTTCTGGTGCTATACCCTTGCCATGAAATTCAATGTATTTTCCACCATTTGCTGACTGTGATCACTTCTTCTTTCACTTGTCTGGACACCAAAGCATTAGATTTGTATTATACATGTTAGATATGCTCATTCCATGAAATTTAGGCCTTTAATTTCATGGGATGAGGCTCATCTTTCTTGATGCTAAACTCATTTGATGTGGTTGTATATGATATGTTATATGTTGTACTTTACAAAGTGTTTTATGATTATCTAATTTCAACTTATTATATGATACAATCGAGTGTCAACATAGTCATTATATATGGTATGTTTTACTATTTTTTTTAGAACTAATGCTTCTAGTGAATCAAAATTTAGTTGCTATAAAGATGAGATGTTAGTGAATGACTTCTTGCTAATACTACTCTTCTACCAAATCTAGATTTCAACCCTTTTGTGAATCTACAAGCACAATCATGATCCCACAGGATTGGCCAAGAGAAAACTGTGATTGTATATCAACTGATTACAAAATATTCAATTGAGGAGACAATATTGCAATGATCAAGAAGAAAATTAAATCAAGCCTCAAACTGGTTCATCAACAAGCAAAGAATTTGGTCATGCACTTCATTCTAGCACCACAAATATTTCTATTATAAATGTCTATTCATCAATGGCCTTGCGTTTACGGGACTTGGGAAACTAGGTTACTCATGTTGGGCATTATCCCTCAAATGTAAGTTCATTGCCACCTTTGGCAAGGCAGTCTCACTCCTCATTTTACAACAAAGGGCAGCCATCTATGGTCCAAGGTTTTAATTCAGCTGACAAGTGGAGAGCTTCTCAAGGTACTGATCTCTTTCATAGAGAAGTTCCTGATTCATCTCAAGGTTCTCATTTAGGTGACCAACTCCTTGGAGGTCCACTAATAGACCTATTAATTTCCCAAATTGGTAAAAGGGTAGATGTAATTTTGGAAAGAGTATCTCAATTGAAGAGAAATGGAAATTCCAGTGACCATGAAGTTATTGCAGATAAAATGGGTGTATCTCCTCCACTAACAAATATAACTACTTCCAAAGACTTGAGTTTAAATGGAGATTGTTTGTTCCCAAACATGCCCCAGTTGAGAAATGAACCAGGTTACTCATGTTGGGCATTATCCCTAAAATGTAAGTGCATTGCCACCTTTGGCAAGGAAGTCTCACTCCTCATTTTACAACAAAGGGCAGCCATCAGCCATCTATGGTCCAAGGTTTTAATTCGGCTGACAAGTTTAAATGGAGACTTGGGAAACTAGGTTACTCATGTTGGGCATTATCCCTGAAATGTTAGTTCATTGCCACCTTTGGCAAGGTAGTCTCACTCCTCATTTTACAACAAAGGGAAGCCATCTATGGTCCAAGGTTTTAATTTAGCTGACAAGTTGAAATGGAGACTTGGGAAACCAGGTTACTAATGTTGTGCATTATCCATGAAATGTAAGTTCATTGCCACCTTTGGCAAGGTAGTCTCACTCCTCATTTTACAACAAAGGGAAGCCATCTATGGTCCAAGGTTTTAATTTAGTTGACAAGTGGAGAGCTTTTGTTAAGAATGAAAATATTAAGGAATTGCATGATATATTACTCAATGGTGCAAGGAATATTCTTGATGAACATGGGATTGTAGCTACATCTATTCAATATACAGAGGAAGATATAGAAAATCTTCTTAATAGAGAGATTAATGTGAGAGAAAAGGGCATTTCAAAAGAAAATGGTTATCTTCATGCCATCCAAGGTATGCCAATTACTCAGGATGAAGAGACAAAGCCCACAGTTAATGGGAAAGAGTGGGAAGAGCTTCTTGGACCCATGATAGAAGTTATAGATAAGGAGGAAGAGATAGGAAGTGGAAAGTGGCAAAGGAAAGAAGTAAGATATGTGTGTGAGCCTATGTTAGATGATGATGATGAGTACTCATCATCTGCTAGTAGCTCAAGTAGTGACATGAGCTCTTCAGTGCACATGTACACTGACACAAAAAATTCAAATAGAGAAGTAACAAGTGCTGTGGAATTATCCATAGAGAAATGTGAAATGAAGCCTCAAATTGGTTCATTAGCAAGCAAAGAATTTGGTCATGCACTTCATTCTAGCACCATAAATATTTCTATTAGAAATGCCTATTCATCAATGGCCTTGCATTTATGGGACTTGGGAAACCAGGTTACTCATGTTGGGCATTATCCCTCAAATGTAAGTTCATTGCCACCTTTGGCAAGGCAGTCTCACTCCTCATTTTACAACAAAGGGCAGCCATC
Organism: Chamaecyparis obtusa; assembly: GCA_027943335.1. Classification (NCBI taxonomy): domain Eukaryota; kingdom Viridiplantae; phylum Streptophyta; class Pinopsida; order Cupressales; family Cupressaceae; genus Chamaecyparis; species Chamaecyparis obtusa. The sequence goes on along the minus strand of BSBK01003436.1, from coordinate 779,821 downwards.
TATGGTCCATGGTTTTAATTTAGCTGACAAGTGGAGAGCTTCTCAAGGTAATGATCTCTTTCATAGAGAAGTTCCCCATTCATCTCAAGGTTCTCGTTTAGGTGACCAACTCCTTGGAGGTCCACAAATAGACCCATTAATTTCCCAAATTGATAAAAGGGTAGATGCAATTTTGGAAAGAGTATCCCAATTGAAGAGAAATGGAAATTCCAGTGACCAAGAAGTTATTGCTGATCCAATGGGTGTATCTCCTCCATTGACAAATATAACTAATTCTAGAGACTTGAGTTTAAATGGAGGCTGTCTGTTCCCAAACATGCCCCAGTTGAGCAGATGAACCGGATGTTGCTTGAGTAAAGAAGATAGTCGTTTATTAAAGCATCTGCATTATCCCACTTGCTATCAGTTACTACTTTTTGAGTGGCTTGCCAGCTACTTCTGTGTGGGATTTCTATAATATATAATGTCCTCATGCAAGTACATGCCAATTTTTGTAAACATTTTCTCTTGTAAAGGGTTAGCAAGAAATATCAAAGAAAAGGTTCTTGCATGGATCTATAATGTCCCTATCCAGGACCTTACTCACTTTGCTTAAAAATCCTAATTAGAATTTGGATTTCTAATACTAGCTGTGATATTATTTAAGTTTGGCTTGCTTCTTACTAATTAATATTGTAATGAATTGGTTACCCTTGTTTTGATTCTCTCAATTGAATATATATATATATATATATATATATATATATATATATATATATATATATATATATATATATATATATATTTAATTTTTTTATTTTTTCTATTATATGAATGACTTGTAAAAGAATGAGGAGGTCAATCAGTGAGATTGTCCAAATATGATTATAATGACAAGGATTGAGTTTATTATAGATCCTAAAATTCTGTTCTCAAACAAGAATTTTTTCTCCTATCTTTCCAATGTTGCATATCTTGCCAACCGTCAGTTGTAGCATCAATCCATCTATTCCAAATGCTCTGAATGGTTAGTTAAATGCTAGTGGCAACCTCATTTTCCATGCACAGTCATTCGATCACCACCGATGACTTCGTGCTGAAGTGTCCCTCAAGGTCCCTTGAGCATGAAATTAGAGATCTTTGCGGGGTCATATCTTAGAGCTCATGTGAGGTAGAATGGATCCATAAGTTGCTACGAGACTATGCTACTGGGTCCTACAAAAGCCTATCTTAGTTTTCAAAGATTCAAGTTCGTTTAAAATCGGCAACACATTCTCAGTCGATGTCAGAACTTACATTGTTCCTCAATTCAAATGGCCAACATTGTGTATCTTTCCAACCATCAGTCATAGCATTGATCTATCTATTCCAATAGCTCTAAATGGCTAGGTAAATGCTAGTGGCAACCTCATTCAGCACGCAGAGTCGTTTGATCCCCGCCGATGACTCCATGCTAAAGTGTCCCTCAAGGTCCCTTGAGCATGAAACTAGTGATATTTGTAGGGTCATATCTTGGAGCTCATGTGAGGTAGCATGGATCCATTGGTTGCTATAGGACCATGTTTTTGAGGCCTACAAAATCCTATCTTAGTTTTTAGAGATTCAAGTTTATTTAAAATTGGCAACACATTCTCGGTCGATGTCAAAACTCACAGTGTTCCTCAGTTCAAATAGCCAACATTGTGTATCTTTCCAATTGTCAGTCATAGCATCGATCTATCTATTCCAATAGCTCTGAATGGTCAAGTAAACACTAGTGGAAACCTCATTTGGCATGTAGAATCATTTGATCCCCACCGACGACTCCGTATTGAAGTGTCCCTTAAGGTCCCTTGAGCATGAAATCGGTGATCTTTATGGGGTTGTATCTCAGAGCTCATGTGAGGTAGCATGGATTTGTTAGTTGCTACAGGACCATGTTGTCGGGGCCTACAAAATCCTATCTCAATGTTTAGAGATTCAAATTTTTTTTAAATCAGCAACACATTCTCGGTCGATATCAGAACTCATAGTGTTCCTTAGTTCAAACAGCCAATGTTGTGTATCTTTCCAACCGTTAGTCATAGCATCGATCTATCTCTTCCAACAACTCCAAATGGTTGGTTAAACACTACTAGCAATCTCATTTGGCATGCATAGTCATTCGATCCTTGCTGATGACTCTATGCTAAATTGTCCCTCAAGGTCCCTTCAACATAAAATTGATGATCTTTGTAGGGTCATATATCAGAGCTCATGCAAGGTAGAATCAATCTGTTAGGTGCTACAAGACCATGTTGTTGGGGCCTACAAAAGCCTATCTCAGTTTTAATAGATTCAACTTCATTTAAAATCATCAACACATTCTCGATCGATGCCAGAGCTCAAAGTGTTCCTTAGTTTAAACGGCCAGCGTTGCGTATCTTTCCAACCATCGGTTGTAGTATCAAACTGTCTACTCCAATAGCTCTAAATGGTTGGGTAAATACTACTAGCAACCTCATTCAACATGCACATTCATTCGATCCCCGCCAACAACTCTGTGCTAAAGTGTCCCTCAAGGTCCCTTCAACATAAAATTGATGATCTTTGTGGGATCATATCTCGGAGCTCATGCGAGGTAGAATCAGTCCATCAAGTGCTACAAGACTATGTTGTCAAGACCTACAAAATTTTGTTTCAGTTTTTAGAGATTCAACTTCATTTAAAATTGGCAACACATTCTCGGTCGATGCCAGAACTCAAAGTGTTCCTTAGTTCAAATGGCCAATGTTGGGTATCTTTCCAACCGTTAGTTGTAGCATCGAACCATCTATTCCAATAGCTCTAAATGGTTAGGTAAATGCTAGTGGCCACCTCATTTGGCATGCACAATTGTTCGATCCCCAATGATGACTCCGTCCCGAAGTGTCCCTCAAGGTCCCTTCAACATGAAATTGGTGATCTTTGCAAAGTCATATCTCGGAGCTTGTGCAAGGTAGAATTAATCTATTAGGTGCTACAAGACCATGTTGTCAAGGCATACAAAAGCCTATCTTGTTTTTGAGAGATTCAACTTCATTTAAAATTGGCAACACATTCTTAGTCGATGCCAGAACTCAGAGTGTTCCTCAGTTCAAATGGCCAATGTTGCGTATCTTTCCAACCGTCCATCATAGCATTGAACCATCTATTCCAACAGCTCAGAATGGCCAGGTAAACACTAGTGGACACCTCGTTCGACACACACAGTCATTCGATCTCCACCGATGACTCTGTGCTGAAGTGTCCCTCAAGGTCCCTTTAGCATGAAATTAGTGATCTTTTCAAGGTCATATCTTAGAGCTCATACAAGGTAGAATCGATTCATCAAGTGCTACAAGACTATGTTGTCAGGGTCTACAAAAGCCTATCTCAGTTTTCAGAGATTCAACTTCATTTAAATTTGGCAACACATTCTCAGTCGATGTTAGAACTCAAAGTATTCCTCAGTTCAAATGGCCAACATTGCATATCTTTCCAACCGTTAGTCATAGCATTGAACCATCTATTCCAATAGCTCTAAATGGCTGGGTAAACACTAGTGGCAACCTTGATCACCATGCAAAATCACTCAATCCCTGCTAATGACTTTGTGCCGAAGTGTCCCTCAAGGTCCCTTCAGCATGAAATCAATGATCTTTGTGGGGTCATATCTCAGAGCTCATGCAAGGTAGAATCAATCTGTCAGGTGCTACGGGACCATGTTGTCGAGGCCTACAAAATCTTGTCTCAAATTTTAGAGATTCAACTTCATTTAAAATTGGCAACACATGCTCAGTCGATGTCAGAACTCAAAGTGTTCCTTAGTTCAAATGACCAACATTGCATATCTTTCCTACCGTCGGTCATAGCATCAAACTGTCTATTCCAACAGCTTTAAATGGTTGGGTAAATGATAGTGTCAACCTCATTCACCATGCACATTCGTTAGATCCCCGCTGATGACTTCATGCCAAAGTGTCTGTCAAGGTCCCAACAACATGAAATGGGAAATCTTTGCAAGGTCATATCTTGGAGATCATGCGATGTAGAATTGATATGTTAGTTGCTACAGGACCATGTTATCGAGGCCTACAAAAGCCTGTCTTAGTTTTCAAAGATTCAAGTTCATTTAAAATCAGCAACACATTCTCAGTCAATGTATGAACTCAAAGTGGTCCTCACTTTAAACAACCAACATTGCATATCCTTCCAACCATTAGTTTTAGCAATGAACCATCTATCCCAATAGCTCTGAATGGTCAAGTAAATTCTAGTGGAAACCTTGTTCGGCATGCAAGTTATTTGATCCCCACCAACGACTCCAAGCTGAAGTGTCCCTCAAGGTCCCAAATGCATGATATTGGCGATCTTTGTGGGGTCATATCTCGAAGTTCATGTGATGTAGAATCAATCTGTCAAGTGGTACGAGACTGTGTTGCCAAGGCCTATAATAGCCTATCTCAATTTTTAGAGATTCAAGGTCCTTAAAATCGGCAACACATTCTCAGTCAATGTTAGAACTCAAAGTGTTCCTCAGTTCAAATGGCCAACATTACGTATCCTTCCAACCATTGGTCGTAGTATCGAACCATCTATTCCAATAGCTCTGAATGGCCAGGTAAAAAATAGTGGCAACCTCGTTCACCATGCACAGTCGTTTACCACCCGTCGATGACTCCGTGCCAAAGTTTCCATTAAAGTCCCAATAACATGAAATGGGTGATCTTTGCGGGGTCATATCTTAGAGCTTGTGTGACGTAGAATTGATCCATTAGTTGCTACAAGACCATGTTTCTAGGGCCTACAAAAGTCTATCTTAGTTTTCAAAGATTCAAGTTCATTTAAAATCAGCAACACATTCTCAGTCAATGTCATAACTCAAAGTGTTCCTCAATTCAAACAACCAACATTGTGTATCCTTCTAATCATTAGTCGTAGAAATAAATTGTCTATTCCAACAGTTCCAAATTGTTGAGTAAACGCTAGTGGCAACCTCATTCGGTAAGCACAGTCATTCGATCCATGCTGATGACTCCAGGCTGAAGTGTCCCTCAAGGTCCCAAATGCATGAAATCAACAATCCTTTCTGGGTCATATCTCAGAGCTCGTGTGATGTAGAATCAATTTGGAAAGTGCTACAAGACCATGTTGTCGAGGCCTACAATAGCCTATCTTGGTTTTCAAAGATTCAAGTTCCTTTAAAATCAGAATCACATTCTCAGTCGATGTCAGAATTCAAAGTGTTCCTCAGTTCAAATAGCCAACATTGCATACTTTTCCAATCATCGGTCGTAGCATCGAACCATCTATCCCAACAGCTCCAAATGACTAGGTAAATGATAGTGGCAACCTTGTTCACCATGCATAGTCATATACCACCCACCGATGACTCCATGCCGAAGTGTCCGTCAAGGTCCCAACAACATGAAATGGGTGATCTTTGTGGGGTCATATCTCAGATCTCATGCAACATAGAATCCATCCATTAGTTTCTGCGAGACCATGTTGTCAGGGCCTACAAAAGCCTATCTTAGTTTTTAGAGATTCAAGTTTGTTTAAAATAGGAAACACATTCTTGGTCGATGTCAGAACTTAAAGTGTTCCTCAGTTTAAATAGCCAACATTGCGTATCCTTCTAACCATTAGTCATAGCAATGAACCATCTATTCCAACAACTTTGAATGGTCAGGTAAACACTAGTGGCAACCTTGTTCGGCATGCACAGTCATTCGATCCCCGTCGATGACTCCAGGCCAAAGTGTCCCTCAAGGTCCCGAATGCATGAAATCGATGATCTTTGTAGGGTCATATCTTGGAGCTCGTGCAAGGTAGCATGGATTTGTCAGGTGCTACAGGACCATGTTGCCGAAGCCTACAATTCAAGTTCATTTATATTTGGCAACATATTCTTGGTCGATGTCAGAACTCATAGTGTTCTTTAGTGGAAAATGAGCAACATTGCATATCTTTCCAACCGTCAGTCATAGCATCGAACCATCTATTCCGACAGCTCTGAATGGTTGGGTAAATGCTATGGCCAACCTTGTTCTCCATGCATAGTTGTTCGATCCCTACCGATGACTCCGTGCCAAAGTGTCCCTCAAGGTCCCTTCAGCATGAAACCAGTGATCTTTATAGGGTCATATCTTAGAGCTCGTGCGAGGGAGAATCGATCTGTCAAGTGCTACAAGACTATGTTGTCGGGTCCTACAAAAGCCTGTCTCAGTTTTAGAGATTCAACTTTGTTTAAAATCAGCAACACAGTCTCGATTGATGTTAGAACTTAAAGTGTTCCTCAATTCAAATGACCAATGTTGCATATCTTTCCAACCGCCAGTCGTAGCATCGAACCGTTTGTTTCAACAACTTTGGATGGCTGGATAAATGCTAATGAAAACCTTTTTTGTCACACACAGTCATTTGAATGATGCCAGTGATTCTGGGGTGAGCAGTAGGATGAGTGCAAATATGTATTCTAGTGTTTGTAATTAGCAATTAGTCAATTAGGGGACAATTAGAAGTTAGTTTGTAAAAGCATAAGGTTGCACATCCACATCTATCATAGTAATATTATTAATAAAAGAACTCTTTCTAACATCAGGGTACCCATAGATCAAAATAGGCTTGGTATTGGGTTCAATAGATGACAACCTTGCCATATGCTACCTCACCTATTCGAGGTCATGTCTTTATATTGTGACTGTCCCGTGGAACATGGAACACACCAATGAATATAAATGTTTGATTCCACATGATCTTGGATAGGTTGTGACATAGAAATATTGCCTTATATTATATTTATACATTTTTGCATTCATTTCATTACTTTTTTTATTATTACAATCAAAGAATTGACTGTTATTGAGGACAGTGACTGGCATTTGTAGCACAGTCAGCAAGTTAAACATACATCGATAAACATACAAGCATAACTATAAGGCATGGGAAATTTACAAAGCAAAAACACCACATAAACATAAATTAGTATACATCAATACACCAAACACATGAATTGCATACCTAAAACATAAAAAAAAATATTTGTAGGGCATGAAGCCAAATATATATGTCCAATAATGTCATACATTGAATATATTCAATACAGTAAAACTAGCTTCCTCAAAGCCAAATGGATGTACAACGTATCAGTTATATAATATACAAAAAATATGTCCACTAATGCCATATAGGCATACAATCCATATCCCTAATCTAGTCCTTTCCCGCTAGGGGAAGAAAACAAATCCCGAGCTGTCTTCGATCATCGCATTGATGGAGACATAGTGGATGCTATAGTCTTCCAAGTGTGCTCACTCGTCCTCCTGTCTAGACTCTTCTGTAGCTCGACTTGATAAAACAAAAATTTAGATAGAGATAACTAATAGACATCAAAATTAAATTATACAATGACATAAAATTGAATATTCAGTTACCGCTAGCAAATAGTCACTATGTTCATCCATCAAAGGTGCATGCTGCCAATCTGGAGTAATAAGTCCCTACAATAATGATTAAAATAATATTTAAAATACATACATGAATATCATTATAAAATTCAATACAAACTATTAAAATAACAATTAAAGTTAAGTGATCTCTTTTATACCTCAGTCAATGCTTCAGAACTAGCTACTGTTGTAGCTACTCCATGATCCAAAGTATCACGGATGGAAGGAGGAGTCTCTGATGTCAAGAGCTGAAAATGAAACAAAAAAGTATTATGTAGTTATCAAGATTGAATATATTTTTTACAACCCTACTAATGAGTAAATGATACATCTGTGAAGATTCCACTACGTCCTTTGGTGTGCGATGTCGAAGTCAAAGCTCCAACATTCAACTAGTGCACATGTACATGGAAAATTATAAGATAACCATTCATATAAGAACGTACTATTGACATGTTAATTATAATGCATTATTACATATATACATGTGGACTCAATGGTGACCTCACAAACCCAGGTGAAAGAATGTAATCATCGTGCCTTTGGATTTTGATCATAATTTGTTTAGTAATTTAGTCATTCATTAATTAATTAAATATAATCAAGTAAATCAAATTAATATGCAAATAAAGATACCTCAAGGAAATTTGCATGATGCCCTTCATTGTCTATTGTGAATGTCTATGGTCCACCAGTGCACATCTAATGCACATGCACAATATGTTATGATATAATTATTCATATAATTACATAATAATCAAATATATTAATTAAAATATTTTATTCGATACATACTTGTGGAATTGATGATGATGTGTAAAAGGGGACATTAGGATCATTGCCACTTCCACTGCCACTGCTACCGCCACTAACACTCTTGCCCTGAATTTTCATCATAAATAATAGATACTAAATTAAATAGTTATTCTTTTATAAATGAAATATGATCAAAGCAATTTAATGAACTTAGAAATATTTACCTATGTGTCAATGCCAAATGTCGTATTTAGAAAGCTAGCAGTCATCATTCCATAATCCTCTTCCTCTCTCTCACCAGTACCAAATGTGCACAAGCATCCACATGATCGACAAACATGCCCCCTCGAGGATTGACCATAGTCACCCTCAACTAAAGGTGTGGCACATTGAATGAGAGTTTGTTTCAGAGCACTAATCGTGCCTAGTGTGTATGCCCCTACATGTTCCTTCACAATGGAAGGAATACTAACATGATCCACCTATGGCTTGCCAATAGTAGCCCTAGGTGCATTAGGGTCATGATGTGCCCCCTCTTAGTCAAATGATGACCCCCCTCCTCTACCCTGAGAATCCAAAATGTCAAAATAATTTGGCACCTCCTTTAGTACAAACTCGCAATGGAGTTTCCTCAAGAAATATATAGGAGTCTCATGATTTTTACAAGGAGGTGAATCAAAGACCATCCACCATCTCTCCCAAAAATTGTTTTTAATGTCTTCATTTATGCACTAATGAATTGGGAACTCCTTGTTGTAGTTCTAAGAGTATTTGTGTCCCCTAGTTTTTTAAATAGCTGGCAAATGTCATCTTTTCTGATTTTTTTCTTTTTTATGTCCGCATAAGATAATTTATTTGCATAATATTGTTTTTGTTCTTCTCTTTTATACCACCATAAATTAATTTTCCCACTAACCACGCTTAAGTGGGTCAAGATTGCTTCCAATGATTTTGCAGGTCTTTCCCTTGCGGGATTTGTACCACTAGAATCTTTTGACCTATTAATTAAAGATTCTAATTCTTTTTTCCCACTTTCAATTTGGTTCATCAAATTTTTTTGTGTTCTAGGAGGAGGTTTCTAGATTGGTTGAGGCAATTGAGGTTCATTTTCTTCATTTGTTTCTTCATTCGGTTCTTTATTTGGTTCTTCATGAGGAGACAGAGGGTTCGGTGGAGAGTTTGGTTGAGGGAGATTATTTCTTCCTGGCAATTAAAAAAACTACATTTTAAAATCTTCATTACACAATAGATTTAAACAAAAACAAATTTAAACAAAACAAATTGCAACAAAACTAAAATTTTAAAACAAATAAGAGGCATGGGCTATAAAAACACTTACCTCTTCTTCTGGATCAAACTTGACAATGCCATGGAGCCATTTGATGGATGGATGAACAAAAAAAATTGATTCACAAGCCAAAATAACAGTGCGTGCGCACTTTAGAATCCCTTCTTAGCTGAAAACATGGGTTTGAGAAAGAAAAATGAGCTTTCAAACCTTCACAGCAAGCTTTAAGAGGGTTTTTTCAAAGGGCGTGCACCCTATAGGGTGGACACCCTTTGAAAAACACTAAAAAAGTGTTTTCCAAAGTGTGTACACCCTATAGGGTGCACGCAATTTGATTTGGATTGCCCAAGCCTAAGGCTTGGGCAACCCAAACCATAGGGCGTGTGCCCTATAGGGTTCACACCATTTAGTGCATGTGCACTATGTGTGATGGGGGGCCAAAAAAAAAGTAGCATCTTTTTGGTCCCCCATCTTTGTGCACTTACCCCTATATGCCTTCACAACTGCATTTTTTAAGGTTTTCCAAGCAAAAAACTCACTTTTTCATCATTCTCATCATGTTCTAAAAGGATTATCATACTATTAAAATTCTCTAGCTTATTTTTTCATATGAGAATGACTACATACTTGTACCAAAGGTGCCCAAAACTTGTGTGGGACCTCTGCATCTAAATTTGGCTTGTTTTAAGGCCACTGGCCCTATTTGCTTGTACCAAGAGTCATATTGACTCGTACTAGCACTACCCAATACTCATATGAGTATTATCCAAAATATACCCTACCCTATTTACTCATCTGGGAAATAGGGGGGTTTTGTAAGGCCATGATCAAAGTGCAAGTTAATTTTTAGGGTTTTTCGGGCCCTCTTGACCACTTTTTCTATTTTTTGACATCATTTTCTGTAGGTACACTTTGGAGGAGACAAAATCATAAAAAATATAAGGCCCTAAGGCTATTAAATCAATTTATATGTTTAGGAATCAAAACAACTTGTTTTTAGGCTTAAAAAGAACCTCAAATCACTCTTGAATGCCTTAAAAACTAACAATTTGCAAATCTTCCCTAATCATTTCCTAATCAATCCTAATCAACTCAAAAAATTCCTAATTGGTCCTAAAGAAATCAAAATCATCCCTAAAGTCTTTCAATTGGCTAAAATGAACATCATTCATGCAAATCTAAGGTTTTAGGGTGCATTCATGCAAGTTAGGAATATTTCAAACTTTGGGTACATAAAAAGAACTAAAAATATGCATATCAAATCTATTTGGTTCTTGATCAACTCTAATCCATTCTAAATGTTCCTAAAACAAACTCAATGCATCAATCTAAGTTTAAATGAGCTTCATTTGCAATATCTCAAAGTTCTTTTATCTCATGCAATCTAGGAGCAAATCTATACTTCATTTCTAAATGGGTTCCTAAACAACCCTAAAGGTTCCTAAATGTTCCTAATTCATTCCTAAAGCTTTGATCTTGGTAAAAAAAAATGTCTTGTTGCAAAATCTTGAATGTTTTCTAAGTTTCATGTATCAAACAATATAAAAACACCTCTTTTTGGGTCTAAAACTAAATTAGAAAACCAAATCTTGAATGACTCTAAGGAAAAGAAATCAAAATCAAAGTTAAAAAGTCTTTTCTTTCAATCCTAAATCCAACCAAATCTTGAATTCCCTATTTTGAAATTAAAATATTTCCTTTAAATTTCATTTCACAAAATCAAATCAGGTTCCTAAAAGAAGAAAAACACAAATCTTGAATGCAAAGGATAAAATACTTGAAAAATCTATCTTTCAGAAGTTTACTATCTTCAAGGAAAAGAACAAACCAAAACCTAAGCACATGTTTTTTTGAAAAAATCTTCAAACTCACTTAAAATTAATTTGGGAAAGAACCCTTGGTTGTTGTGCTTTCTAGGAGTCTTCAATTCTGCAAATCCTTAATTAGCTAAGCAACGTGAAAGAAGTTGAACTTGGATGAGTTCACTTGTTTCACTTTTATAGAAGCATGTCCAAAGAGAAAAGTGCTTCCTCTTTGGAGAATGACTTCAAACTGGTACTTCCCTAACTGGTATAGGAATAAAGCGTTAAGCAACTCTCGCTTCATCCCCTCAAGCTTGAGCAATGTGTGTTGATGGTAGCCCAAGGTAGGTGAATATCCCTACTATTTTAGCATGGTCAACTAGGCTCTTAAGTGAGTCACATGTATACAAACTGATTGGGAGGACACCATGAACCAAATCATATACCTATTAATCAGAGGCTTGATGATCTACTCCTGAAGGTATCAAAATCTTTGTACAAGGATTGATCCAAGTGGTTTCTCAGATCACCTTTAGACACTCACCATCTATATTCCTTTTTAGGATATCAAGTTGTGGGCAAAGATTTTGATACTAACCTAACTTCTAGGTAGTTCATGCTTAATGTGTTTTCAAAGTTTCATACTCAGTTCCAAACATATGATAAACAAACACAAAGTGAAGAGTTCTACAAATATATTTTTCCATGTCAGTCCCAAATCCTTCAAATCTAGTAGTCAGCTAAACCTTCAGAATCTTGTTATTCTAGGTTAGAAGATTAATCTTGGTCATCCCTCATCCTCTTTCCATCTTTGTCCAGAGTCAGTCTTTCCTTTTATCTTGAGCTAAGTCCAAACCTAATCCAAATCCTTAGTCTTCCAAACTATCTTTTTCCTTCATCCTTATCCAACTCATCTCCTAGTCAACCTGTCTCAAAACTATTATGATGAGTTTGGTTATTATGTCTCTCCAATCATTCCTCCATCCTATCTTGAGGATGATGAAATCCTTGTTGATCATGATGAGTACTTTGAAAATCTTAGCAAGCTTGTTCCAAAAATCCCACAACATCCTATCATTCCTCCAAACTATCATATCATGCCTTCATGCATATCCACTAGTTCTCCTTATCCTACCTTTGACAAGGGAAATCCATTATCCTATTCATCCACACCTTCTTCCTATAATGAGCCTACATATCCTCTATATGCATCCTTCATACCTCCATCTTTGTATATGGTTGTATCTCAAGCACCATCCTTTCACAACAAGACTACTAGCTATGTATCCCTTATCCAAATCCTCCATATACTTATCCTCCAAATCATTTTCAAATCCAAAATCCAAGTCTTCCAATCCATTATCTTGATCCTCCATCCTATCTTAATCCACCATCCACTATATCCTATCTCAATCCATCATCTTCCATTCTTGCATACATTGCCACAAATCCCCTTGCACAAGAAGAATGCATTCCTCAATATGTTTCAAATCCCATATCTCAACCCATCACCCCTACCTCACCAAATAGTCAATCAAGTTCACAAGCTTCCTCTAAACCTACCTATGTGAACTATCTATTCATGCCATCCTCCAACTCCTCTTCTACACCATCATGCCCTCAAGCAAATTCACAATCTTCCACCCCATATTCATGTGAGGACTATCCTAGCCCTTCATCTCCTACACATTCTAATCAATCCCCATCACAAAAGTCTCCAAGGAGTTTCACAAGGAAGCTGGCAAAAAATCTCTCTCCAAAAGCTAAAGAGTCATGTCATCTCAATCCTTCATGTGAAGCCATCATTGATGAGGCCCATCAACCTCTCCCATCTATTATCCTCCTTCCATATAGCCCACTTGTTGATCCTCTTCCATCTCCCAACATCATTGAGTCCCTTCCGTACATTGACTCCATCCAAATCCCATCAACATCTCCTAATCCTAGCATTATCCAAAGCATATCTGATGAGCCTCCTGAGTTCATCCTTCTTCCTACCATCATAATTTTAGAATCTCCCATTCTTTCATCCACACCATCTGAAGAGTCCATCCATACATCCCCCAACACTCCATCCATGCAAATCCTATCATGTCAAGATCTTGTTCAAAAGCATGTTGAAGTAACCATAGATAAAAATCAAGATCCAATCCCTTCGCTTCCTATATTGCATTTTCTATTACTTCCATCACCCCCAATCCAAGATCATATAATCCCAATTCCTCAAATCCAAGAGCTCATCATCCTAATTCCCCCAATCCAAGATCCTACCATCTCAGTTTCTCCATCTCAAGATTTTTTACCATCTCCCAATCCCATTCAAGATCCTATAATCCCATCTTTTCCACTTGATGATCCTCTAACAAATATATAGTTTCCATCACTCTATCTTCTTGGTCCACTAACATTTGTCAAGAAAAGCCCACTCGAAGAAGAAATCAATTTCATATCTCCCACCATGGAGCCTGAAACTAGATGTTTATCTTATTCCCCAAGTCATAAATATCCTTGGATAAAATCCTCAAGAAATGGAATTATCAATGCAAAGGCGTGGGTTCTCATGAACAATGAAATCTGGATCCCATTCAAGACAAGAAACATCCAAAATCATGTGGTATTGGTCATCTATCTGAAGAAAGCACTTCCTCCAAAAATGTTGGTACAGCTAAAGCTAGATTCAAGCATCCTTCTAAACACAGCATCACATTTTCCCATCATCCCTCCAAAGCATACACCGCCATTCCTCCTCCTCCATCATTTCAACCTAACATAACCTATTACATTCCTCCTTCATTGTCTAAATCCATTTTGGGTCCATCTGTCCCAAAATCTACCATTACATATCCTCCACATACCAAATCCATTTTGGGGCCCTACATCCTAAAACATCATCCCCGATCTTATCCTACTCAATCCTTCATCCAAAATCAAAGCATCCCTAGTCAAGATCAACAAAGGCACATTCCCATATCTTCTATCTACCGATCTTCCTCCATCTCTCTATCCATATTTCCTCCATCTCACACAGCTCCTTATATTCCTTTCAATGCTCCTCACAATTTAGATGCCATATCAATAATGCATAAAGGAAAATGTCCGCAAAAATCCAAAGATTTCCATGTACCCTCTAAAAGACATGCTCAAGAAAATAAAAATCCAATGCATCCCAATGGCCACAAAAGCCCATCAAAGAAAAACAAAAAACTACTATATGGCCACCAATGCCCACTAAAGCTAAAGAAAAAACTATGTGGATCCCAAATAAAAAAGATATAATGCATCTAAATGAAACATCCACAATGGCTTGAAAATTTTCTAATCTCCCAGCTACTCATTCCCCTCCTCCATCTCCTAAATCCACTTTGGGTCCCTATGTCCCAAGATCTCCTAGCAAAAATCCTCCATCCTATCCACATCTATCTTCCAAAATCCATCCACTGCATCCACCAACCCCACAACATGTACCAATGTTGGTCCTCACATCATCTCCCTATCATGATAAATTCCCATCATTCCATCCAAACACTTTCTACCACCATATCTCCCATCTACCCCATCCCATCTATGCCTTTGCATAATCCCTCCATCCCAATAAAGTTGTACGAACATCTAGACAAATCAGAAGGTCAACAAAAAATTAGAAGATCAGTGAAGAAGGTCAGCAACAAATCAGATCATTACAAAAAGTTAGTAGCAAATTAGAAAATCCATAAAAATTGGAAAAATCAAGAAAAATATCAAAAAATAAAAGAAAAGAGAAAAATATTCATCCAATCGTGAAAACTTGACAATTCAAGTTCCTTGGAAAAGTACCATGATGAAAACCTAGCAAATAGGTGTCATGCATAGTCCCCCCAGTTCCTCTCTACAATTAGGGGACATTCCCTTCTATCACATCCTATCCAGCATCTCCTCCATCCCATTTGTCTCTCACCTCCTTCATCCTCCTTTGGATCTTGATGACAAAATAGAGACCACCATGTATACATACTTTTCGGCACCTTTTTGGCATCTATTACATCTTTTAGCTACCCATCCTCTATCCAATCCATTCTTCCTAGCTTCCATCTACCTTCCTCATCCTCTTGTTGACATATATTCCATCCAATCATACCCCGGCCAAAAGCCTCTGAATACATGAACTATCCTAAGTAGTGGGTATCTTGTTCCTTGGTGACATATTCCTCGGAGACTATCTTTCATCTATTTTTTCATCTCCAAATCCATATCTTCCTCTAATCCTAAAGAAAGTCCTCCATTAGAAATCATAAGAATTCATGTATCAAAATCCATATCTTCCTCCAATCTAATCTCCTAGTAAATCCTCCATCCAAATCTCTCAGCAGTTCCTCCATCCAAATTCCTAAACATTTCCTCTATCCTCAATCCCTTAAGCATTAATCTCTAAAGCATTTCCTTCATCTTTCCATCACTTGGTATCTTCCCTTGTCATTGGTATCTAGCTATAGGCTACCCTTTATGCAATCCAATGCCATTCATCCATATCTCAAATCTCTTAGCAATCTTCCAAACATCTATCGATCCTATCCACATCCTCTAGCTATCCAATATCAAAGATCAAGCCAACCTAATCCAATCACATCCTTAGTCTTGTAGTAAGATTTGATCTCAATCCAATCATCATTTTTGGGATGCATCCTTCCCAAATCTGGGTCATTTTTGGGCACATCATCCATCATCGACCTATCTACCATTAGTCTATCTTGGCTTCCCAACCCAATTGGGGCATAATCTTGCATATCTTTGTAGCTTCGGCTTCATCCCCAAATTCCTTGTACATCCAATCCTAAGTTGTGTGCCCTAGCATTATTTATGTCTCCACCTAAGCTTATTTGTACATATGTGTCTTTAGGTCTCATCCTTTGCATTAGTCATCCCTTGAGTCATCGTGACCAATCCAGCTCAACGCTTCAACAATCATCTCTTGGTCCTTTTTTCAAGTTAGAGTGTCTTACCTATCTCTTGTCATAGTAATCCTTATCTAGTTATCCACCATCTGCTCCATGTCATATCCTTTGAGTTTCTCAATCCTTAGCTTAAATCAAAAATCAATCCTGGCACTACCCTATGACATAAACTTTGTCTAGGGAATCTTGTACTTGTCTTTATATGGCATCATCATCTCGAGCAAGAGATTGTGTACACTAGCAAGAATCTTTTCATTCTAAAGATCAATAGTCTATCTTAGGTTGACAATCCAATCCTATCCTTTGATACCACATTAGGAAGCATCAACTCATGTTCATGAAACTTATCAATCCTCCTCTATCCTCCATCAATCCTCAACAAATTAGTCATCCTCCATCATCCTACCTATGGCAAAAGGTTTTGTGAGATACTTGTTATTGCATTCATTCCTTTGGATCTTTGCTAATATTTTGAGCTCTCTTGTACACATCTTCTCATCTAGTCTTGTTGTATATATCCTCGTCAATCTTGTAGCAGCTTTTGATCAGATATCTTATCCTACCCAGCCTTACACTTTAGCAACATCAATTGTTGAGTATCTAGATTCAGGAACTGGTGTAAAGTATAATATTTGAAAATTTAGTTCCTTACATACCTTCTTAGTTTAGATAGAAGTGTGGTCACTTGATCTATTGGATTGGGTGACCTCAAGTTTGTTGGATCTGCTATTGCTTGCTTCCTCTTTCTTTATCCATGTGTTATTCATCGAGTTCCTTATCTATTCAATAGTATCTTCATTTTTGAATTTTTCATTACTCAGTGCTTGTACGTTGTAGTCTCTTTTTATGTGACCAATCTTGTGGCATTTGTAACATACCAGACTTCTACTTATCCAACTTTTGGATTTTCCTCTAAAATGTGTCCTTACACAATTTTCTCCAATATGACCATACTCACCACAATAATGACAACTATACCATGTATTGTAATCCCAATTGAATGTGTACCTTTCCTAGGTGCATTAGTCTACTTATTAGATGTCCACTTTGGTTTTGGATTAGATCTACATTCATGTGCTCTATGACCATATTTATGATAGTTAAAACAATGTCCTTGAAATCTAGGTGTAGTAGGTGCATTACTGACCTTTAACCTACATTCATGTGCTTGATGTCTATGATTCTTATAGCTAAAGAAATTTCCATTGAATTTAGGTTTAGGATTGGATGTACCATTCTTGCTTCTACAGATGTTTGTTGTGTGTCCTAGCTTTCCATAATGATGGCATGTAGGTTTCTTGTTCTTTGTCTTTTTATTCCTCTGTTCTCCATTCTTTGATGATTCTCCTTCAGTGGATGATAGGTTCTCATCATGTCCAAGTCTAGAAGTGTCATTTGATCTTCTTAGTTACCTCAATAGTTCCTCAAAATATTTCATGGCTTCATTGGGCTTGTTCATCCTCTCATTTAGTTCCTTTTCAAATCTTAACTCATTCTTTAGTTGATTGTTCTCTTATCTCAAATTTTTTATTTCTATGTCTTTCCTGCTCAACTCTTGATTTGCAAGTAACAGTTGATTTACCATGTCCAATTGATTATTTTTCATCCTTTACATATCACATTTCCTTTCATCAAGTCTTGTAGCCATTTGTCTCTTGTCTTCTTCTACCATTGTATTGTCTTCTTTAGCTTTCTTTTTTTGTTCAATCACTTCACATAGTCTTACTGATTGGATTTCTTACTCTCTCTTTAGACTTCTGACATCTTCATTTAGTGATTTGTTTCTTTCTAACAAATCTACTATAGTTGCATCAGTTTTAGTAGAGTTTCCATTATCAAATAGACCTTTAGTATCCTCTTCTTGATATTATGTGTCATTCAGTTGGATTTCCAACTCTTTCCTTCTACTCAAGGATTTCTTCAATTCTCCTCTAGTTGCTTCAAGCTGATGTAATGAAAGCTGGATGTCAATCTTCTAGTTCTCTATGATCTTTCCCAACTTATAAACCTCCATCTCGATGACCTTCACTCTCAAGTGGTTATACTTCTTCTAAGAGATCCAAGCTCTGATACCAATTGTTGGAAATCTAATATTGGAAAGTGAGATACTGAGAGGGGGGGTGAATCAGTTATCACAATACTTAAATATACTTTGAAACTAACTCCAAATGCATACCATATACATATATTTCAATACTTAGATGAGACTAACATTCTAATCTCATCCATCAAATGAAACACATAACACATAAATTTCGTAACCTAGAAACCCTTGAAAGGTAAAACTGGGGTGGGGATGACACCCACAAATATTTACTAGTGTAGTATTAAAATGTGCATCTTAGGGCTACAATAATTGATCACTTCAGATGATCTAGCCTGTTAAGAGCTTATAGACTTATACAATCTACCTTGATGAAAGGATTTAAAACTTACAGCTAAGTAAGCACTCGGTTAAGAGATTTATGAAGGCCTGTTAGGACCACTCTATTAAGAGATTTACCTTGATTCACTTGCTAAAATGTATCAGTACCTGATGCTTTAGTTTGTACTTTAAATGTTGATTACAGATCTTCTCTTTCCAATACTTATCTGATCTTCAAATCAAATGTAGCTATGTTCTATCCTTTAATGCTCTTCTCGGTCACTCTGCCTGATCTTTGCATCTCACAATCAAATTACTACTCTTCTCCACATACAAGATGTCTTCTATGTTTCTATTATGTTTAGGGTTTTGATATCACCTTATATAAACATCTGATCAAGCTTCTAGATCAAGATCAAACAATCTAGATTCATCACTTATGTTTTTTAAGCATTCCCTTTTTCTAAAAGGTTACATGGCTTGCATAGGGATTGATGATTGGAAATACAAAGCATAATCATCTCCTTGATTCTCTCAAAAATCATTGAATCACACATAGAAGCTGGCCAAAATGGTTTACCTAGGTGTTTATGCCATTACAAACACATATGTAAAAATTGGCTTGCTTGGCATATGAACTCTCTGATACTTAGTCAAAACTATTCTTCATATATCGATGCTTGATACTGACTCTTCTATACAACTCAGCATATACTACTTGGTAATTAATAAAGTACTCGATGACCTCTAACTTTATCGGTAGTAACTACTACCCGGTAACTATATGCAATACAATTCTATACATAACTCAGTTTTAATAAGATGGCTCTCTCGCTGCACGATGACTGACCAACATTTCCTTGAAAATGATTAAGTGTTAGACACTAATAGACAACATAACATAGGGATCAATAGTTATGGCCTTCCAAAGTCAGACTGCAAAACTAAAACTACAAATGGTGAGGGTTGCAAGTTTTTCAAAATTGATGATGTTAGCAAAATGTAATCATAAATTTGATATCCAAATGGTAGTCACAACAGTGCAAAAACACCCAAAAATGATGGTCAAACGGTTGTCAATTTTAATTAACTAAGAGGATGATGTAGGAAGTAGGTTAAATTTGACAGTTTCAAGGCCATCAAAAACAAATAAAAAATTCCCTAGTGACGTGCAAACACATGTCAATTTTAATATATCAAAATTATTGTGAAATGTAATTTTTTCTAAAAAAATACTTGGCTTAAATTAATTGCCACATGTTGGGTTGTGATTGTGTTTATATGGCCCTTGGTGACATGGATACAGGTGAATGGGATGTAGCTATGTGTCACTCGATGTTGCACTAACATCCGTGTGGGACTGCGGTGGTGGATGCACCACGTGGAGATATGATGGAGGTGGCAGGCTAAGGAAGAGCCATGTGGTGGCAGTGGCTTGGGGCCAGCTCTTGGCTCAGCTCAATCGAGCTAGGTCTAAGATGGGCTTGAATAAGATGGAAGTACGGTAAGGGGATGTGGTTTTTATCTCACATGCACCATATAAAAGGTTCTACAAGTGTTTATATGTGTGGACATGCACTAAGGAAAATAAAGAATCTCGATGAGTTGGATGGTGTGATGAGTTGTGACCTCTCGATTTGTAGGGCATGGTCAGGATATGGGTATCCAGTCTGTGCTCTATACATTGTACATAGAATCTATGTAGAATATTATGTCACATGCAATCTGAAAATAATAGGGGTGGGGACACCGAAAATAAAACCCCAAAATTTTTGCCAAAATAATAAATTGACAAGAAAAAATTATAGATTTGACTAAGGAAAATTAATTTTCAATTTTATAAAAAATAATTTTAGATCTGTACCATCGTTGTGCAAATCAGGTTGCCTGAGTTTGATTTGCAAAATTTGTTTTAACTCAGATTTTACTTTTGCCCAAGGTAGGAAAATTTATAGTCAAAATTTATGGAAATGACCACCAGACGCAATGGTGAGGTCAAATCTTTCTCTAGACGCTCTCACAAGCTACTGCTAGT
This sequence comes from Chamaecyparis obtusa, assembly GCA_027943335.1. Taxonomy (NCBI): domain Eukaryota; kingdom Viridiplantae; phylum Streptophyta; class Pinopsida; order Cupressales; family Cupressaceae; genus Chamaecyparis; species Chamaecyparis obtusa. The sequence goes on along the minus strand of BSBK01003436.1, from coordinate 759,238 downwards.
TTGAATCTGAATCATGGCCCTCAAAAATTTGAAGCAAAAAATATCCAATGGCTATTCAATGAAATATTCTATGGCTCTAAAACCATGTAAGAATTTTCCTAAGGTAAAGAATAAAATGCCAAGATCTAAAAGCTCAAGAAATAGCACAAATAAGAGAGACAAGATAATATGATCAAATGAATAGCTCAATAATGATTAAATGATAATGGATAATCAAATAGAATGAATAATGGAAACATATGTAATGTAGGAGTGCCTAAATATATAGACAATATGATAAGACTACATGATAAAGAGATGATGAGCTATCAACCACACTAGGTGGAATCACATGTCTAGCAAAGGTGGATCATCATCCATTGTACATCAAAGTATGTACAACATGTGCAACAATGAGAGGATGATAATGTGATAAGAGCACTAAAGGTGGATCTCACACACAAAAAGGTATGAGATGACAACTATCACCACCTAAAGTGGAACTTCTCCTAACCATGTGCTAAAATGAAATACAAACTCCTAGGTGTCTCAATGACAACTAGTATGCAAATGCATTATCCTAAGTAAACTTACGTAAAGTGTAATTAGTGAATACTTAATTACACCAACAATTTCTAATAAAAAATTCAAGATTTAGAGGAACATGTTAATCAAATTGTTGAAGAGAAGATTTTTTCATAGTGACTGTTTGATTGAGAACAACTCAAAATAATTTTATCTATTAAATAACCCAATTACTCTACCCATATTAAAAATTTACAAATATATTTTTTGAAAATATAAAAAATATCAAATACATAATAAATAATTACTTTTTATTGATACCTAATTCTCACTTATTTTGGTAATTTTAAAATATTTAAACATATACAAATATATTTTTGATGAATAGAGGCCTTTTCTATTAAAAATATAAAAGTACAGTATTCACAAAAAAGGGGTCAGGGGAAAAAATCACCCCGCAAGTCACATGACAGCACTTAAGCCAAAATCATACAACTATTCATCAAAAAACATATAAAACAAGAAACCCTCAAGCTGCAAGAGTAGTAGCAGAAGAGGGAGGAGGATCTATGTCATCAAGATTGCCCCAAACATTGGGCCCAGGAGTCTAATCAGAAATGGCCTAGCCATCTTCAGGATCTTCTTTTTCCAGTTCCCCTTCCTCCCATCTTGGTGAGATAGCCAGCGCTAGGCGAGGGAATTTGTCTTGATTAGCAGGAACAAAGGCCAAAGGATGAGCAATAGCAGCAGCAGTAGAAACAAGCACAGGAGGCCAGCCAGAACCTGCATCCCTCTAAGGAGGAGGGGAGGTGGAGCGGCGGCACCATTAATGCAAAGTCCTGGAGTGTCTGGTAGAGGAACTCCAGCTACGACATTGGCCCCTAGATGACGTACAGTCAGCTGAGAGAGAATCTGGAGGCACCTGAGCCATAGTACAAGGGGCATTGCCCCAGTGCTGAAGCAACTCCTGTAAATGGGCAACCTCAAGGGACACTTTATTTTCTTGCACCTGGATCTGTATCATGACATTATTAAAAATGCATGCCTTAGCATAAAGAGAGACATGAATATCCAAAAAACTATGAGAAAAAATAATAGTATTTTGATCTTTCCATAAGGCAAACAAAATTTCCATCCTACAAGTATGTCATATCTAGGTGTACTAGGAAGGCATTCTGGGAGAGTCACCAAGAAGTTCCATGTGCCATGAAAAAGGTTCAAGCCTAAAAGGAGCAAAGAAGTTGTGAATCTAGACCTAGTAGTTTTGGGCACGATGAAAAAACCAAAAAATATGAATGAGAGTCTCAGAGTGACCACAAAAAGGGCATTTAGGATCAGGAACCCCCAAATGCCTGAGTCTAGCTCCCAAAGGTAAGCCCTAGTATAACAAACACTAGGCAAAATGAGAAATTTTAGGCTCAGTGATAGAGTCCCAAATAGTACAAAATCTCCAGCCCCAACTCTTTTGAGAAGAAGAGAGATGCCAAAGTTGGTTGAGAGAATCAATCATGGGCAAATGAGGCATAAGCCAAGAATACCCAAGTGTAGGCTTGTAATTGGTGAAGGGCATAGTAGGATACCATTTCCAATCTTTCCACCATGGTCTAATAAATTGAATTCCTAATTTATGCAGGAGGTGAGGTGAGATAGCTGAAACCAGCAAGTCAAAAGTCTGACGATCTGGGCGGATGAGCCGAAATTGAACCTAGAGATCATCCCATGATCAGAGATGATCTCTGGCAAGAGGAGTCCCTTGTTGCAAAAAAAGAGGGGACCACCAAATGTTTTGCTAGTTGAAAGACATGTTGGCAAGTTAGCTATAATTATGGATATGACTTAATACAATGTTTTCATTATGGCAACAAAGTCATATAGCAACTTGGAGTCAACGCACTTGATGAGAAGATTAGAAATCATTAAGTGTTGAAGACTAGACAGTGTATAGAGTTCCTGCAGCTCAGAGTATCAGTGCACGTGCATATGATCAAGTTATGGTGTGTGCCCTAGAGGTTAAGTTAGTTAGACTATATTCATGCTTAGTTTATGAGTGCATAATTAGATATGCAAGGATGAGAAAGATACAGTCAGTTGAAGTTGCACAGCTAGTGTGTGCCAGTGAAGAACAGAGTAAGCAGCCAATAGTTATCATTTTGAGTTGCGACTATATTCTAATAATGTAAGGGCTATGTGCCTATTATAATTAGGTTGTTGACATATATATATGTGTGTGTGTGTGTGTGTGTGTGTGTGTGTGTGTTTGATCATAAACACACTTGAGCCAATTCATTTGGAAGCGTTGTATGTAATAGGTTTAAGGGCCAACCTAGTTGCTTATTTTGTATGCACATATAAATATAAGATGTGCCCATTGTATTTGGTATGTATATGTAGATAGAGTTGTGATAAGCATAGAAAAAGTATGTAAAGATAACATAAGATGTATTAGAGCTTTTCAAGAGGTCAAATCATCAACACATCAAAGGAACTGATCTAACAAGTAGTGTCATAGTGACAGTTCATCCTAGAGATATAGTGTGTATTTGAGATCAGAAGGTTGTAGCCTTCACCACTTGAGCAGTGAGCTCTAGGACAGTGCATCCTCTCCCCTAACAGGGACTATTGTAAAAGACTCCTAACAAGGTCTGACCCTTGACAAGGTCTACTATACTTAAAGCATTGTAAAGCAACTCCTAATAGTGTTAACAATCTTCTAACAAGAATCACAAAACACTAGTATAGAATATTAGTGGGTGTCAATTCCCATCGGGGTTTTTAACTATTTGGGTTTCCCCGTAACCATATTGGCGTCATGTGTTGATCTCATATTTCATGTTTATATGAATGTTTAATTCAGTACTTAAGCATTTAATTTTAGTATATAGATTAAAGTTAAAAGTTAAAATACAGTGAACACTGATTCACCCCCCCCCCCTCTCAGTGTTCCCATTCCTAACAATTGGTATTAGAGCTCTAGTCCTTAGTAAAGAGGTTTAACCACTTGAGGAGATCATGGACAAAGCAGAAATGAAACATCTAAAAAGAAATCTTGAAGCTACTCTTGAAGATCTAGACAAATCAAAAAGAGAAATTGAAGAACTAAAGGAAAAGGTCAGTGATGCACAATTAGTTATCAAAAGGCTAAGAAAGGATTTGAAAGAATGCTCTAACACTGATCTAGGAGCAAAGGTCAAGAAGCTAAATGAAGACAATGCATCTTTAAAAGAACTACTTGAAGAATTTGATGATAAGTCGATCAACAATCAAGAAGCCTATAATGAACAAGTCAAAGAGAACCTTCAACTCAATGAGGAATTAAGGCAAGCTAACTTGGAAATCTTGGAACTAAGGAATAGAAAAGAAAGCTTGGAGTTTGAATTGAAAGAAGCAAAGAATCATATTGACAAATTACACACCAGTTCTAATTTGATAGAATCTCAGTTGTATGCAAGAAGAGATGAAGGAGACACTAGCTGTATTGGATATAATGAAGCACAAAATCAGATTGACAACATGCGAGCAAGAAATGATACACAAAAGACTCTACTGATACTGAGAAGACTGAAGCTCAAACCAAAGATAATGGTGGACCACCTAAGAATGAGTGCAAGCAAGTAGAATGCACTTTCTTTGCATGTAACAAGCATGGACACAATGCAAGGAATTATACAGAGGTAAGACCTTTTAATGGTTACTGTTATACATGCAATAAATTTGGTCATAGAGCTATGAATTGCAAAACTAGTAAGAAGAATAGGATTCTGCATGATCAAAGAAATTAGAATCATACAAATGTAAGAAATTCTCAGAATGTTACTGTGTGATGATGAATATCACCTTCATGAAATTAAGATCAACTAGCAACAATTTAAAGAAAATACAATGCAAATCTAATTTAAAATTGAAACTAAGATCTATAGCATCTCATGGCTCTCTAGAAAGATGTGGTAAGTGAAGCTCTTAGCTCAATCTCCACTTGTGACACTTCTAAAATGAGAATATATGCTGTTCTATGCTTCTACAATGCTTCTACAATGATGATTCTAGCTCAAATTGACAAAATGATAATGCAAATTCTCTAAATGCTCTTAAATGCTCTTCAATTGCCTATAGTAACAATGCTTTGCAAATGAATGTCTAAGATTGGAATTGCTCTCAAAATGCTTCATATTTATAGTAAATGTCCAAGGGTAGGGGGTAGAGTGAAGTAATCATGATTAACCCTTGGTTGAGTCAAATACTTTGCTTTGTTCATAAATGGGGGGACAATTTAAAGGTTTGTCTCAAAGCTTTGGACAAAAGGACAAGATTGAGTGGTTGAGATTGAAACTTTAAAATGAGTGATTGAGATTCATCCTTTTTGAGTGATTTATGTCTTTTTGTCCTCAATTCTCATTGGTTGCTCAACTTTGTTGAAAGAAAATAGGATTTATTAAATTCAATTAATTAATTAAATTTAGCCATGTAAGGGTAATGGGTTCATTTTGATTTTTTATTTAAACAACTATACAATTAATTGATCAAAATCAATATATTATTTTTGGCCCCTTTAAGCTTTGATTTAATTATTTAACATCATTATTTGATTTTTCCTTTTCTTTAATTGATTTTTTCCAACTTTATTTAATAAATGTCCATTTAAATTGATTTGATCCCTTTTTAATTGATTTAGTGCATTTTGATGATTTTAAGCCATTTTATTGATTTTTGCAATTTAAAAGCACTTGTCCATTTTTACGTGTCTACAAATGTCCCTCTTTGAATTGATGTGCGAAGAAAATTAATTCAAATATTCTTTTAGGTCTTGATCACTTTTAGGTCCTGATTCACTAATTCACTGATGTGCCTCTGATATGAAAATGATAGGATATGTTGCCTGATTTGATATGATAAACTGCTCTGATACTGATAAAATGATATGCCTTTGATAATGAAATTTTTTTTTATGCCCCACTGATTCCATGATGTTTGATTTCAATTTGATACCCTGATGCCCCCTCAGAAATTAAAACATATTGATTTCGTGATTTGAAAAATTTGATGTTGTTTGATGTAGAATATGTTTTCATTTTTTATAATTTTTGATACGATGCCATAATTCACAATTTGCCCTGGTTTGTTTGATAAGTCAATATAGTTCTAAGCCAAGTTTCACCTCCAAAATTAGGTCAAAATTGCTTAAATATGTTGAAAAGCCTTGATTTACTATTCATTTGCACTTTTGTCTTTGGTGATTTTGCTCTAGTCCCATGGTGATTTTCAAGATGGTTGTCCCTATTCGAGAGCATCAATTTGAGAGGTGTTAGAGATATGCAAGGCCACCTGACTATGGACCTCCAGTAAGTCATTTTGAACTCTGTCTTTGCATTTATTTCTCATTAATTATCATTTATTGTAATTTTTCATTACATCGTTGCCTTGAATATGTTAAATCGTGCCTAAGAATATTTTATTGTCGCCTAGACATTTTTACTGTCACATCCGCGCTTTTTACTCATGCATCCGTGCAGTAAAATGTCACCTAAGACACTTTCATTCTCACCTAAGAACTAATCATTCATGCTTAGAGTTAGGTTTTCATTACCAAATTGTATATGTTTTTATGCTTACGAAACCCTAGAAAACCATTGTCGCCTAGGCAAGTTTCGTTATCACCTAGCATGATTCAATGTCGCCTAACATGTAAACTCTCACATAGCACCCGCAAAATGTCACATAACAACTTTTTTATACCGCTTCGGTTGAAATGTCACCTTGTATGATTAAAATCACACCTGTAGACTTTTGAATTTTTTTTTACACTTGTACTTGATTGTTCTGATAAAATTTGATAACTTCAAATGCTTGATTCAAATGATTATATTAGGTCTGTTGCATTCAACAAAACAATTGATTAGGATATCAGGATAGTGGTACCAACGAATGTGATTTATCAATCTGATTAGGATAGATTTTGATAGGATAAATCAATCAGTGTGAAAACTAATATGATTGATACTGCTTAGTTCATTCTCAGGACACAGAGACATGAACAAATGGTACTGGGTGTGATTGCTTGATACTTTTGATTGATTGACTTGAGATAATTCCTTGATATGGTATATTGATATGATTCCTTTGTTTTGCCAACATGAAAACTTTCCTACTCTGTACATCTAAACAATTGCATCTTGGGTCATTGATTTGGGTCAGGCATTTATAGATGTAGAGTTTCATGTGATCGAGTTATGTGGATTGAGTTTCCTTCTTGACTTGCCACGGTTCCAGCTAAACATGGTTTGTTGACTGTAGTGGCGTAGTGATGGCACTTTGACCACAATACCTTTCACTTGCCTTTTAGAGAGATGACTATCATGCTTGAGGACGTGTATAGATTGCTACATATCCCATGCAGAGGCGAGTTGGTCTATTATGATTCTACTATCTACCAATAAGTGTTTGGGGACAATACTATTGATGATAACACCATCACTTGGCCTTAGTTTGCCTCCTTTCCTACATTGACAGCAATACTTGGTGCATTGATCGGTGGTTTGCTTCTTCCCGACCGGTGAGGTCATGGTTTTTCCATTGGATGGGGTCAGATTCTAGAGGATGTGCTTGCTCATCCTCGATGCTTTGATTGGGGTTCATGTGTCCTTGCCTAGCTCTACCATGATTTACATGAGGTAGTTTACAGAGAGAGTTCTTCCTTGTTAGCTGGTGCATTTATTCTTTAGTTATAGATATGGGAGCATATTCCCATTACTAGGCCCATTTCAATTAGGGTTCATCCATGTGGTTTCCCCTATGCTTTCCTATATAGTGCTATGGTTGTGTAGCACCATCTGGGTCATCTTGATTATTGGTGACGTCAGATAGATGATCTCGAGTAGGTCCTGTGGTGTCCATACATTGGTTGTGAGCACTAGAGAGAGGATGATAATGAGTTACCTTACATGTTCACTCCTTGTTGGATGATTGGTCGCACTACTGCTACTATTGGGCACTTCTACTTTGGTAGAGTTTCTAGACAGTATGGTCAGATACAGGATATGCCTCAAGGTGCAGCTTTATATGCATAGGTATAGGTAGAGAGATCTATGTGGGGTCCTCTCATTGATTATCAGTTGGCATTGGATCAGATTGCACATATGCCATTTTGTAGATGGGAGATGCTTAGTGGTATGGTAGATGTAGGTATGTCTCATGAGTATGGAGATTGGTAGGCTCGTAACATATTTCCTCATTTCACTGATCCAGCAGAGCTTGTCCCAACCCGGGGTGATGGTGTCAGTGGTGATGGTCATGGTGGTGGTAGATGATGGAGATGGTGAGGATAGAGAGATCCTCCAATTATTGCTGGTAGAGGACGGGTGAGAGATCGAGCTAGAGGACATGCTGATGTAGTTGATGTTCATCCTAGAGCAGCAGATAGACAACATAGAGCTCATAGACATCAGAGATAGTAGAGATAGGCTCATGTAGATGATGCTAGGTAGATTTTGGGTGGATTGGATCCTTTAGTTTAGTTGTAGAGAGTTGCCTTGGCTCAGTAGGATGATTTTCTAGCACAGCAGGATCAAATTTTGGCACAGCAGGTGCCTCCATAGGTTCAGTAGCCATAGGATCAAGGACATGGTTCACAGGATGTTCCCACTATTGGTACTTTAGCCCTAGATGTGCAGTCCTTGTGGATAGATGTATCCACTATTGTTGGGCATTTAGATCAGGTTGTTGCCTTGATGCAATAGTTTATGTTAGTGGTGGTTTAGAGACAAAGCGAAGTGAGCACTTCATAGGCTCTTCCTCTACAGGGTGATAGAGGTCTAGATGGATCTAGTGCCATGGGATCTTGACTGATTGATGACAAATTCACTCATTTTTTGATGTCCTTTGTCTCATATTTCATGTTTATTTGATTGATTGGAACATTTGATGTACCACTTTGTATACTAATTTGATGGACCATTGATAAATACTTTTTTGATGATATATGATGATATACTCCTTCATTCTCCTTGATGAGTTGTTATGAGATTATCTTTTTATGTAGCTATATGAGGTTTACTATGCATTTACTTTGATTTATGCTATGGATGCAGTTATCTTATTTTATGATATAGATAGATGAATGCAATGATGCATGCATTTTATGAGATGCTTTTCTATTTTCTCAATGTATGGATGCAAAATGTTTTATGGAAATGCACATGAATGCCCCTATGTTTTTTATTTTTCTAGTTTTTGGATGTATGCAATTCTATCTCTTATTCACATGTATGCCAATTGTAAGGAAACTCAGGTGTGGAAATAGCTTCCTACGCAAATCTCTATAGGAGAGTATTGTGCAAATTCTTATAAATCCTTACAATTTCAGATTCGTTAACTACTTTAACAAAGATATTGCAACCACATACCATACATACAGAAAAATAGAGAATGACACAATGATATACCCTGGGGAAAACCTTTCGGTAAAAAACCCCAGCACTCCAAAACCTGCACAATGTATTATCTTCAACACAAAGATTACAATACACTTGCAATGCAAGTTCTTTCAGGAGATGAGAGACAAAGCCAACAAGACTTAAATTTCTGTTATATCTCTCCCATAGGAGCAGCATCATATATATAGACTCCTCTGGACCCAAAAATAGGCACAACCACCAAGACCCATGCACAAAGCCACATGTACACAGTTGTTATATGCAATCCCAAGAATAGGCGTCCATCCCTAGAATAGACTATGACAGCTTGTCATAGAATCCACCAAAAATAAAGGTCACAAGAGAAGTGTAAGAGAATCTGTCATACCAACCTATTTTTGGCATATTCTCTTACACACACCAACCACTTCTTCTTAGGTGCCCAAATAGGCCCAAGTCATAAGACACTCTTACACCTGTCATAGCACATTCCTTAAATAGTTCTTACATGTCATAGGAATTAGTCATGACCATTTCAGTCATGATCTCCTTACGCACAAGATGCTGACACATCAAGTGGAGTGACACATCAACATGCAACTAGACATGTACACTCACACTTAATTACATTATTTGCAAAAAATACATTTACAAAAAAAATAATAAGAATAGGAATTATCCAAGGTTGAGACACCTTATTCCTAACATTCTCCCACTTGTCGAACACCTTGTAAGAGCAACAGGAACATAATAGGAACTTTAACCGCTATAGGCCAAAAGGCCCATAGACTCCAAACACCATCTGAACTTCTCAGTGCCCACTGGTTTCGTTAATGCATCTGCAACATTCTCCATAGTATCTACCTTCTCCAAATTTACCTTTCCATCTTCCACCATATCTCTCACAAAGTGAAACTGCACATCAATGTGCTTCATTCTGGCATGGAAAGTTGGATTCTTTGCAACGCAAATAGCGCTCTAACTGTCACACCAAATAGTAATCTGTTCTGCATCAACACCAACATCAAAACACAATCTTCTAAGCCAATTGGATTCTTTACAAGCATGAGTAGTAGCCATGTACTCAGCTTCTGTAGTGGACAAAGCAACCACAGGTTGTCGCTTACTCATCCAACTGATGGCACCACCAAACATAGTGAACACATAAGCACTGGTGGATCTCCTACTGTCAATATAACCTGCCCAATCTGAATCCAAAAAACCATGAATACAAACTAAATGTAGAGATCTAGAAGAGTTACCATGATAACATATGGAGTAATCTGATGTACCCCTCAAATATCTAAATACTCACTTAACTGCATCTCAATGTACCCGTCCAAGATTAGCCATAAACTGACTCAGGACTCCCACTGCTTGGGTAATGTCTGGTCTAGTACAGACCATAGCGTACATAAGACTACCAACTGCACTAGCATAAGGTACTCTACTCATGTCCTCCACCTCACTAGGAGATTTTGGACAATCATCTATAGATAACTTTGTTCCCACAGAAATAGGAACACATAGTGGTCTACAATCTACCACGCTAAACCTATCCAACACAGACTTCACATACTTACTCTGAATCAACTAAAGTTTTCTGTTAGACCTGTCTCTACTGATTTCCATACCCAAGATGTACCTAGCTGCCCCAAGATCTTTCATCTCAAACTGTGCTGACAACTGAGATTTAAAATCAGAAATCATACCCTTACCCTTCCCAAACAGCAACATATCATCAACATATAATGCAACAATAAGAAGGTGATCATTTTCAACTCTAAAATAAACACAATGATCTGATTTTGATCTTACAAATCCAATTGACAACACAAAGGCATCAAACTTAAGGTACCACATCCTAGGAGATTGCTTCAAACCATATAGAGATTTCTTTAATCTGCAAACTAAGGATTCTTTACATTTAACAATGTAGTGCTCAGGCTGTGACATACAAATCTCTTCCTCCAAATCACCATGAAGGAAAGTTGTCTTCACATCCATCTATTCTATCTCTAAATCATATGATGCAGCAAGAGATAACAGAAATCTAATGGATGTCAACTTTGCAACAGGAGAGAATATTTCACCATAATCTATTCCCTCTACTTGTGAATACCCCTTTGCAACCAATCTAGCTTTATACCTTTCAACACTGCCATCTGCACATAATTTCTTCTTGAACACCCATTTACAACCAATAGATTTTCTCCCTTTAGGCAAAGGTACAAGGTCCCAAGTTTTGTTTTTCTCCAATGAAGCCATCTCATCATCCATAGCCTCAATCCAGGAACCTGCATCTTCCATGCCCAAAGCCTCTTTCATAGATCTAGGCTCATCAGTGTTAGTAATCAAAGCAAAGGCACAACTGGAATCTAACATAGAATAACCAAACCTTTCTGATTGCTTTCTTTCTCTCGTGGATCTCCTCAAGGGCTGCGGTTGAGGTTTTTCTTCCTCTTCTTCTGAACTATCAGAGCTTCTAGAGCTCTCCTCATCATTAGGCCCAACATGGTCTCTCTGTTCAGTCTTCTCAGGGGTAGGAGGCAACTAAACAACATCTTTTTCCTTTTCTTTTTCATCTGGTTGTAGCACAATAGGAGAAGATGTTAGCTCTCTGAAAATAACATTTCTACTATACAACACCTTACAAGTCACGGGATCCCAAAGCTTGTATCCTTTCACACCAGCACTGTATCCGATGAAAATATATTTAACAGCTTTGTTTTCCAACTTAGATCTTTTCTCCTTTGGAACATGTGCATAAGCTTCACAACCAAAAACACAAAGATGTCTAATTGAAGGCTTCTTACCAAACCACACCTCCATGGGTGTCTTACCAATAAGGGCTGATGTAGGAGATCTATTAACCAAATAGCAAGCAGTGGCCACAGCTTCGGCCCAAAACATTTATTCTAAACCAGCTCCACTAAGCATACTCCTAGCCTTCTCCATCAGTGTCCTATTCATTCTCTCTACAACTCCATTTTGCTATGGGGTATAAGGAGTTGTCTTATGCCTCTCGATACCTTGTTCTTTACAGAACTGTTCAAACTCTGTTGAGCAAAACTCACCACCATTGTCAGTTCTCACACACTTAATCTTCTTACTAGTCTGATTCTCTACAAGAGCTTTAAATTCCTTGAACCGACTAAATACTTGTGTCTTACTTTTAAGGAAATAAATCCACATCCTTCTACTGTAATCATCTATGAAAGATACAAAAAATACAGACTTGGAGATTGAAGGAACTTTTATAGGACCAAATACATCAGAATGAATAAGATCCAAAACATCAGAAGATTTGTGAGAACTAGAGTAAAACTAAACACAATTTTATTTACCATAGACACAGTATTCATAGAAGTCAAACTTGAGATTGCAATCATTTAACCCCTCAATGAGATTTTTATTTTTTAGGGTTCTGAGACCCTTTTCACCAATGTGGCCAAATCTCATATGCCACAACATTGTCTTTTCTGCAGGAAGCTTACCTTCCAAAGTATTTGCACTACCATCAGAACCAATAGCCACAGACTTCTTCATTGCTTGTTCAGATGGTGAGGATGAAGAACTATTACATAGAGGAATACATGCATCTAGCTAAAATAAGGTACCTCTCCTAGTACCCTTTGCAAGCACTATCAATCATCTTATCATCTTTCATCCTTCTTTCAAAAAAACAACTTGCACACCTACATCATTTAGCATACTTACAGATAATAGGTTTCGTGCCAAACCCAGAATGTGCATAACTCTATTGATTCCCTTTACTCGTCCATCAGGAAATTTGATAGTGACCCTTCCGCATCCAACTATCTTTAGGTGAGAATCATCACCCAAGTACACCTTTCCACCATTGAACTCTTCATATTTTGAGAACCAGTTTTGATGAGAGGTCATGTGAAAAGATGCACCCGAGTCAACCAACCACACATCATCAGATGCATGGGCTGCCAAAGCTGCGATGAATGCATCACCATCTTCTTGAGATCTTTCTAAAGCTGAATCTGAACCTTTCTTCTTCTTCTTCGGCTCTTTGTAGTCTTTACGGAAGTGCCCAGATTTATCACAGTTCCAACATTTTGCCTTGGACTTATTGGAAGTCTTTGACTTCCCACGGGATTTGGATCTACCCTTATTGTCAGACTTATTGTCATTTTTCTTCCCTCTTTCAGTGGATCTCCCACGAACAGCAAGGGCTTCTTTTTCTGAAATGGAAGCCTTTCTCCACATCTCCTCTAATAGCAGTGAAGACATCACATCATCCATTTTGAAAGTGACTAAAGTGCTTTTGAGAGCCATCACAAGATGGTCCCATGAATCCGGTAAAGAACACAAAAGTGTGTAGCAATGATCCTCCTCCTCTAACTTGACACCAGCTGATGTCAATTGTGCAGCCAGCAGATTAAATGCATTTAAATGATCTGTTAAGGATCCACCTTCCTCCATTCGTAGAGAGTACAACTTCTTCCTTAGGAACAACTTGTTCATCAGAGATTTGTCCTAATACATGACCGCAAGTCTTTCCCACAAACTATTTGCAATTTTCTCATCTAGAACATTCAGAAGAACTGCATCGGTTAAACAGAGTCTTATGAGACCCTTAGCTTTATGATCTTTGATATCCCAATCTTCTTGAGCTATAGTTGTTGGTCTTGTAGCATTTGAAGTCGCTTCCCATAGGTCATGATCTTCCAACATGTCTTCCATCTTGAGTTTCCACAACTCAAAATTAGTGCCATTAAATTTATCCACCTCCATTCTTCCATATGATGAACTTGCCATCTCAATCTGCAAATAAGTTCAGAATGCTCTGCAAAAAACTCCCACTCAAACTTGAGATTAGCTCAAAAAACCCTACCCAACAACTAGAATCAAAAGTTGATCAAGCTCTGATACCCCTTGTAAGGAAACTCAGGTGCGGAAACAGCTTCCTATGCTAATCTCTATAGGAGAGTATTGTGCAAATTCTTATAAATCCTTACAATTTCAGATTTGTTAACTACTTTAACAAAGATATTGCAACCACATACCATACATACAGAAAAATAGAGAATGACACAATGATATACCCTGGGGAAAACCTTTCGGTAAAAAACCCCAACACTCCAAAACCTACACAATGTATTATCTTCAACACAAAGATTACAATACACTTGCAATGCAAGTTCTTTCAGGAGATGAGAGACAAAGCGAACAAGACTTAAATTTTTGTTATATCTCTCCCATAGGAGCAGCATCATATATATAGACTCCTCTGGACCCAAAAATAGGCACAACCACCAAGACCCATGCACAAAGCCACATGTACATAGTTGTTACATGCAATCCCAAGAATAGGCGTCCATCCCTAGAATAGACTATGACAGCTTGTCATAGAATCCACCAAAAATAACGGTCACAAGAGAAGTGTAAGAGAATCTGTCATACCAACCTATTTTTGGCATATTCTCTTACACACACCAACCACTTCTTCTTAGGTGCCCAAATAGGCCCAAGTCATAAGATTCTCTTACACCTGTCATAGCACATTCCTTAAATAGTTTTTACGCGTCATAGGAATCTGTCATGACCGTTTCAGTCATGATCTCCTTACGCACAAGATGCCGACACATCAAGTGGAGTGACACATCAACATGCCAACTAGACATGTACACTCACACTTAATTACATTATTTGCAAAAAATACATTTACAAAACAAATAATAAGAATAGGAATTATCCAAGGTTGAGACACCTTATTCCTAACACCAATGATGTATGAAGAATGATTTCTTTTTCTTTATTTTCTGATATATGAGTAATGATTAATGCTATGCATGAATGCAAAAGATAATCTCATTTTTTTTCTTTGTGTTTTGGTTGATATCAAGAGTAAGACATTTGATTGAACCCCTCATTTCTTTGATGCTTTGACTAACCAAGATTATTGATGTTCCCCCTTGTCCTTGGAAAATTAACCATAAACAAATGCACATGCAATTAATCTAACATGATAATGCAATTAATGATAAATGCAACCTAAGTGTCACCAAATTTTTAGCAAAGAAATGTCATGGAGATAAATTTTCATCATTGAGCATTTTGGGATTGGAAAGCAAGTACAATCATCACTGACCACATCATGATGATATGAATACCTCTTTTTATCACTTTTTGGTAACCTCATTTTTGAAACTAGTACAACCCTCACTAGTTGGATGACCAAACTATGGGAGTATGAATACCGGTGTCAACGAATTCAATGTTGCAAGTGGATTTTTGGTATTAAGATATGGAAGATCTAAATATCCAAGGGATCTATTTGTGTAAACAAGCAAAGGTTAATCCTTCCTCTTATGGGATAGTCCTCAATGGTTCTTTGATGACCATGTCTTTAGATGAATTCTCATAAGTTGATGAATTTTCCTCAAAACAATCACTCAAAGGAAAGAAAATATCATGTCTTTATCATGGCCAATCTAGTTGAAACATCATCGATTAGCTAAAAAGATGTGATAAAATTCAATTTCATAAAGATTATCAAAAGAAAGCTTCAAGTGTTTTGCAATGTTTCATGATTTTCAAAAAGTATTTCCAAGCATTTTGATCTTTAAGGTGTTTTTGTCAATTTTTAATCCCGAATAATAAAGTCAATGAAGGCTCATGGATCAAGTTGTGGGATCAAATACTTGGGTTTGAACAATGATATCCATCAAAGGTTCATGAAAATCTCTCTCTTCTTCTTAAGCTCTGATAAATCTCTCTTTGATGTGACTGATTGTAGCACTTATTGAATCCATTTGGTACCAAAAGTCCAATCCTTTCCTACCCCCAAGTGATAAATGTGCTCATGTGACAAACTTAGTACTATAGGAAATGCAACAATGCAACTAAAAGCTTCATTATGACTATGTACAAATGACCTATGCAATGAAGGTTTACAAATGGGATGTTGGAAATGCAATATGTACACATGCGACTTGAAAAGAAAGATTTAAGGGAACAAAAGGTGCTTGTTTACCAAGTTTTCACCCTTTGGATTTTTTTCTTTTTTCTTTTTCACTTTTTTTTGCTACCAAGGTGCCTATTGCTAGGTTTTCACCAAGCCACTTTTTTCTCTTTTTTCTTTTTTTTGTATTTTTTTTATTTTTTCAATTTTTTTGTATTTTTCCTCTTTTTTCAATTTTTTTGTATTTTTCTTTTTTCAATTTTTTTGTATTTTCAAGATCTATTTGGCTATGCACAATAAATATGATGCTCCTCATCTGATACTCTTTATACTCTGTCGTCTACCTCATGTATGGAACCTTTTTAGGTGAATGCTATTGATAGGCTCTTGAAGTTCTTCTCCTTCACAATCTGCTAACTTATAGGTTCCCATTCCAAAGGAAGAAACAATGATGAACAGACCAAGCCAATTTGCCTCCCATTTTCCTTTCTTTTCTCTATCAGCTTGATTCTTTGGGTTTTCTCTTAACACTAAGCCTCCTACTTGAAAGGTTCTCAATTTGATATGCTTATTGTAATTCCTTGAGATTCTATTTTGATACACTTTCAAGTGTTCATAGGCTTGTGTTTGGTGCTCCTCCAACAATTCCAATTGTTGAAGTCGGGCAACTCAATAATCCTCATCTATTATTAGGCCTTGCAATGAAACTTGTAAAGATGGGATTTCAACCTTTAAAGGTAGAACTGCTTCTGCTCCATAGACTAGGGAAAATGGCATAGCTCACGTAGGTGTTCTTATGCTAGTTCTATAGGCCCATAATGCTGGATTGATTTGAAAATGCCAATCTCTTCCCAATTTATTCACTGATCTCTTCAAAATCTTGAGGATGTTCTTGTTTGTAGCTTTAGCTTGTCCATTTCCTTGAGGATAGTAAATGGATGAAGAGTGATGAGTGATATGAAATGTAGCACAAAGTTCATCATCTTTGTTTTTGAATTGTTTTCCATTATCTATTATTATGGCATGGGGAATACCATATTTGCAAATGATGTGGTTCAAGATGAACATGGAAATTTATTTGCCCATTGTCATGATCAAAGGAATTGCTTCTACCCACTTAGTGAAATATTCCATTCTGGTTATGATGTATTTGTGCCCATTTGAAGAAGGTGGATAGATCACCCCAATCAAGTCAAATCCCCATTGATAGAATGGCCATGATGTAACAAAGGGATGTAACTCTTGTGCCGGTACATGTATCATGTCACTGTGGTATTGACATTTGCTACATATTTTGACAAAGTGACAAGCATCTTTCTCTAATGTCTTCTAGAAATAGCCTAAGTGAAGGATCTTCTTGGCTAGGTTTAAACTGCTTGAGTGTGACCCGCAAATGCCTTCGTGAACCTCATGTAAAGCTAACTTAGACTCTTCTTCCTCTAGACATCTAAGTAATGTCCCATAAAGACCCTTACAATACAATGTTTCTGAAAGGATTATGTAATGGGCTGATTGGTGTATGAAATTGCTTTTTTGGGCTTGGGATTGGTCTAAAGGTAGCACTTGGTCTTTGAGATATGTATATATAGGGCCATACCAAGGTGAGTCATGTCTGTGAAGTAGGGAAATAATTTGGGTTTTGGGAAATTCAAATGCTGCTTTCACCAACTCTTCCACCAAGAACTCATACTTCTCATTTTGATCTGGTTTTTGTAACAAGGAAGCCAAGGTAGCCATTGCATCAGCTGCTCTATTTTTCTCTCTTGAAATCTTCTCAAAAGTGATCAAGGAAAAATACTTCTTCCATCCATCAATCATAGTCTTATATGATATTCGCTTTTCATCTTTGGTGTTTTATTCATTGTTGACTTGATTGATTGTGAGTTGAGAGTCTCCATATATTTGTAGTTTAGTGATGTTTCATTCTAAAGCCATTTTGATGCCAATGACTAGAGCTTCATATTCCACTATATTATTTGTGCATGGGAATAATAGCTTGTAGGACTTGGGAATGGTGTACCCTTGAGGAGAAACTAACAATAGGCTAGCCCTGGAACCTCCTTGAGTGTATGAGCCATTGAAGTACAACTTCCATGTTTTAGCCTCTATGTTGACAATTGAAAAATCCAAAAATTCTACTTGAATGGTTTGTGTAGAAGTCAATGGATTTTTAGCTAAGTGATCTGCTATCACTTGTCCTTTTATTGCTTTCCTATCCACATACTTGATGTCAAACTCACTTAAAATCATGACCCACTTTGCTATCCTACCCGTTAAGGCAGTTTTGCTTAGCAAATACTTGAGAGGATCAATTTTTCCAATTAGTTTCACCCTATGCATCAATATATAATGTCTCAATTTTTGTGATGCAAAGACCACCGCTAGACAAGCTCTTTCCATAAATGTGTAGTTAAGTTCATATTTGATCAATGGCCTACTCAAATAGTAGATTGCCCTTTCCTTTCCTTGTTCATCTCCTTGCACCAAGAGAACTCCTAGAGACCTTTCAGTAGTGGATATGTACAATGGTAGTTATTTCCCTTTGATTGGTGGATTTATTAGGTATGTCTTCAATAAAGTAAAGGCTTGATCACATTCTTCATCCCATAAGAAAATAGTATCCTTATGTAGCAACCTTGTAAATGAATGACATTTTTCAGCCAATTGTGAAATGAACCTTCTTATGGATTGTACCTTTCCTTGCAAAGACCTCATTTGACTTATGTTCTTTGGAATATCCATGTCTATTATTGCTTATACCTTTTCTGAATCCACTTCAATTCCTTTGGCTGAAACTATGTAGCCTAACAATTTGCCGGATTGGACACCAAAGGCACATTTCTTTGGGTTTAGTCTCACTTTAAATTGCTCCAACCTAATGAATATTTTTCTTAGAATTTGTAAGTTTTCTTCTCTTTTGTACTTTGCCAATATGTCATCCACATAATCCTCTAGAAAAGTGTGCATCATGTCATGGAAAATAGTGGTCATTGCCCTTTGATATGTGGCTCTGACATTTTTAAGGCTGAAGGGCATGGCATTCCAACAAAAGGTACCCCAAGGGCATGTAAAGGCTATCTTCTCTTGGTCTTCAGGTGCAATTTTTATTTGATTGTAGCCGCTAAAACCATCCATTAATGAGTACATGGAGTGACCCGCTGTCAAATCCACTATGGCATCTATGCTCGAAAGTGGGAAATTGTCCTTAGGACATGCAAGATTCAAGTCTCTAAAATCCATGCACACACGAATAGATTTATCATGATTTTTGACCAGTACAATGTTAGATATCCATTTAGCATAGGCTATTGATCTTATAAATCTAACCTTCAACAATTTTTCCAACTCTACTTTGACTAGGAGAGCCACATGTGGATGCATTTTTCTCAACTTTTGCTTAACAGGCTTAACCCCTGGTCTAACATTCAAATGATGCATTATGAAATTGGGATCCAATTCAAGCATGTTGGCATATGACCATGCAAAGTTCACTTGTTGCTCTTGGAAAAATTTGATGAAATCCTCTCTTTCTAGAGGTGTAAGTGACACTACCAAGTGTATAAATTTTGGATCCAATTCTGTCCCAATGTTGACCTTTTCTGTTGGCTCTATGAGAATTGGTGACCTTTCATCTTCATGCTCAGGTAGAGTCTCCAATCTCTCTTCTTTTGGTGCCACAGTTGGGTTTTCACCATAGGAAACATCTTTTATCTTTACTTTTTTTGGTTCTAGTGCTGCCACATAGTGGTTTTCATCACTAGAACTTTTCATTTATTTATTTATTTTTATTTTTTTCTTTTGACTAAGAGATTGGACCCCCGTTGTTCTCATCATGTCTGTATCAAATTCGTTGGTGAAAGAGGGTTCAACCTCATTAAGGTATTGGCTCATTGCTTGGTCATTTGGAAAATAAAGTAAGTCACTTGGCTCGGTTTGGTCCCAATCAATGAGGTCTAGATGTATCAAAAGTAAGGATTCATTTGGAAAAGTGTCATCAATAGGGTTTATGGACATGACTTCATTTGAGGGTTCATACATTGTATCATTTAGATCTATGATGTGAGCTTCCTCAAGATGGTCCATGGAAGAAGGGTCAAAATCCCCTTCACTTGAGTCCTCATCAACTTCTATGGGAAATAGAAAGGGAAAAACCATGAGTGGATTAAAACTAACATTTGAATCTCCCTCCTCTGAAGGCATCCAAAATGTATCTATCCATGGTGGATTAGTAGATACTTTCCCTATGTTAAGACCTTGTATATTGGGTTCTTCATTGACTTGAGTTTCTTGCCTTGGAATCTTTGCATAAGTGTGTATTGTGACCACCTCCTTATCATGACATGATTCATTGGATAGAGTGTCCCACTCATAATCTTCAGAATCATCACTATCCCCATCGGATTCCACCATGTTCACTTGAGGGTAGAAATCATGCATTGGGCTGGAGCTTTCTCCTTTGTATTGGTAGCCTACCCCAGATCTTTCTTCTTTTGCCCTCCACAAAGGTTCAATGGGTTTTAGAAAACCTTTATTTCATTTGCCTAAGGGTCCTCTTCCCTTGTATCCCATTTTCTGCATTATCTCAAATCCTTTCCCATATTGCTCTGTTTGAATATTGATATGCTGAATTTGTTCTATGGGAGTATTTGAGGTGTCTTCTTCATCATGATAAAGCCATTGAAGGACTTCATCCTCTTCCTTATCAAATTCCACCTTATCACTTTCCCTTACAAAATAGGAGTTATACTTATGAGGAAGATGTTCTTTTGATGGCTTGCCATGTGATCTTGGAGATGTGGGTAGATCAAATAGAGAAATAGAATATTCTCCTATTCCTTTAGAAGTGATTTTGCACTATTTTTCAAATTTATTCATCATCTTACTCATGTGTTGGTAATGGTCTTCCTTAGCTTGTTCTTTTTCTTCTTTGGTAGGTTTGTAAAGTACTATTTCTGATTTAGGTGCTTGATATGAATCTTCATTTGGATTTGAACCCTCATAACTCACTTTTTCCTTTCCCTTAGTTGATGTCATTGAGCTAGCTTGAGGAGGGTTTGAAGTATCATTTATTGTCAACTCATCCATTTTAACATCTTCAATAGTGGTTCTTTAAATAATTCCTTCTCGGTTATGGGGAACAAATAACTCATGAATGGGTTTAAGTGCATTGCAATATTGGAACGGATTTGAGTCCCCTCCAACCATGATTTCTTCACCCATGTACATAAATTTTATGCATTGGTGGTATGTGGATGGCACCACTTGCATCTCATGGATCCATGGTCTCCCCAATAAAATTTTATAAGTTAATTTCATATCCAATACTTGGCATTTTGTGTCCTTCTTGATAGGTCCCACTTGAATGGGCAATACAATCATGCCTTGGAGGCCCTTTCAGCTTCATCATAGGCCTTTATGGTGATTCTCTTCATGGGATCAATGCATGACTCAGACAATCCTAAGGATTTAACAAGGCTCAAAGTACAAATGTTAAGGCTTTCTCCCCCATCTATGAGGGCTCTTTTGACTCTATGACATTCTATCAAGACCTCTATATGCAAGGGTAGATTTTGAGGATGGGTAATAGACATGTCATCTTGGTCAGAAAATGAAAGGCACCGAGGTGCAATGAGATGTCCTACCATGTTCTAAAACTTCTCCTCTTCTAAGTTAATAGGAACATTAGTCTCTACTAGAGCTTTCTCTATAATTTATTTGTGATTTGGAGATAGCTTTAATAGCTCCAAGATAGATATTTGTCCTAGAGTCTTTTGGAGCTGATCTACCAAACTATATGGTTTTATTACTGTAGATGTCTTCTTGATCACAATATTGGATTGCGGAGGACCAGTAGGTTTAGGGTTATTTCCTTGTAAGGTAATCCATGAGGTCTACCCCCTAGTGATAACATTTGATGTCTCTTTTTGGAACTTCTCTTTAATCACTATAGCATTCACAACATTATCATAAGGTGGTGCAAAGTTAATGTTATTGCTACTTTGTTTCTTTCCATTGGATGACTCACCTTTATCATGGCTATAGAAGGGTTGTTTGAAAGCCATGTGGTCTTCATTACTTTGGGGCCCTTCAATTGTGATCATGCCACTATCAATGAGATATTACACCACATTCTTCATCTGTAAGCAATCATTGGTCTTATGCCCTCGAATTCTATGGTATTCACAATGGTTGTGTTCACTCCACTAGTTGGGTTTATTCTGTGGCTCATAGGGTTGAATACTTGGTAGATTGATGATGTTGTTGGCAAGGAGTGTCTTTAATGCCTTCTCAAGAGGCTCCTCAAAAGCTGTAAAGTTCCTTTTGGGAGTTGGCAATAAGTACTTATCAGATTTGTTGCCCCTTTGATTATTTCCTTGATTGCCATTATTTACATTGTTGTTAAAAAGTTCCTTTGAGGCCTAATTAGCATTATTCACTTGATTAGGTGTTCATGTAAGAGAAAATGGGGTCACATTCAAGTTGCTAGAGTCAACAACCCCATCATTGACTATTCCCTTATTGTTGTTTTTATAACGATTATTGCTATTAAACCAATTCTTATTCTGATTGTTTCCATTATTGGAGTTATTGTTGTTGGAGTTATTCTTATTTTCTTTATATAATTTTAATTCTCCACTTTTGACTAACACTCCCTCCGTTGTCACTCCATTTTCAATCAAATCTTGGAAGATCTTGGGACATTGCATTCTTAATTGGTAGGTCATCTCGTTGCTTAAGCTATTTATGAAGATATCCATCTTCTCTTTTTTGGGCATGCTCCTAGGATACCTTGCAAATGCTATCCTCCATCTTTGTAGAAAAGTGAGGAATGCTTCTCCATCCTTTTGTTTGGTGTTACATAATGTTATCATTGTGACCTCATGCTTGATGTTGTATGAGTAATGGGCCACAAATTTCAAAGCTAGCTCTTCGAAGGTCTTAATGCCAAAGGGTAGTTTGGAAAACCACTCAATAGCCATACCTCCTAAGCTTTGTGGGAATAGTCTCATTAAATAGGTAGTATTGTGCATGAACTCCAAGCTCAATGCACAAAATTCTCGTAAGTGTTCTTGGGGATCTGACTTTCCTTCATACTTGTCATATTTGAGAAACACTACATTAATTGGGAATGGCACCATGACTAAGCTTTTATCAAATGGGAATGGACACAATGCTTCTATGGAAAAGGGCTTGGGAGCCCCACTTTGCTTAATGGTATCCAATTTCATTTGAAATATTTTGAACTACTTATTCATGACGTCTAGGGGACTCTCTTCAACTTTGGGTGGTTTGATTTGGTTGACATCATAGTCATGGGGAAGCTTAAGACCTTTTTGGACTAAGTCCATAAAGTACTTTTCTCTATATCTATCCATTGCTTTCTCCATGAGCTTTAAGAAATAAGGACATTGGATTGCCTCACTAACCTTTTCATCTATGGCATCATCTATCATTGCTTTGGGATTAGTTCTATTGTGAGTGGTGTCAATCCCTTGGGTGTTTTGATCCATCCCTCTGTTATTAGTATTGCCCTGATTATTGGGGTCAATACCTCTATTATTGTTATTACCCAAGCCACTAGTATACAACATATTGGTCTCTTTCTCTTGAATAGGATCTTTGGGTATCCTTGGAGAGGTAAAAGTGTCATTCGGGAAGGGAAGCTCTTGCCTAAGGTAGGTTTTGTCTTCTTGCAAAGTTTTCTTAACATAATAGGATCTGGTAAAAGCAAGCATGAACAAACCACTCAGAAAATAAGCTTCAATGAGGCCTATGGTCAAATCCTTGTAGAATTTTTCAAAAATTATGTAGAACAGGATTTTTGACTAGGTTGAATGTTGGAGCAGTAAGAACACAGAAAAGGGTATTCAAATATATGATTAAAATTTTCTGACCCCCTCTGTAAATACTCTTTGTTTTCCCTTTTAAATTTCTGGGTGTCACTAGCCTAAGTGTAGGTGTGATTTAAATTTATGTACATGTGAACTGGTATATTGTTAGGTGGCACACTACAGGTGTGCAGGTGGCACTTTGCTACTGATAAGTGATTTTCTAGTTTTAGCAGGCATGTTTTGATATTTTTTGAGTGTGACTTAACTGTTTATATGCATTTTCATACAAGTCATATGCATGATTGAGCCTCTAATAGGCGGGATTATTTTGTGCATAGGTGGCACTTCTCTAACCAGGTTGTAAGATTTTGAATTTTTAAACGTTTAAGATTAGGTCTTTTGAAATTTCCTTGTTTGAAAATAGAAAACAATCGCAACACACACATCAATTTTTCATCATGTCCCTAAAACACTCTAGTGTGTATATTCTCAAACATTTTTCACAAGTATAACACAAGAAAGAATTCCAAGCAGCCTACCTATAGTCAAATTTGGCTCATAAACATGGCTCTAAAAGGTGGCCTTGCTACTTTATCCAGGATTTATTGTGGATTCTGTTCAAAATGGACTTCAATATCTCATCCCCCAAGTATGTTAAGGGGCTTCCCACACACACTAAGGTATGATTTTGTGCAATTTGTGAGGACTACTAGAGGAAGTTTGAGAAATTTAAAATCCTTTTATCATGCATCCTATTAAGGATACACGCATTTCATTTTATAGTGGGTTGGATCCCTATGGAAAAAGTGAGTGTATCCCACTTTGGGTT
The DNA here is from genome assembly GCA_027943335.1 of Chamaecyparis obtusa. NCBI lineage: Eukaryota > Viridiplantae > Streptophyta > Pinopsida > Cupressales > Cupressaceae > Chamaecyparis > Chamaecyparis obtusa. Next base: position 734,731 of record BSBK01003436.1, on the reverse strand, counting down.
GTCCCTCTCACCGGCCTCAATAAGGAAAACTCAAGAGGCGAGCTCACTATTACTCTAGCATGTATATAGAAAGCAAGAAAATGAACTTAGGCTGACAAGTTTGGGAGTTTGATTCACTTAAAAAGTGAAGAGCATATCCCTATTGTCTTTCTTTGTTCCAAACACTCAAGCACAAATTTGTTCTTTCCCAATCTCTTGACAAGGAGATTCTTAAAATTGAAGTGTTTGGTTCATTTCTTGTTTTACTTAAGCTATGTTCAAAAGAATGTCACAATTTAATCAAGTGCAAGCTTAAATAGATGAATACCTTTCCTTTTGTAGCTAGCATAAGCTAGGGGCATTTTTTGAAAGATTTTTGTCATTTTTCACCTTACCTTAGGAATAGTTCCCTCCAAATGTGTTTGTCCACCAGAAAGTTAGTCAATACTAACAAACACAATGAGGGGAAACCAAAATTGAAAAATGATGAAGCAACAATTATGTATGAATTTTAGGGAACTTATTTGCAAATTTTCAAAAGAAAACTTGATCTAAGGACTAAAAATCCAATTTAAAGAGACAAATTTTGATTTATATGCTTCAACAATTGTAAGATAGTGCTAGAATACCTAATTCTCCTCCTCTTGTGTAGTCTCAAGGAAAACCTTGATGTGTGCTATATTTTCCTTCTTAATCTTCTTTGCGAATGCCTTTCCTTCTTGGTTGAATCTACTTTTCAGCTTCTGTACCTTCCTATGCTTACTCATTTACTGTCAAATCATGTAAACAAAGAGTTAGACAAATGATTTAATCAATTTAATAGTAAATAAAGGAAACAGATAGCAGGCGACATTGTCCAGCTAATAGGTGTGAACAAATTGTCAGCGGGCGTAATTTTAGTGACAGAAAGTGACACTTTATAGTGACACTGAAAATTACACAGGCATGAACAAAAGTTTAAATTGTAGAAAATGATTACTGCTAAGTGATCATTTAATAACAATAAGCGTGAATTAATAGATTATATAGGCATGACTGTTATTTAAAATTGTGAAGCAAAGCATAAAGATAGGCGACAACAAATTTTAGCAAAGCGATGCTTCCTGAGTAACAGGCGTGACTATTATTAAAAATTGTGAAGCAAAGTGTAAAGACATGCGACAAATTTTTTTAGCAAAGCAATACTTCCTGAGTCACAGGCATGACTTTAAGCACAAAAGGATGAACGATTTTATCTCACGGGCATGAGCTTCTAATTTTTAGGTGGCTGTAAAGGAATCAAGACCGGATAGAAGTGATATGCTAGGCGTGAGTGTTCAACTAACAGGCATCAAGATAGAGATCATAAGTGGCAGTAAAATGACTACAGGTGTGACTGAATCTCCTGTAAGCATGACTTTACCTATTTCCTACAAAATATTTATGGAAAATTGACAATACAAGCATGCAAATTATGATGAAAATGATAAAATGAGGCTTAGGGCCCCACGGTGGGCACCATTTGTGTGATGATGAATATCACCTTCATGAAATTAAGATCAACTAGCAATAATTTAAAGTAAATACAATGCAAATCTAATTTAAAATTGAAACTAAGATCTATAGCATCTCATGGCTCTCTAGAAAGATGTGGTAAGTGAAGCTCTCAGCTCAATCTCCACTAGTGACACTTCTAAAATGAGAATGTATGCTATTCTATGCTTCTACAATGCTTCTACAATGATGATTCTAGCTCAAATTGACAAAATGATAATGCAAATGCTCTAAATGCTCTTCAATTGCCTATAGTAACAATGCTTTGCAAATGAATGTCTAAGATTGGAATTGCTCTCAAAATGCTTCATATTTATAGTAAATGTCCAAGGGTAGGGGTAGAGTGAAGTAATCATGATTAACCTTGTTGGCTCCCCTTCTCTTTCTACTTGCAGGTTTACACTATGATTGACAACTTAATGTCACTGACTCTATCACCACTCCAAAGTCTGCAAGGAAAAGGGCCAATTGACAAGGATCAAAGAGATCCTCCTACACTTTGAGCTAAAGTGCTCAGGAGGGTGTACCCTTGATTCACTTCTTCAAAGGAATCACTAAATATTATGCATTTATACCCCTTACTAATTTAAAGATTTTATCATTTATGTGTGTTTATGATTGATGATGATAAACTACCTCCAGAGAATGGACTAGTGCCTTAACCCAGGGCATAGGGTCATTGAATAGCATACATCAACTGAAAACCCTAACTCAAACACACTTGAATTTAGGATAAGTGCTTTTCCTATTATCCCTCTCCCTCACATAACATGACATCAAATTCTTATCTAGCCATGAACCCACTAAAACTACCTCAAAGACTTTAATCCTAACTTTGTTAGGAACTCAAAGATAATTCCACAATACTCTTTTTTTACCATATGCTAACTCACTTTTTGACATTAATATATATGAGCTCAAGATCAAAATAAGAATACATACACAAATATGAGATTGGAAACCAAGTGTATTCTCATTAAAATTTGCAGAATCAATACATTATTCAGACAACAAAATGCTAGGGAACAAACCCAAAATCCAGGCTCTCCTTGTTCAATATAATACCATCGACAACCTGGGACCAAAAATAATGGAACACCAAAAGTCTTGGAACCACTACAAAATCAAAACTCTTACAATATATACCACTAGTCATCTTGGAATCCCAAAACATGATGCAACAAGCTTCGGATGACTAGGGTTAGGGTTTCCACCCACCAAACCAACTAAATCAATCAAAATTTATTATATTTGGAGGAAAACCAAGCAACCCGGTCTGATCAGATCCAAAAATGATCTCCATTTATGAAAAATCTCAGAGTACTGTACCAAAGATCATGAGTCTACCATGCTAAACAATCTGATTATCCACCTGCAACATACCTTGAGTAATTGGCTACCTACATTTTCAATGTACAAACCCTCTACAATTAATCATGGAACACCCTGGGCCATACTGTAGCAATTGGTGAGATCATTCCTACCAAACCCAGTTGCTAAAACATTAAAAATCAGTTCTTCTATCGCTGGAAATCCCTTAAAAATTCAAATTTGTAGAGAAATGGCTATTTCCATGGTACCAGCAGCATATCAACAGTCAACATTTGAATTTCAATCAACTTTACATTGACACCATTAGATCTTCATCTTTCACGAGCTTCGCCACTTAACCTTATAGGAATCCTGGTTTACATTTGGCGATTACGCGACTAAAGAAAAACAAAGTTGTTGAGACATCCATTAACCCTGGGTTTCAATGTGAGAACACATGAAACCCTTAGTTGCCAAATCGCTAAGTTATTTTTTAACCTCAGGCCTACTGATAAATTCCACCTCAGCTCCTTTTGACACCATGTCCACCTCAGCGGTCTTTCATCTAATAAAAAATGTGCACTTCAGCTCCAACTAGAAAAGGACCCACCATTATTTGTCACCTGAGGAAAAGTGAAATTGATGGCTGGCATAAGATATCATGGCTCTGACACAACCCATGAGAACTTACGCCTGTCATTGATTCTCTGCAAATGTCAAAACCCTCTGACAAGCTGGAAACCCAAGACCAACTGATAACCACCTAGTCACTGACACGTCGACCAATAAGAAAGCTCCAAATGTAATACCTATTAGCAGACCCATCTTTTGTTAGCTCTGACAAGCTTGAAGATCAATGGTCATTGTTATACCACAACTTTAAATATCGAGCATCTTCATTCAATGGTATAATGACAACCGCATGATCAAATCATTCTTTAACTGCCAGCAAACCTTGTTACCAACCGGGCCCGCCTGATAGCACATCTGACATATTATTTCATGGACTAATTATAGACCGCCAACTACACACACCTGGCAGTCGACGCACTGTATTGAAAGGCTATGTCACAAAAAGGATCCATGGCTGGCTTAAGATCGCAAGCCTCTGACACATCCCTTGTGGTCTTACACCCACCATTAGATTGAGATGGTGTCAAAGAGCCAGGCCCAGGAAATATTAAATGCCAAAACATTAGAAAAATTTAATCGCTGGGACTTAGGAAATATTAATGTTAATGGACCTAGGAAAATTATTTCGCTAGGCGCTTAATACTTAGGAAAATTTAAAGACCGTCGGGTGCAAAAAAATAAAGCACATGCTTTTATGAGATTTTAAGTGGCCCAAAAAGTAACTTAAAATTAGAACAAGGCTAGGGAACACTAGGGTTTTTGCACTATAACGGCCAGAAATATGAAATTCTCTTAGGGTTTAAGGCTAAAGACATAAAAATAACTGCAGAGACCGCAAGGAAAAAGGTATGGCCATAAAATTTTTTGCAGGTACTAATAGTGGCTCTATCTGGGGATGATGGGTAACTTGTGTCCATGCAAGAGCTTAGAATTTCTGGTTAAAGAAGACCATCCCACAAGACAAAAACTTCAATTGAAGTATCTCTTCAAGAATTGTCCATGAACTGGCAATTCTTGAATGTCACCATTTAATTCCTTAACAATGTATGAATCTTGGCCCCATTTCTCATGAATCAAATATGGCTCTAACCAAAGTGGATCAAATTTTCCATGTTTTCCTTTATCCTCCAGTCTAGCATTCCAAATCAACACCAAATTATTAGGTTCAAACCTCCTTTCAACAATTTTCTTGTCATACAAATTCTTAACCTGTAACTACAATTTGGCATTTTTTTGAAGCTGATTCTCTTCTAGTTCATCCAACCTGATGAGGTCTTCAATTCTCAACTGCATTTCATCATCTATATCATCATCATATAACTGAACAAACTTGTACATTTCCAATAAATTATTCTGAGGCATTCTTGCATGTATCCCATATACTAGGTCAAATGGTGCACAACCAATTGCCTTCTTTATAGTCACCCTGTTAGCCCATATAGCTAATGGTAGCTTTGAATTCCATGCTCTTTTATTCTTATCAAGAATCCTCTTGAGTATTTTCATCAGGCTTTTGTTAGATGATTCTGCCTGTCCATTTCCTTGTGGATGATAAGGCAAGGAATTTGACCTCTAAATTCCTAGACCTTTGCAGAATTATTTGTACTCAGCAGACCTAAAACACATTGCATTATCACTGACTATCCTCTCAGGGAAACCAAACCTTGTAATAATGTTGTTCAATAGAAAATCAATTACTACCTTACTAGTTGCATTTCTTGTGGGGATAGCCTCTACCCACTTAGTAAAGTAATCAGTGGAAACTAGTATCCAAGAATGTCCCACACTGGACTTGTTTGGTATCTCCCCAATGAAATCTATTCCCCATTGTTGGAAAGGAGCCTACACTTCTACTGGCCTTAAGGGCACATTGCCTAAAAATTTAAGCTTACCAGAGAACCTTTGACAAGCATCACACCTCCTTACCAACTGCTTTGCATCCTTGAAGATTGTGGGCCACCAAAAACCTGCTCTCAAGATTTTATGAGCAGTGGTTTTACCCATATAATGTCCACCACGAACTCCCTCATGCATTTCTTTCAATAACTTGTCAGCCTAATTTTCATCAACACATTTCAAAAGTATGCAATCTAAATTTTTCCTATACAATTTACATTTCACAATCACATACTTGATGGCTTGTAATTTCAGTGTCCTCTTCTTATTATCATCCATTTTTGCTAGACACTTCATGTTTCTTAAGTAGTAGATAATATCTTGATACCAGATACAATCATCCATATCACAAGTATAATCAACCTTAGTCTAGTTTATCTGATTTGCATCAAGATTGGATTGAGCCATCAATTTTTCCAATCCTTGTCCTCTAACCAATTTGGTAATCTAGATATCAATGTTAAACTCTTGAATTCTATTGATCCATCTGCATCTTCTCCCAGCCACTTCTTGTTGTGAGAAAGTATCTTTGATTGCTGCACTTGGCACAAAAGCAATCACAATTGCTCCCATTAGATAACATCTAAAAGCCTTCACTACCTTCACAAGTGCATATGCTTGTTTTTCATTGATATCATATTTTAATTCAGCAGCCTGCAAAGATTTACTGAAAAATGCAATAGGCTGCTCATAGCCTTCATTATTTTTTTGCAACAATACTACAACAATAGTGTGAAAAGATGCAAAAGAAAATATATGCATTGGGACATTTTAATCAGGTGCTTTAAGCACAGGTGCATCTTTTATAGCCTGCTTGATATTATTGGAAGCTTCATCAGGCTCACCCTCCCAATTGATAACAGATCCCTTTTTCAACATCTTAGATATAGGCCTAGTGACCTCAGCAAAGTTTGTTACAAATCTTCTCAAGAAGTTTACTTGACCAAAGAAAGAATGAATCCCTTTAATCTTCTTCGGTCTTTGAATCTTATCAATGGCTGCCACTCTCTCAAGATCAATTCTAACCCCTTGCTTGCCAACCAAGTGGCCAAGCTACTTACCCTCAGTGACACCAAATGCACATTTCCTTGGATTTAATGAAATGCCATATTCCAAATCCCTCACAAATATTTTCTCTAAATGAGTACAATGATCTTCCTCCTTCTTGGAATAGGCAGTTAAATCATCCTGATAAACTATAAGGAAATCATCAATAAAATTTGAAAAGGAAACATCCATTGCCCTCTAAAAAGTTGCACCAGCATTTGTGAGACCAAAAGGCATTCTCACATAAACATATGTCCTCCAAGGTGTAGTGAAAGTTGTCTTAAATTGTTCTGATTCTTTTACAATTACTTGATTGTAACCATAGAAACCATCCATCATAAACATTATTTTAGATCCGGTCACTCTTTGCAACATAGCTTCCATATTGGGTAGACAATAGTTACCCTTCAATGAGTTGGTATTTAAATTTCTAAAATCTACACAAAGTCTAATGTCACCATTTTTCTTCCTAACAGGGACAAGATTTGACACCCAAGAAGAATGCCTAATAGGCTTGATAATTCTAGCATCTCGTAGCTTCACCAATTCTTCTTGCATTTTAGGTGCCAAGGTGGGATTAATAGGCCTTTGTTTTTGCCTAAAAGGTTTAGCATCTTCCTTCAAAGGAATAACATGCTGAAATAAGTCTTCTCTATAAACCTTCAAATCATCATATGACCATGCAAAAACATGCCTGAATTTTCTCAATAATTCAATCAAAGACTTCTTTACCTTTTGAGACATGTCCTTACCAATGTACACCTTCTTAGGTGCCTCTTGTGTTCCAAGATTTATCTCCTTTAAATCCATATGATCTTCCTTTTTAATATCCCTCTAAACTTTGTCCTGGCTATCAAATACAATTTCTAGAACAATAAGTCCCTTAGGAACCTTGTTAGTTTTAAGCTGAATAACTTCATTACCAAGGACAACTTGCTTTCCTTCTATAGTCTCAATCAGAGTTGAACAATCTAATTCTTGACCATGATACTGCTCTTCACAACTCATAAATTTCAAAATGTCCTGATCATCCTCAAAAACTTGCCAATTCTCAACATTATCTAGTATACTAGGCCCAGTCTGAATTTCAACCTTAGAGAGACCAAAAAAAGTAATATCACTAGGATTGATTGCTCTATTGGCTAAAAAATCAACCATATTATTATTACTCATATCCTTCCATTCAATATTGAAGGCATCTAAACATTCAATCAAATCCCACACAACATTTCTATACTACAACCTTTCATTCTTGGAAGCATACACTGACCTGACTTGGGACACCACCAATTCAAAATCCCCTACAACCCTTATGCATTTAATTCCATGTTTTTGTGCTAATTTCAGTCCTAACAACAATGCTTCATATTCTGCTATATTATTGGTACAAAAGAAATTCAATGTGAAAGAGAATTTTTAGGTATTACCATCAGGAGAGATAAGTAGGATACCTACCCCTGCACCATCTTTGCAGCTGGCACCATCAAAGTACATCACCCACAAATCACCCTTCACAGTCTTAGCATTCACCTCAACAGAGATAGGTGGCAATATAGATTCCCTCTCAAGCATAGGGATTTCTGCCCTGAAAGCATTTATGTCAGTATCCACAAAACATGTAGTCTCATTGACAATATTTCTTTCAATCATGTGGCATACTCTTGGCTCTCGCTCAATCTTGACAAATTGGTCATCAATCTTGAAAGTTGCATAAGACAAGTCACATTGCAGACTTCCACCCATGGAAGCACTCCATCTTCTAGATAATAGCATCCCATAATGAGGAGGGATGTCCACTACCAAAACACTCATTGTCAATTCTTTCTCTGGATAGGCTGCCAACCTATAAGGCATTGCATTTATAGTCCCAATGATTGGCACTTCTCTCTGATCCATTGCACAACATCTACCTTGAACTGTATTGACTTTAAGGCCCAACTTCTCCATGATTTTGAAAGGCATGACAGTATTGGGGGCACCTGAATCAATCATACAATTTCTTAATTTCATTCCATTCACAATGACACTCAAGAAAAATGGATCTATATTTTCAAGGCTAGCATTGATAGAATTGTCCAAGTATATAGGTGGAATTTGAGACACAATTCCTTGAGCTTCTACTCCTTTCAAAAACTTAGCTTGAGATTCATTGCATGCAACATCATTATTATGAACATTATCTACCCATGCAATGGCCCTATCTTTATGTTCAGGAATCTTCAATAATTCTGACAAGGGAACCTTAACAATTATCTGAGACAATACAGCCAACATGTCAATAGGAGCAGATGGAGGAATCTCAATCTGCATTGTTTTAGTGTCCTTTTGTTTATCTGATATATTATTTGTATTGGTACCTTTCATCTTTTCATCTTTTGCCATTGTATTAATTGGCTTCTCTATTTCATCAGAATTTTTTTCAATTCCAACTCCCCTAGGTTCCCATTTCTTACCTTTTACATTCTTGAACCCTATCATATGATCATTCTTTGATTTACTCTCATCTGGTTCTCTGGAGTTAGTGTTATTTATAAACATTCCTGCATCCCTTCCATTGGTATCCCTTTCCACCATGCCTCTAGTTTGCACTTGGGCTATCATTTCTTTAGTAGTTCTATCCATTTCTTCTCTTGAAGATCTTCTTAAATTCACTATTTCAGAGGAAGAAATCATGTTACATGTCTTTTCATCAATGTCTTAATTATCAGAAAAAACCTCCTGATGGAAAAGTGCCTGATTGGTTCTCTTTGAGCATACATCTATCTCTTCATCAAAATCAAAATCATCTTCATATCCTAAATATGAAATTTCCATATTGCACCCAATGTCATCATGAGTTTCTTCTTGATCTAACTCTTCATTACTATCATCTTTATATGCTGACATGGATTGTGCAACCACACAATATTCTATAGAATGAGGAGATTGGCATGCCATGCACCATGGTGTATCCTCTATAACATTTATAGAAGACTTTTGTAAAGGATCAGGGACAACTCTATCATTATTTCCTCTTGCAAAAGGGACAATAGGCTTGCCATCCTTCCATTGGGTGTTTTAGGGATAATTATGTAATCTATTCTGCCTACTAAAGTTATTGTTGAATTGAGGCTTTTCATTGGTAGGAGGATTATTAATTCTATTGGTAGGTGCTTTTAAATATTTCAATTCATTTAGCACCTTATCCAATTTTTCTTCCTCTTGTTTCTTATTTCCAACATTTCTCTCATTATCCCGCTTATACTTTCTGTCTCCAAACAACTTTGGATCATCTCTTTTCCCAACCAATTTTCCTGATATTTTCATATTGTTTTCAATATTGACAGCAATCCTAAAAGCATCTCTAAGAGTTCTTGGTTCTTTTTCCCTCAACAAATATCACATTTTTCCATCAAAGGCATTGAAATATGTGGTTAAACAAACATTGTCATCTAACCTCATAACTTGGAATAGTTTATGCATACCCTTCTGAAATCTCATATCAAATTCAGTTGCAGATTCATTCTAATTTTTTCTTATGGTGTTGAATTCATTCAGCATAAAACTAGCATTAGGCCTATCACCATATTGTTCTTTGAAGCATTTCTCAAAAGAATCCCATGAATCAATACATCCATCAAGCAGTCTCTTGAACCAATCTCTGGCATCTTCCATCAAGGACTGAACAAATAATTTCATGACCACATCCTCATGCTCAACCTCATAATCATTTAGTACATCAACAAATAACCCAAGGTGTTCTTCACAACTAATGGCATTATTACTAGCAAACTTAGGTATCTTATCTCTTATATCATCTAGAAAAGCATTTGGATAGCCAAGTATTCCATCAAAACTAATTTTCCTATAGCCCTCTAATTGCATAGGTCTTCTTTGAAAACTTGAACTAGTATTCCCACTAGAATTAACATTTTTGTCTATATTCCCACCCACTTGTACATTTGACTATTTATTAGGGTCAACAATTGATTTAGTAGATGCAGTAGGAATTAGATTACTAGTAGTAGCATGACTAAGTGGAATAGTAGTAGTCATAGATGGCATACCTATTTCAGTAGCAGATGGACCAGAAGTATTTGCTGATGAAGCCTTCAAGAACTAGATCTTTCTTTTCTTTTCTGCAATAGAAGCCTCAATTTTAGCTCTTTCCAATTCTTTAGCTAGATCTTCATCTTCTTTTCTTTTTCTTTCTATCTCTGTATCCTTATTTGAAGTAGGTGGTGGGACTTTTGGTATTGTCACTGGCTTACTTATTTGGACTCCCACCATATTCTGCTTTCCTTTTTCATTAACAGCAGTAGCAGGTCTAGTAATCTCATGCCCATGTTTTTCCTTGGGCAAAGAAGTGTAACTTTGAACCTGTCTAATGACATGGCCTTCTTTATCAAACTCATGGTCTTGCAGCAAGCGCTCCTACTTAGTCCTCAAAGCATCAAGATCACCAAAAACATCATGCTGCAAAGTCTTAGGAGCAGAAGAAAGCAACTTGTTTCTCTCCTTCAACTCATTAATCTTTCTAAGAAGGGAGTCTCTTTCTATTAGTGCATTCACTTTCTCAGCCTCCCTTTCTTTCTGTAATCTCTTATGTATGGCATCCTATTCTGCCAACTATAACCTTAGTGCTCTCAAATCATTTGAGTCTATCATAATATCATCAGAGCTTGATGATACATCCACATCAGTAGGATGTTGATAAGGGAAGTGGGCATGCCTTCTGAACATATCTTCATTAGGATCAAGATTCAGCCCATAACCTATCTTTCTTGCATTCACATCCTGCCCTGCAGGTAATGAATTTTTATCTTGAAATAAAGCCTCTGGGTATCATAAAATTTATCCTCAGAGCGACCTCTATCTAATTTTTAACTTTTATATTGTGAACCTTCTTCACTTGAAGATACATGTGGTGCTCTATTTCAAACATTATTATGTTCCCTTATAGGCACACTTGTAGATTCTTCATTTCTCCTGATCCAGCTCTTCTTTTCTGATCTAGGTAACTGTTCCAAAGTAACCTCTAGATGATTCTTTACAAAAGACTTGGTATTCCTTCTTTTGTCCATGATTTCAATTTATAACACTGATTCTAACCTTTGAGTCACCACCCACCAAATATGGGAAATTTTTAACCATTAAGAAAAGAACTGAATACAACAGGAGAAACACAAGAGTCTAGCACTAACTTTTATCTCTAGACTCTTCCCAGTAGAGTCGCCATTTTGTTGGTTCCCCTTCTCTTTCTACTTGTAGGTTTACACTATGATTGACAACTTAATGTCACTGACTCTATCACCACTCCAAAGTCTGCAAGGAAAAGAGCCAATTGACAAGGATCAAAGAGATCCTCCTACACTTTGAGCTAAAGTGCTCAGGCGGGTGTTCCCTTGATTCACTTCTTCAAAGGAAACACTAAATATTATGCATTTATACCCCTTACTAACTGATTTAAAGATTTTATCATTTATGTGTGTGTATGATTGATGATGATAAACTGCCTCCAATGAATGGACCAGTGCCTTAACCCAGGGCATAGGGTCATTGAATAGCATACATCAACTGAAAACCCTAACTCAAACACACTTGAATTCAGGATAAGTGCTTTGCCTATTATCACTCTCCCTCACATACCATAACATCAAATTCTTATCTAGCCATGAACCCACTAAAACTACCTCAAAGACTTTAATCCTAACTTTGTTAGGAACTCAAAGATAATTCCACAATACTCTTTGTTTACCATATGCTAACTCACTTTTTGACATTAACATATATGAGCTCAAGATCAAAATAAGAAGACATACACAAATATGAGATTGGAACCCAAGTGTATTCACATTAAAATTTGTAGAATCAATACATTATTTAGACAATAAAATGCTAGGGAACAATCCCAAAATCCAGGCTCTCCTTGTTCAGTATAATACCATCGACAACCTAGGACCAAAAATAATGGAACACCAAAAGTCTTGGAACCACTACAAAATCAAAACTCTTACAATATATACCACCAGTCATCTTGGAATCCCAAAACAGGATGCAACAAGCTTCAAATGACTAGGGTTAGGGTTTCCACCCACCAAACCAACTAAATCAATCAAAATTTATTATATTTGGAGGAAAACCAAGCAACCCGGTCTAATCAAATCCAAAAATGATCTCCATTTATGAAAAATCTCAGAGTACTGTACCAAAGATCATGAGTCTACCATGCTAAACAATCTGATTATCCACCTGCAACATGCCTCAAGCAACTGGCTACCTACATTTTCAATGTACAAACACTTTGTAATTAATCATGGAACACCCTGGGCCATACTGTAGCAATTGGCGAGATCATTCCTACCAAACCCAATCACTAAAACATTAAAAATCAGTCCTTTTGTCGCTGGAAATCCCTTAAAAATTCAAATCTATAAAGAAATAGCTATTTCCATGGTACCAACAGCATATCGACAGTTAACATTTGAATTTCAATCAACTTTACATCGACATCGTTAGATCTTCATCTTTCGCGGGCTCCACCACTTAACCTTATAGGAATCCTGGTTTACATTTGGTGAATACACAACTAAAGAAAATTGAAGTCTCTGAGACATCCATTAACCCTGGGTTTTAATGTCAGAACACATGAAACCCTTAGTCGCCAAATCGCTAAGTTATTTTTTAACCCCGGGCCTACCGATAAATTCCACCTCAGCTCCTTCTGACACCATGCCTGCCTCAGCAGTCTTTTAGCCAATCAAAAATATGCACTTTAGCTCCAACTGGTAGAGGACCCACCTTTATTTGTCGCCTAAGGAAAAGTGAAATCAACAGCTGGTGTAAGATCTCATGGCTCTGACACAACCCATGAGAACTTACGCCTGTCATTGATTCTCTGCAGATGTCAGAACCCTCTGACAAGCTAAAAACCTAGGACCCACTGACAATCACCTAGTCACTGACATGTTGACCAATAAGAAATCTCCAAATGTAATACCTATCAGCGGACCCATCTTTTGTTAGCTCTGACAAGCTTGAAGATCAATGGCCATCATTATACTGCAGCTTTAAATATCAAGCATATTCATTCAATGGTATAACGACAACCGCATGATCAAATCATTCTTTAACCACCAGTAGACCTTGTTACCAACTAGGCCCACCTGACATCACATTTGACATATTATTTCATGGACCAATTATAGACCGCCAAGTGCGCACACCTAGCAGTGGACCCGTTGTATTGAAAGGCTACGTCACAAAAAGGATCCATGACTGGCATAAGATCACAAGCCTCTGACACATCCCTTGCAGTCTTACACCCACCGTTAGATTGATATGGTGTCAAAGAGCTGGGCCCAGGAAAGATTAAAAGTTAAAACATTAGAAAAATTTAATCGCTGGGACTTAGGAAATATTAACGCCGATGGACCTAGGAAAATTATTTCACTGGGCGCTTAATACTTAGGAAAATTTAAAGACTGTCGGGTGCTAAAAAATAAAGCACATGCTTTTATGAGATTTTGAGTGGCCCAAAAAGTAACAAAAAATTAGAACAAGGCTAGGGCACACTAGGGTTTTTGCACTATAATGGCCATAAATATGAAATTCTCTTAGGGTTTAAGGCCAGAGACATAAAAATAACTACAGAGATCGGAAGGAAAAAGGTATGGCCATAAAAAAATTTGTAGGTACTAAAAAACCCTTGGTTGAGTCAAATACTTTGCTTTGTTCATAAATGAAGGGACAATTTAAAGGTTTGTCTCAAAGCTTTGGACAAAAGGACAAGATTGAGTGGTTGAGATTGAAACTTTAAAATGAGTGATTGAGATTCATCCTTTTTGAGTGATTTATGTCTTTTTGTCCTCAATTCTCATTGGTTGCTCAACTTTGTTGAAAGAAAATAGGATTTATTAAATTCAATTAATTAATTAAATTTAGCCATGTAAGGGTAATGGGTTCATTTTGATTTTTGATTAAAACAACTATACAATTAATTGATTAAAATCAATTATATATTATTTTTGGCCCCTTTAAGCTTTGATTTAATTATTTAACATCATTATTTGATTTTTCCTTTTCTTTAATTGATTTTGTCCAACTTTATTTAATAAATGTCCATTTAAATTGATTTGATCCCTTTTTAATTGATTTAGTGCATTTTGATGATTTTAAGCCATTTTATTGATTTTTGCAATTTAAAAGCACTTGTCCATTTTTGTGTGTCTACAGTTACATGTCAGATATGTAACTATAATGGTCACTCAGTGAGACAATGCAGAATGGTGATTTATGTCAATGCGTCAAGGAATATAAGACCTCCAGTCATTTGTCACACTTGTAACAAGGCTAGACATATCTCAAAGTTCTGTAGATCAAGGATGCAAGGTCAGGAAAGCCCTAAAAAGGCTAAAGAACCAATTTTAGATCCCAAAGGAGAAGTCAAGTTTTTGAAAGCCTCAGAGGGTGCGATCTTGATTTGGACATAAGGAAAGAAGGAAAAAGTTAATGAGAATGTATTGGATGCATCCACAACGGACGCACCCTCTACATCTGGATGAATGACCCTTAGGGTCATAGGGGGAGCTAATTTAGCCCTAGACCCCTGCGTGGCTGGTATACTCACTCTCAAAGTATGTTCCTTTGAAATTAAGCTTTTGGAGTATAAAGGAACCTTTGTGCAAGAGCGCACTAGCTGATTCTTTGCAGCATGAAAGATGGAAATTTTGAAGTGACAGCCTAGTTTACGTCGTAAGCATTAAGGGTGAAATTCTCACTTTAAGTACACAAAAATTTGTTTGATTACTCATTACATTTGAACTCAGAGTGATTAATGAGAAGAAAGAGCCTTAGAAGTTATTGTGAAGTCTTGGAGATTGATCTTTTAGTGAATTGCAACACAATTGATCAGATTGTAGAAACCCTAGCTCATTGTGTCAATTCAAAAGTCTTTGGATTATCTTGGAGAACACTTGGGAAGCAATAAATCAAGTAAGTGATGGCCACTCCCATTGTGTTTGATGTTGTAGAAAAGAAAAGATATGTGTTCAAAAGGCATCCATTTAAGTCTTCTCTTGATGATTTAGAGGGAGCATTCTCCCACATGCCTATGGGCGTTATGCATGTGGAAGACATTAGGGCTTACATCATTGTAAGAAGGAACCAATAGGATTGGATAGGTTAAGGGCGCACATGGAAACAATGTTAAAAGTAGACAAAACCTTCTTGGATGAATATGTGAAGTGGAATGATCACCCCATAGTAGAGTATGCTATGGCATATGAATTCTATGAGACACAATGGATTAAAATACTTTTGAGCAGAATTCATGATGACCTATTTTGGATAGGAGATGTGCCGGTTAGAATTATAGGTGACCTAATACATGAGATGCAGGGCTCTCAAAGACAAGCATCATCCTTCCAGGAGGCAAGGATGTCAGGAAAATTGTTGAGCAGACATGTTTCATCACACCAGTAGCGTGAATAGTATGTCTGCGAGCACAATTCTAGTAGCCATTAGACTTGTGAAGGAAGATGGGGAGTTCAATCTCTGTGAGATCTTGCATGCATAGTTGATTAACAACATCAAGGAAATCAAGCATGACAAGACCAAGATATTCAGGTTTGGGTCTTTGATCATTTATAGGTATCTACATATAGTTGGGAAAGTATCAGATTCATATTTGGACAAGTTCATTCCAACCATGCCACAAATATCTTACAAGGCAACCACTGAAAGTACCTTGAGAGATTACATAACATTGGAGTTGAAGACCTTCAAGTTCAAGATGCAAATGAGGTACATAATTCCAGAAAACATTGTTGAAAAGTACAAAGACACAATTTGTTTTATGGTTGAAACAGATACAACATGCATGGAGGCAATAGTCCCTAGAACAAAGTGGATTCATCCACTTGGATATGAAGTAGAGGAACAAGTCTTAGAAGCATATGCTCAAATATTTCTCTCAGCTCCTACTGACCCTGATGAGCCTAGATGGGGAACTTATGAGGAGAAGACAAGAGAAGTAGATGCCAAGATAAATAGTGTAGCAACTAAGAGGAAAGCCTCTAAGATTATGTTTGAGATACTTAGAATTCATGGAGTAACACAAGTAGACCTAGACAAAGCAAGGGAAGAAAACATTGCTTTGGAAATTGAGAGCACATCCACAATGGAAGCTAATTCTGATGATTCCAAGTTGAAAAAGGTAAAGATTGAGAAAACTAATGATCCAAAGGATAATCAGGGTAAAATTGATTATATTAGTCCTACACCCACTATTACAATTGATATTGAGTCCATAGATGCATCTCCTAAGATGCCCAAGAGGAGAAAACAAACCACCACAAGTCACCCTTCAGCTAGAGCCACAAGAAGCAAATTGAAAAATGTGCAGCTTCCTTCACAAGTAGGATTCATACCTAGTCTTCAAGTATTAAGGACTAGAGTAGTAGAAGAAGGAAGGCTAGATTAGATAGCCAAATTTTATGACAAATATCATGAAATTGATAAGTCAGAGATTCATGAGATGTTGATCAAACACATGATAAAATTCAAGAAGATGGTTCTTGAATTGAAGACAACTATCCTAGATAAGGTATGGGAGATTATGGATACCTTGAAGAGACAAGCCACTGAAGAAGACTTTAGAATCAAGGAACAAACACTTGATTCCAATCTTCCAGTATGTTCTGTTGAAGAAAAGACACTTTTATTAAATTTGGTGAAGCCGCACTTAAGGACAAATATGAGAACACTACACATTATGAACAAAGACTATGAGCTGATAACTAAGGAAATAAAGAAGGCCTTTGAGAAGGTATTCTTAGAGCAGCACATGAAACCTAATTCTGTGCCCATCACTAAAACACCTAGTGAGAAAGACAAAGTAGCAGAGACCACCAAGATACTATTTACAGGTCCTCAAGATTCAGTGCCTATAGTAGAAACTCAAATAGAGGTAGATAAGTCTGCACCCATGACAAATACACAAAAAGATGATACAATCTTCATTGACAATGTAGAGATTGTGATGGTGGCCACAGACAATGACTTGGATAAGTTTGAGGAAGCTTTTGTGAGCACACAAGAAGTTGAAATGTTATGCAGCAATACACCTCCCACTCAACAAAAAGAAGTACTGATTGATGATGAGAAAAAAGAAGAAAAGATGGAAGAAAAAGAAATAGAAAAAGAAAAAATAGAAAAAGAGGAAGAAAAGATAAAAGAAAGTGAGATAAAGGATGAAATGTCAACCAAAGTGAAACAAGTAGTGATGGATAGAACTCCCATCACTCCCTCTACAAGATTGTTGTCAAGTTTGACACCTGACACATCCAATTTGGACTCATGGAGAGAAGAAGACCTGATTAAGTTCAGTGTCTTAGCTATGGAGAAAGCCAAAGAAAAGCAAGTGATGAGGAATCCCCTTCTAGTAGAATTAATAAACATTTTGAACATTCTATTGCTAGAGGACAATAAATTGTCAGAGATACATTTTGTTGATCATGTGAGTATAGTTATCTCACATTTCAAAAGTAATTTATCAAGCCTTGAAGAATCTACATCACTAGTTGCAGAAGAAAAGTATCTAAAAAAGAGATTGAATGAATTGGTGAACAACTTTTCACTTGACCTTAGCTCACTTGAGACTGGTCAAGCATCCTTAAAAGAATTTATAGATCAAGGAAGAAGAATCATTGTAGAATGCATGGATCAAGACAAGCTTATCGATGCTCATTTCAAGAAAATAAAAGAGGTAGAAGCTATGATTGAGCAAGTGAAGAGTTCAGTGAAAGATAAATCCAAAGATGTGAACATGTGCAATAATGTCTACCAAGGACATATTGGTAAAATTGAGAAGGCAGAAAAAGAGATGACAATGATAAGGGCTATACAAACTCAGTTGAGAAATGCTCTTGCACCCTCATTAGACATCCTCAATAAAATATCAAGGAGATTGATGCCACCATGATGACCTATGATCAAGTTCCTTCCATAGACTTGAAGAAGATGGAGAAGCTTCAATATGCATTATGCACCCATCTCTAGATAGTAAACTCTTTGATCAATTTTTGGAAGAAGGAGATCCAGAACCTTAAGATAGCATATCCGAATGTTTTCCCTCAGTATGTATAGATACAATTTTTTGAAAAACCTTTATCATTAATGTCAAAGGGGGAGTTGTGTATATAATATGGATCATAATATGTATAGGGAAATATAAGTATATGGATCATAATATGTATAGGGAGATATAAGTATATGTATAGATGACAAAAAGTTTTTTGTATTAAGGACAGTTAGCAACTTGGCCATATTCCTTTGTTGCCATCAATGACAAAGGGGGAGATTGTTGGAAAGTTGGCTATACTGATGGATATGACTTAATATAGTGTTCTCATTATGGAAAAAAAGTCATATAGTAGATTGGAGTCAACGCACTTGATGAGAAGATCATAAATCGGTTAAGTGTTGAAGACTAGGTAGTGTACAAAGTTCATGTAGCTTAGAGCATCAGGGCATGTGCGTACGGCCAAGTTATGGTGTGCACCCTAGAAGTTACATTAGTTAGACTATATTCATACTTAGTCTATGAGTGCATAATTAGATATGCAAGGATGAGAAAGATATAGTCAGTTGAAGTTGCACAGCCAGTGTGTGCCTGTGAAGAACATAGTAAGCAACCGACAGTTATCATTTTGAGTTGCAACTATATTCTAATAATGTAAGGGCTATGTGCCTATTGTAACTAGGTTACTAAAATATATATATGTTTGATTGTAAACACGCTTGAGCCAATTCATTTGGAAGCATTGTATGTAATAGGTTTAAGGGCCAACCTAGTTGTTTATTTTGTATGCGTGTATAAATATAAGATGCACCCATTGTATTTGGTGTGTGTATGTAGATAGAGTTGTGATAAGTAGAGAAAAAGTATACAAAGACAATATAAGATGTATTAGAGCTTTGCAAGAGGTCAAAGCATCAGTGCATCAAAGGAACTTATTTGACAAGCACTGTCACAGTGACAGTTCATCTTGCAGATATAGTGTGTATCTGAGATTAGAAGGTTGTAGCCTTCACCACTTGAGTAGTGAGCTCTAGGACAGTGCGTCCTCTCCCCTAATAGGACTATTGTAAAAGACTCCTGATAGGGTCTAACCCTTGACAAGGTCTACTATACTTAAAGCATTGTAAAGAAACTCCTAATAGGGTTAAGGATCTTCTAACAAGGATCACAAAACACTAGTACAGAATATTAGTGGGTGTCAATTCCCACTAGGGTTTTTACCTATTTGGGTTTCTTCATAACCATATTGGTGTCATGTGTTGATCTCATGTTTCATGTTTATATGAATGTTTAATTCAGTACTTAAGCATTTAAGTTCAGTATATAGATTAAAGTAAAAAGCTAAAATACAGTGAACACTGATTCACCCCCCCCCCCTCAATGTTCCCATTCCTAACAAGAAAGACCATCCTAAAATCTATTCCCAACCCACTGAAGCCAGGGCTTAATAGACTCCCAGGCTCTCCAAATACTTTTGGTGACAAAAGTACCCTGGATTTGAATAGGCTCCTTCATAACTAGAAGGGTTTGAAAACCAATCCCCTTCCAAGCAGGCTTGTGAAGAGGAAAACCTGAGGAAATTCATTGTCGAAGTAAAATTTTGCAAGCCTCATTGCTTGTGAGACACCTCACAACCCACTTGGCACAAAGGGTGTGCCCTTGCTTTTGGGTATCAATTAAACCAAGCCCACCAAATATTTTTGGGAGGTAACATAATTCCCAGGAAACTCTGTGGAAGCCTGGTGGTCAATACCAGAAGCCTAGAGAAAATCTCGTAGAAGTTTCTCAAGCTTCTCGTAGGAGGCTTTGGAGGGATCCAAACAAGAGGAGTAATAAACATGCATGGCCACTAGGACCTTGGAGCAGATCTGGAATTTTCCTATGAGAGAGAGTGGCTTCATGATCCAGTAGGTAAGCATTTTTTCAATTTTAGCAAGAACTGCATTCCAAAGATCAGTAGGGTTTCCTTGAAATGCAAAGGGAATACCCAAAAAGTGGAAAATTTCCCTGTGTTGAATCCTAGTCCAGCAAAATTGAGAAAACAAGGGAGGCTCAGGAAAAGTTGACTGTCTATAACAGAGGGTTTTGTGCCATTGAATGGCCAAACTAGAGGCCAAACAAAAGGTGTCTAAACACTACAAGCCTACCTTGATATTCTCTTCATCCTCTTCTAGAGTGAGGAAGGAATCATCAGCAAAATGGCCATTGACCAGCTATTGAGATGAATCCAGCAAGTAGATTCCTTGAATAGTACCCATGGAAATGGAGTGAGCAAGCAAGTAACCAAAACCCTTAGCAACCAAAACATATAAGGCCAGAGCTAGAGGACAACCTTGCTGAATGGAATGAAAGAGCCCAAAGGTGGAGGATTGGTGGCCATTGATGGTAATGCAAGCAGAGGCATTATTGAAGAGCATCTACATAGATTGAAGAAATTAGGGACCAAAACCCATAGCGTGAAGCATCACAAGGATAAAATGCCATTCAATACGATCATAAGCTTTAGAAAAATCAATCTTAAGAAAAAGGGCTTTCTGGTGAGACTTATGAGCCCATTCAATACCTTCCCACACAACAATGATGTTGTCAAGAATAAATCTTGACTTAATAAATCATGTTTTCTCAGGCTGAACAATCTGCAAAAGCATGTGCCAGATCTTGAGAGCCAGCGCCTTGGCAATGATCTTGTAGGAGACATTGAGCAAGGTGATGGGCTGCCAGTTACAAATGTCCTCTGAATCCCCAAACTTGGGAATAAACTTGATATTACCTTGGTTAATGATATCTCCAAGAGATTGGGTATGAAACACTTCCAGGTAGACCTAGTGGAGATCATAACCAATGGCATCCCAGAGGGCTTTGTAAAAATCATAAGGGAAGTCATTACAACCAAGGCCTTTATCATTATCCATGGTGAACAAAGCTTCATGAAGATCCTATAAGGAAAGAAGTTGATCATAGAAGACACGCTAGGTAGGGGAGACACACTAAGGCATCACTACGATACAATTAGCAAGAGCTTTCTTATTGGCAAGAGAGCAACCCTGAGTAGCAAAAAGCTATTCATGGTGATGAACAAAGACTTGCAAAACATCAGGAAGATCTATGAGAAGGGTGTGACATTCTCAGATTCTGGTTATGCCCATACTGGTATGCTGAGGATGGAGGGCAATAAAAAATTATTTCAAAACTTGGTCTCCAACCTTTAACTAGTACAAATGAGCTCTGATCTGGGCTCCTCTAGTAGCATGGTTGTCAGCCACCTACTTCTGATGACGTAACTAAGCAATATTGAGTTGCAAATTCTGGTTGAAAGGGTCCTAGGCTAAGGCCTCAGTGATAACATGTAATGGTTTGGTGTTGACATCATAGGCTCTGCGATGACACTTGGCCAATTGTCTGCTATAGATGCACAAAAAATGAGTTGTACGCCTGATGGCATCATTCCACCATTGAATCCATCCTATCAACTGAGTGGGTCTAGGCTCAAGGTTCCAAACTTGATGAATGTGGGCCACAGTAGAAGGATGACAAAGGACAAAAGTATTAAAGTAAAATTGCATGGTGGGAGGCCTAGCCTTAGCTGTGTTCCAAACAATATTAAATTGGATGGGAAAGTGGTCTAACAAGGTCACATCAATAAGTGGAGTGACCGATAAAGCTTGCTTTTCAAAAAAAGAGAAAAAAGATTAAGCCGAGATCATAGCATGATCAAGCCTTTTATGAATTCTACCAGAGGAGGCTCTGTAATTAAACCAAGTGTGCTAGACCCCACTAGAATGGTAGTGGCCCACATTGGGATCCAAAAGTCCTAATTTATTATGCATGTAATACCAGGCTTCACTTTCTCCAGCTATCCATCAAAAAGGCAAAAGGCCATCCTTGTCAGATGCCATCTCCACCATATTAAAGTCTCCACAAATAATCCAAGTAGTAGGTGGCAGTGAATCCGCAAGCCAACACCACAGGTGAGATATCTCAACAACATCATTGGGAGAATAAACATTAACTATGCCAAAAGAATGATTTTCAATAATGAAAGTGGCCCAAACAACTCTCTGCATGGGGTCAGAACCATGACTAACCAGAATGGAATGCCAATGAGGAGAAAGGAGAGTAACAACTCCACCTCAACCAGCCTCATGTTGAGAATAAAGAGCAAGGCTTGTAGGCTAAATAACTTTACAAGAAGCATCAAGCATGAAACCAGAAATCTTAACTTCCTAGAGGCATAAAACATTCAGATGACAAAAATGATGATGCAAATCCCTGACAAAAAAATTTATGTGTAGGTCTGTCAACCCATGAACATTCCATGAGATGTACTTCATGGAATAATAGTGTCGTCCATCCCATCCTCATCCCCAAGGGAGTCAAAACTATTAGATAAATAACCTGGGGCAAAAGCAGACCCAGAAAATTCCAAAGAAATATTGCGTCATTTTTCCTACATGTCATCAAACCTAGTCTCAGCATGCCCAGAAGGGCTACAAGAGTGGCAGAAAGAATTGGAAGAAACAATCTCTGCAGCTGACAAAGGCATGCAGGCTAGAGGAGCAGTAACCTGGGAGTTAATAACTTCTTTCCCTTGAGAAGCAGGGTTTGAAACCTTGATAATGGGGGTTTCCAAAGAAACTATGTTATCTAAAGGTGGTAGATGGGAGGCAAAAGTCAAAGCAAGCTACTTGTGGGGCTTGTTACAATGGCCAACTATAACCCATTCATCTTTTTTGCCCTCATCTTTTTTTCTAGCCTCAGCCGACTGAGAACCAGAATCCTTGGGAGGACTCTTGGTATGAGGCATTGCCAAAGGGTAGTCCTTAATCTTATGCTCCGCAAATTGACAATGATAGCAAGTGTTGGGAAGGTTTAGATAAAGCACCTTCTGGGTGAAGGTGGTATAACCAACCTGAATCTCGATGGATTCTTTGAGATCCCTAGAAAGGTCGACCTCAATGTAGAGCCTCTTTTGAGGTCATGGATTAAGAAAATGGTCATGCTCAACACATACAACCCTACCTAGCTTCTACGCTATGGCATGCATGAAAGTCCAACAAGGTAAGGGAAGATCAGGGAACTCTACCCACACTAAGACTTTCAAATTCTTGTCATCAGAGACAAAGAAGTCGCGAGACCAGCGTTGGAAGATTAACAATGAGGCCCAGAGGTTCTAGGGACCTTTGGAAAAAATGGCGTCCACATGGGAGGGGTTAGAAAAGAGAAACAAAAAAAAAGCCTTTGGTAAGGCTCTGGATGCCATCCAGGTGGATTCCGTGAGGAATCCAAGATTTTGCAACCCAATCCTTGAGAAAATGTTCAGGATGGTTGCGACCCAGAAAATAGCTAATAAGGGTGTGCGTTTCAAGCCAAGTGCAAGCATCATTAAACTCATTAATGGGTAGAACAATATCAGGTTGAGCCATACCTCATGAAACACTTTGGGCACAAATTTGCAGGGATGTTTTCTTGGCGGTGCCATTGCTATCTGAAACCACACCAGCATCAACATCAACTGCTTGGTGGGAAGTGGTTGGAGCCATATATACTAAACTACTTCACGCAATAACTACGGTATGTGTGAAGGAAAAGGTGATGGAAAAATTGTCATCGATGTCAAAGTCAAGGACATGGGTAGATACAATATATGTTCACTTTATCTATATTCATTAGACAGAATTATAATGAAGCATACAACATACATACATTTACACATCATATCTAAGATATAGGATATAGTATGAAGGTACATAGAAATATGAACACAAAGAGTGCTGATAGGAAGGCAACAACAGTTGTTATATGAAACATTGGTTGAATACTATATACAGCAATGAAGACATTTTGAAATATATATATATATATATATATATATATATATATATATATATATTTATATATATATATATATATATATCATAGCAATATATTGAATGATATATATGTGAAGTCATCATTGATATACAATATATATAAACATCACAAAGTACAAGCAAAGACATCCATTAGTACAAAGGACATTCGAAGAGCCATTGCAATTTACTGATAAATAATTGTCATTGATGTCAGTATTCTAGCATGTAGCTATGACATGTGTGCCTGAATTATTAACCCAACGATAATGAGTTGTGCAAGTCTGAATAAGGTTAAGATGTTCCATAAAGAGTGTTCCGTGAAGATGTTATAAAGCCATTTGTCAAACACAATACAAAGCCAGGCGTTGCCTAAATTAATAAGCAAATGTTTGACATGATACCATGGATTAATGTTGAAAGATTAATATATTGAAATTCATCACAATCAATGATACATCAACCGCACAAAGACACCGTCAGTTATGGAAGATGAACAAATCTATGCAAGTTTGTATTATTAATACAAAGACTATAGTTAGCAAAGTCAAACAATGATAATGTTTTTCGGGTAAAGACATAGATGGCAATAGACAAAGGAGGTATTGAATGATGCATTGAATGGATGTTTCGAGCAATACCAAATTGTATATGTAGCCCACTAAAGAAGACATATGACTGTAATAGTATATTGAAAGGCAGTGACATGTTTCCAAAGTAGCAGCTAGTAATGTTTAAGTCTGGTCCATACAACAGCAAACACAGACCACATCAGATGAAATATATTAAAATAGAGTTTGAATGGTAGCCAACAACACATATAATACAAACAGCATGAAGGTATCTAAGGTATATGAATACAAAAATATACACAGCATAAGGAAGATACAGGAAACAATGATGGTCCATTGCATCAAAAGAAAGGAGACAACTAACATACATATTCAGTTATAGTATACATTTTGCGATACCTTTAGTATATAATATACAGGAGATACAGGAGATGGTATCAAATATCAAAGATATCAAAAAGAGGAGACTATATTAAGTCCAAGATCTCCTATATACAACGATACATAAATACAACAAATACTATATGATAAATAGTGATATTTAATATGCAGAACAGTGAACTGATAAGTGGTGAAGGCATTTAAATATAAACAAAGCAATAAATGTTTAAATTACAACATTTGGGATTTGCAGTTAAAAAAGTGGATTCTACGGTTTTAATTATCTTCAAAAAAAGACAAGATGTTCGATAAGATATGATTTGCGGGTATGGAAATGGAGTATCAACGGTATCAAATAAAAGTTGATCAATATTATTAGTAACAGCGTTAATTAATGCAAGGTAAATAAATTAAAGATAATAACATTTTTAAAAGAGGCACCCGTTCGTATATGAAAGGTCATAACCTTTAAAAATATGAATATATATATTCAGTCTATTATTTTGAAAAGTGAAGCAAGTCAGCAAATTGAAAATAGAATAGAAGAAAAGCAACGAAAAGATGAAAAGAAAATGAGAGAATTAAATATTTATATATACTCAAATTTTAATCTGATATATATATATATATACATATATTCAAGAGAATACAAGTTTGATAAAATATAAAATATATATTTAGATTTTTAATCTGATATATATATATGTATATATACATAAATTCAGGAGAATACAAGTGTGGATAAAATATAAATTATGTATTTAGATTTATAATCTGATATACATTATATATTTACATTTGTAAAGATATATCTTTGAAAATATGAAGAAAAGTAAAGTGTTATTGGCTGACTTAAAGAGATAAAAGCTAGATAGTATCCATCATCAGTTGAAGAGAGCAATAGTGTCAAGGTGGAAAAATAGATTTATGTGCAGTGGGTTGGTGCTCACAAAGACAACAGTGGGAGTTGGTGCTTCCAATAGGTCGGTGTCTGCAAAGTGTGGGAGTTGGAGCTTCCAGTGAGTCGGTGCTCATAAACATAGGGGTTGGAGCCTCTAGTAGGTTGGAGCTTACGAAACATTGTAAAAGAACAATTTTATATAAAAACAAATTATTTTGTGGTTTTCTCCCATATTGGGTTTCCACGTAAATATTGTGTTCATGTGCATAATTGTTTATTTGAGTATTTGAAGTTATTTTTGAATAAAAGCTTCTAAATTAAAAAGGGTCATTATACTGATTCACCCCCCCTCCTCTCAGTATAATTGTGTGCTCTTCAATTGGTATTAGAGCGGGTTCCTTCTATATAGCCTAACCGCTTGAAGGTAGATCTAAAGAGCACAAATGGCTGAAAGTTTTCAAAATAAGACACCAACTTTTGATGGGACAAATTATGCATTTTGGAGTATAAAGATGGAAGCATATTTAAATGCTATTGGATTCGATGTTTGACAATCAGTACTAGATGGTTATACACCACCAGTGACACCACCAACATATTCAGCAACAAAGAAGAGAAGTGAAAATAATGCCAAAGCAAAACATGCTATTTTATGCAATCTAGCTGACTCAGAGTTCACAAAAGTTATGCATTGTAAATCTGCAAAGGAGATATGGAACAAGTTGAAAAATATTTATGAAGGGGCTGACAATGTAAAGAAAGCCAAACTTCAAACCCATCGAAGCACATTCAAAAGCCTGAAAATGAAGGAAGATGAAGACATAGCTTCATTCCTTTCTCGTGTTGATGAAGTTGTCAATTCAATGAAAGCCCTTGGTGAAGATGTAGAGGAACAATCTATGGTTGAAAAGATCTTGAGATCCCTACCCATTAGATTTGATTCTAAAGTGTTAGCAATCGAAGAGAGGAAAGACCTGGATAAACTTACAAAAGATGAGTTACATGGAATTCTTACAGCTTATGAAATGAGGATTGGAGACAAGGAACCTAAGAAGGAAATATCTTTTAAAGTTTCTAAGAAGAGTAAGAGCAAAAAACAAATCTCAAGTGATAGTTCAAGCAGTGAAACTAATGAAGCTGAAGCTTATTTCTTGAGGAAATTAAAAAGGGGAAGTGGAAAATATAAGGGGAAATTCCCTTTCAAATGCTTTAATTGTGGAAAGGTAGGACACTATGCCTCAAAATGTCCTCAAAATGATGATGACTCAAGTGAAGATGAAAAGCAAGCACACACAAAGGAAAAATGGAAGAATAATAATAAGTTTAATAAAAATAAAAAATATCAATACAAAAATAAAAAGAGTTTTTATTCCAAAAAGGACAGTGCTTTAGATGAAAGCAGTGAGGAATGTCCAAGTGATGAGGAGGATGGAATTCTATTTATGGTTGAAGCAGACACAAGTGATAGTTATGAAGAAGAGGAAGATGAATCATGTAATAAGGAAGAGAATGTTGATCTCAAAGAAGAACTTCATTATGCATACAAACAAAATGAAAGACTGAAAATAAAATTAGTGAAACTCAAAGAAGAAGCTATGGAGAATTTAGAAGTAGCAAAGAAATCAGAACAAACAATTGAAGATCTAAAGATTCAATTAGAAGAAACTAAACAAGCTGAAACCGATTTAAAACTAGAAATTGAAAAATTAAGGGAGTTGAAGGAATGCACCATCAATAGTCTCAAATTTGAAAGAGTTCAAAAACTCTAAATGATATCATTGATAGTCAAAAGCCTTCTTCCAGAAAAATAGGGGTTGGTTATGAAGGAAACTCAAACATTAACAATGCATTCAAAGGCTTCATAAAAGAAGGAAGCAAGACAGTCATAAATGAACCATCAAAAGAAGACAAGCTTAAAGAAAGCAACTACAAGAAGAATGAAGAGAATGATGTTCATAAACCTCGTCATAACTTTCATGGATATTGCTACTCTTGCAATTGTTTTGGTCACAAAGCACTAGAATGTAGAATACCAAAACAAAATATGAATGAATGGAAAAGGCCATATTATAGACAACATTTTTCTTACCTATTCAATGGATATTGCTACTCTTGTAGCAAATTTGGTCATAAAGCTCTAAACTGCAGAAGCAAAGAGAAGGACACTCCAAATTTCAGAATTCAAAATCCTTTTGCTCCATTGGTTAATTTTGATATTCTATGTTCAAAGTGTAACAATTTTGGACATGCAGCCCACAAATGTAGAACAATATTTCCTACAAATCAAGCAAAGAAAAATC
Source organism: Chamaecyparis obtusa (assembly GCA_027943335.1). Taxonomy (NCBI): domain Eukaryota; kingdom Viridiplantae; phylum Streptophyta; class Pinopsida; order Cupressales; family Cupressaceae; genus Chamaecyparis; species Chamaecyparis obtusa. The sequence goes on along the minus strand of BSBK01003436.1, from coordinate 706,268 downwards.
TGCCTAAAAAGAAGGTTTGGAAAAAGAAATAAAAATCGTTATAGCTTTACATGGTCAAAATAAGAAAGATTGGTGGTATGTTGATAGTGGATGTTCTAGACACATGACAGGAGACAAAAGAAAATTCATCTCTTTTGAACCAGCTAATGGAGGATTAGTAAGATTTGGTGACAACTCAAAATGATAAAAAGGATGGAAAATTAATAGCTAATGCTTATAGGACTACAAACAATTTGTATGTTTTACAAGAAATGAATGATGAAAAATGTTTCTTTGTACAAGAAGATGAAAATTGGCAATGGCACAAAAGATTGGGGCACTTAAACTTTGACAACATTGTCAAAATCAGTCATAAAGGAGAAAATAGTGGATATCTTCACAAAACCACTTCCAAAGAAAACTTTTGAGTACCTAAGGGAGAAATTGGGAGAAGAGTCACTCTCATCCATTCATTAAAGGTTTCATGAGAAGCGTGTGTTCAGGGGGAGCTAGTCTCTAGCCCTGGAGACCCTTTGCCATTGATGTGAAAGGGGGAGAGATTGAAGATGAGGGAAACAATGAACTAAGGGGAGCCTTGCATAATCAATACCATATATTTGAAAAATTGCCATCAATGACAAAGGGGGAGATTGATGGAAAAATTGTCATTGATGTCAAAGTCAAGGACATGGGTAGATACAATATATGTTCACTTTATCTATATTCATTAGACAGAATTATAATGAAGCATACAGCATACATACATTTACACAACATATTTGAGATATACGATATAGTATGAAGGTACATAACAATATGAACACAGAGAGTGCTAATAGGAAGGTAACAACGGTTGTTATATGAAACATTGGTTGAATACTATATACAACAATGAAGACATTTTGAAATATACAATTGGATATATATATATGATAGCAATATATTGAATGATATATATGTGAATTCATCATTGATATATAGTATGTATAAACATCACAAAGTACAAGCACAGAAATCCATTAGTACAAAGGACATTCGAAGAGCCGTTGCAATTTACTGATAAATAATTGTCATTGATGTCAGTATTCCAGCATGTAGCTATGACATGTGTACCTAAATTATTAACCCAACAGTAATGAGTTGTGCAAGTCTGAATAAGGTTAAGATGTTCCATAAAGAGTGTTCCGTGAAGATGTTATAAATCCATTTGTCAAACACAATACAAAGCCAGGCGTTGCCTAAATTAATAAGCAAATGTTTGACATGATACCATGGATTAATGTTGAAAGATTAATATGTTGACAGTCATCACAATCAATGATACATCAACCGCACAGAGACACCGTCGGTTATGGAAGATGAACAAATCTATGCAAGTTTGTATTATTAATACAAAGACTATGGTCGGCAAAGTCAAACAATGATAATTTTTTTTTGGTAAAGACATAGACGGTAGTAGACAAAGGAGGTATTGAATGATGCATTGAATGGATTTTTCGAGCAATACCAAATTGTATATGTAGCCCGCTAAAGAAGACATACGACTATAATAGTATATTGAAAGGCAGTGACATGTTTCCAAAGTAGCGGCTAGTAATGTTTAAGTCTGGTCCATACAACAGCAAACACAGACCACATTAGATGAAATATATTGAAATAGAGTTTGAACGACAGCCAACAGCACATATAATACAAACAGCATGAAGGTATCTAAGGTATACGAATACATAAATATACACAGCATAAGGAAGATACAAGAAACAGTGATGGTCCATTGCATCAAAAGAAAGGAGACAACTAACATACGTATTCAGTTATACTATACGTTTTGCGATACCTTTGGTAAATAATATACAAGAGATACAGGAGACGGTATCGAATATCGAAGATATCAAAAAGAGGAGACTGTATTAAGTCCAAGACCTCCGATATACAACAATACATAAATACAACAAATATTGTATGATAAATAGTGATATTTAATATGTAGAACAGTGAACCAATAAGTGGTGAAGGCATTTAAATATAAACAAAGCAATAAATGTTTAAATTGCGATATTTGGGATTTGCAGTTAAAAAAGGGGATTCTACGGTTTTAATTATCTTAAAAAAAAGACAAGATGTTCGATAAGATATGATTTGTGGGTATGGAAGTGGAGTATCGATGGTATCAAATAAAAGCCGATGAATATTATTATTAACAGCGTTAATTAATGCAAGGTAAATAAATTAAAGATAATAACATTTTTAAAAGAGGCACCCGTTCGTATATGAAAGGTCATAACCTTTAAAAATATGAATATATATATTCAGTCTATTATTTTGAAAAGTGAAGCAAGTCAGCAAATTGAAAATAGAAGAGAAGAAAAGCAGCGAAAAGATGAAAAGAAAAAGAGAGAATTAAATGTTTATATATACTCATATATATATATATATATATATATATATATATATATATATATATATATATATATATATATATATATATATAGACACACACATACATACATACATAAATTCAGGAGAATACAAGTGTGGATAAAATATAAATTATGTATTTAGATTTATAATCTGATATACATTATATATTTACATTTGTAAAGATATATCTTTGAAAATATGAAGAAAAGTAAAGTGTTATTGGCTGACTTAAAGAGATAAAAGCTAGATAGTATCCATCATCAGTTGAAGAGAGCAACAGTGTCAAGGTGGAAAAATAGATTTATGTGCAGTGGGTTGGTGCTCACAAAGACAGCAGTGGGAGTTGGTGCTTCCAGTAGGTCGATGCCTGTGAAGTGTGGGAGTTGGAGCTTCCGGTGAGTCAGTGCTCATAAACATAGGGGTTGGAGCCTCTAGTAGGTTGGAGCCTACGAAACATTGTAAAAGAACAAGTTTATATAAAAACAAATTATTTTGTGGTTTTCTCCCATATTGGGTTTCCACGTAAATATTGTGTTCATGTGCATAATTGTTTATTTGAGTATTTGTAGTTATTTTTTAATAAAAGCTTTTAAATTAAAAAGGGTCATTATACTGATTCAACCCCCCCCTCTCAGTATAATTGTGTGCTCTTCAAAAGGACTGCAAAAGATTGATGCAAGGCAAGAAACCCTAGCATAGCACAAAGTGAGCATCATATACAAATATATTCAGTATAAAAGTACTGATTATATTTTAAAATTTGTAGATTAAAGAAATCTAAAATACATTTTACACATTATAACATATTTACATAAAAAATAATATTGATTTTATTTCTATATTGTCAATTTAACATGTTTCTTTATTTAATTTAATACAAACTTACTTTTGAAAAAATAAATCATAATATATTTAACTTTAATATAAATTCCAAATAATATTAATTAAACACAATATAATACATGATTAGAATAATATAAATATGTTTATTTAATAATTTAGCCAATAGATGTCTTATTTTTAGGTGTCTTATTTTTCTTCCCTTTATTGGTGATTTTTATTTCTTGCCTTTATCAAAAGTTTCCTTTTTTTCTCCTAATCTTATGGCTTTATGGTGTGTCCCTTCATTTATAAAACAAAATTCTACATATGTGTTTCATTTTATCCCTTTGAGATATTGTTATTGTGACTGAGGGTCATTGAAGTTTTTTTATGTTTGTACAGATCTGTGAGTGACTTTGACACCTCCCTTTCATGCATTCTTTATGGAGGTTTAGATTCTGTATTTATTATCCCTCTTAGATCTATGCTTCATGTTTACTAATGGCTTGAGCCCTAAGCTCTTCTCAAGAAAATAATGAAGTATACATATTATAAATATCCTTCTTTACCGACAAAGCTCTAATTGCACTAATATCATGATGAATTTTATTTTCTTCCAAATATGGTTTAAAGGTTTCCATGTATTATTATAGCTTTGATTTTCATTGGTAATGATCTTTGATGTTATGTATCCATGCATTCATTGCTTAGAGATTCTTGAAAGGAAAAAATCCTTCGTGGGTTCATCTTATTTTTTTTGTTGTGTTGAAACCCTTTTTATGGCCATAAATATAGAGCGAGAGGAACACTTATAGTTATGAAGTATGAATTTTCTAAGATTTTGTACAGGCACATGATTTGCACTGAAACTGGTTGTAATATTTTAAACTTTTCTTTAAAATATAAGTTCATTTCTTTCATGTCTCTTTTTTTATACATTTCATTTTTTCATTTTGTTTCCTATTACTATGGTGTACAAATTATTACACAACGTGATCTTCTTTAGCCACAGTTCTTCAATAGCTAAACATTATGCCCAATCATAATCAACTACTATGTTTGTGATCTTTGTTCTTTGTTCTTTGTTCTTTCTATGCATATAGAGTGTATTTGAATGTTTGATAAAATTTGCATGCATATCTAATTTTTTAGTATTGCATTATCTAATTGTTAAAAAGTCTATATATAAAGCTTAAACATGTAAAAATATAATTTTAATAATAAATTTTATTTTCAAATTAAAACTACTATTTTTATAATTGAATTTAAATTTTTTAAAGAAAGTAAATGAGTTAACAAATAATATTATATTTTAAAATTTATAGGTTCAATTTGTAATGGAAACAAATCTTAAATATCTATCAATAAATACAACTAAATTTTGAAGTTGATTTTTAAAATTTATAATAGAAATAAATCTTAAATAAATCAATAGATACTAAATTTTGAAGTTGATTTTTAAAATTTATAATGCAAATATTTGTTATTTAAGATGAAGTATTTGAAAAATAAAATAATTTAATAAATAATTTTAAATTTTAAAAATCATTTATTTTCGCTTTATAATAGAAACATATATTTTGAAAAAGAAACTTAAGTTTTAGAAAGTGTCATTTATAATAAAAGTATTTGTTTTAAACTTACCAAAAAAATATTAGACTATTAGAATTTGAAGTTGATTTACTTAAAATTTATTATCTGAGCATATCATGACAATAAAAGAAGCTTTTTTATACTCATAAAAAAGTCATTCACTTTAAAATTAAAACAATATTACTATGGAAATAATATTTTTGCTCAAATTTATCCTCATACTCATTCACAAAGGTAATATTTTGGTGTTGTAGCCAAACTTTTCGATGAGTGTAATTAAGTTTCATTATGCAAGAAAATCCTCCAAAGGTGAGTAATAAGAAAATTTCATTATGATTGATATGTCAAATTTTAGATTTTGATTTCACTCGTTTGGATGCAAAAGTCATTTGATATTCAAGAAAAAAAAATTCAATTTTTTTTAATGAAGATTGTATTTAAGTTTCATTTTGGCATTTCTTTCAAATTCAAACTTTATACATGTCCAATTTGAAAAAAAAATTATGTTTTGTATGTATGCCAATTAAAATTTATTAATTCGAGTTTTAGATTGTGTGTGTGCATATCCTCACATAAAATGCAAAATAGTAGAAAGTCAAACCCTTGCCACAATTCATCCATTTTCAATGGGAAAAATCAGATTTTTTGGATGAAGATTGTATTTAAGTTTTATGTATGTATTTCTTTCAAATTCAAGCTTTATACATGTGAAACTTGAAAATAATTTTTCTGTTTTATATGTATGGATTCAAATTTTAGAATTCAATTTTACATTATATTTAGCTCACAAATTTGAAATTTGAATTTTGTTAATATAAGTATGATTTCTACCACATGACACTATTTTGGGGGATCAATGTATATTTCTTCTTTAATTTAACAAATACAATTCCTCCAAATATTTGTTTCTGATTTAAGGGGGTATACAAGTGGAAAAACCTCAACTCTATGTTAATATTCACACTGGAACCAACCATAGATAACCAAACCCTACAAGTTGTAACATATCTATGACAAATATTTCCTTAATATTTTCTATATTAAATTAAAAATAAAACCTATTGGCTTAGCGTTACATGCACAAAAGTATGTGATTGATAGTATAATATAATAACAGATATTATAAGTTTGGAAAAAGTACGATTTGAAAATGTGTTCTACAAGTGGCAAAAAACTAAGGGTCAAGCATTGGTGGAGATCACACAACTGGACTCGATAGACATTGGTAAATGTGGAGGCGAAAAAGTAGGATTTGAAAATGTGTTCTACAAGCGGCAGAAAACTAAGGAAGGGTCAAGCATTGGTGGAGATCACACAACTGGACTCGATAGACGTTGGTAAATGTGGAGGCGAAAAAGTAGGATTTGAAAATGTGTTCTACAAGCGGCAGAAAACTAAGGAAGGGTCAAGCATTGGTGGAGATCACACAACTGGACTCGATAGACGTTGGTAAATGTGGAGGTGAAAAAGTACTAGACTAGCACAACTAAGGGATATATTTGTTGCTTTTTCTTGACATTGCAGACCCAAGTTACGATGCTAATGAACAATTTTACATGGATGTGGATATTTCCAAGGTATATGGGTCATCACCTTCCCAACATATTCAAAAGGTTGATCCTGTGGGGTTCTAGCAAAATCTTTTCAAACCAAGACCAAGAATAATCAAACAGTTTCAACCTTTTCAACTGCTCCAAACCCTCCCCCACTTTTTTTAACTTTGTCACAATCTTGTAGACAGAACTCTTCAAGACGTGCCATAGCTCCCTCCTCCAATTCTGGGAACTCCTCTATTTCAAAAAATCTCTTAGGTCCCGTTTGATTAGTGGAATTGGGGTGGAATTGGGTGCGAAACTTCCATTTTTTTCCAAATCTGTCTTTTGGGATGCTAAACTGCAATTCGGGTTTTGGAGATCAAAATCTGGTTTAGGCACCAAAATCAGTTGCACTATCTTCCCACCCAGTAGGTGGAATTTGAAATTGTATGTGCTTCCATAGCTCGTAAAACATATGAAAACTTCCATTTTAAGCGTATCCCATAACTCATCACAAACATGAGACCAAATTTATTTGGGTTGCCTGCCAAACAACCGTTGTGCCTTGTAACTACCCCAAATTGTAAGACCCCCAAATCCATTTTGGGCACCATGTAACTACAACATTCTTTGTGTTTCAATGGATGTCTATACATTGGAAAATATTCTCATTGCTAGCAGCGTGGATGGTGGAAAAAGAGTTGAGATCTGGCTTTACACCTGCCATTTCCATTGTTGGTCCTACCAAGCACATTCTGGTACTCCTCCTCCTCACCCTTAAAACCTAATGGAAAATGCATGAAAATGGAGAATCGTGGATAATGTACCCATGACATCAAAAATTGCTTATAAAAAATATTTTCTTCATCAAATGCATTGATTACCAAAATAATTGCAGCATATTCACAAAATGGATTTGTTGGAATCAGCTTTAGAAACTCTCGAGCTAATGTGATTGGCAAGTGTAAAAATAGGTTTCACAACCATTATGTCCATTGAAGGCATGCAACAAGAGTACATTGTAGAATTTGGAATCATCGACAACGAACTAAGGAACTATTTGCTAGAACTAAATTCAATAATTGTTGGAAACACAAAATAGATTTGTTCCTAAAGTGTTTCACAAAATTCTTCAAAGTGATACTATCTCATGTAATGAAAATAATTGCAAGATTCAAATGCAAAAGATGGATTGTCTTAGTCATCTTCCAGGTCAACCAAACGATTCAAACTATCTTCCGAATACACAAAACCGAAATTGCAAAACCTTATTTTGAGATAATCAGGTTTTGAGTCAAATTCTAATTCCTCAACCAAATGGAGAAGCAGGGGTGTGGAAATCCTCCCAACTTTTCAAAAGCCTTTGACAATTCTTTGCACTTCTTATTCCTAAATATCTCCAATATCACTCTAGATTATTCTTTACTTGTAAGATGATAAGAGGTACTTTAGCATAAAGGGTAAAGAGAAGAATATTGCAAACTGAAGCAAAGTAGCATTGCATGCCTGTCATTGTGCACCTTTAAGTTTGATGGTGCATTTCGGTCTAAGAATCTCTATGAAAGAAAATATTACATTTATAAAAATAATGTGTAGGTTATATAATAATTAAAATGAATAATTTATTAATATGTTTAGATTAGTGGACTTGAATTGAATAAATTGTTGAATGAAATGTTTGGAAAACAATTTATTCAAGCAGATGAAGGCAAAAAGGGTAAACAGAACAATGCAATATCAAGGATCTGAAGTTTGAGAGTGCATTTTCTTCTAACATTTTATCATTTTGGACTGAAATATTATATGTATATAAATAAATCATAGTTTAAATAATATTAAAATAATTAGTTAATTAATATGTTTATATTAATAGATTTAAATTGTTGAATAAAAGTGAACTTATTAAAATAAATGTCATGATGATAAGAAATGATAGATCTATGATAATGAATATAAATAGAAACAAAATTTAAATAATGAATAAGATCAAACATAAAATATATTATTTGAAAACAAAGTATTTAAAAATATATAGATATACTTATTCTATTATTAAAAAATAAAAATTATATATAATTTTAATACTATCTAAATGATATTCTTAAATATTTCTATATTAATAACTTATATTTCTAAACATATAATGGAAATATCAATTATTAGTGGGTAGCACCCACAATGAAAGAATTTAGTTGGAGTATTTTTTAGTAAAGAGCATAAAGTAAAAAAAGTAAGAATTTAGAGGGCCTACGAATTCTAGAGATCATTATTGGTCCACTATAATAATTAAAGCAAGGAAAGTTATTCTAATATATCTTAAAGTACATAAACACAAAACATAGAGATTATTTTCACTTTTATCAATCCTCATTGTAATTAATCATATTCTATGATTGTTGCACCCAAATTAAACTTTCAATTTATAAAAAAAAAAAATTCCAAAAGAAAAGAATATTAGAAAGAAAAAGTTATGAACCAATGTGACGAAGCATTTAGTTTCACTAGCATAAAGAATCTCTATTTAAGAGCAAGCAAGGTATCCAAATCTATTGTAGGCCACAAGTAAAGGATCAACTAAGATTAATTATGCTAGATACATTCATAAAAAATGTAAGATTAAATTAGATATGCTTCATGTTATACCTTCAAACTTATTCTTAAATTAAGGAAATAGTCATATTTTATACGTGAACAATATAGAGTATGTATAAATATTTTTTTTATAATTATTATTTTATATATTAATTTTTTTATTGTGATGGTTTTTATAATTTTTTAAGTGTTGAAATATAATTTAGTATCAAGTTTTATTGTCATATTTTAAAAATTTAATTTCTTGGAAATAAACTTTTTGATCAAATCATTAGGCATAAATTCAAAATTTTAAAGGTATATATTTAAAAAGAAGCTTGTCTGGTAACTAACATGAACATAAATTTTATGAAGAGAGATAATTCTAATTAAAAAATCAAAGTTTAGAGGAATATGTTAATCAAATTATTTTTTAATTATTCAAAATAAAACTTAGTTCTTAATACTAATTCATTTTAATTGGTACATACCATGATTCCAATCAAGCTAATTCAAGAGACAAAAATTAAAAGACCGTAATACTTTGATTCATCTACACTTAAAACATGAACAACTTCTTATACAATATTCAAAATTATGGATGAATATAGACCAATTGCCCTCTGTAATACAATTTATAAGATACTTTCAAAAGCCTTAGCAAATAGAATGAAATCAATTCTTCCCAAGATCATAGGGGAGGAACAGACTAGTTTTGTACCGAGTAGATCAATTTTTTATGGCATTATAATAGCCCAAGAAGCAATTCATTCTATTCAACATAACAAACAGTCTAGCATGATTATTAAATTAGATATCAAAAAAGCTTATGACAAGGTGGATTGGAGATTCCTAGCTAAATGTATGAAAAGCTTTGGCTTCTCTAAAGCCTGGATCAATCTGATCTTTCATTGTATCTCTACTCCTAAATTTTTTGTTTTAGTGAATGGTTCTCCCTAGGGTTTTTTCAAAGGTTCCAATGGAATAAGACAAGGGGATCCCCTTTCTCCCTTCTTATTTATCATCATGGCTGAAGCTTTGCGGCGTGGCTTAATCAGGTTACAAGATTAGAATCTTATTAAAGGAGCTAAAATTATCTCCTCTGTCAAAGTAGTCACTCACCAGCAGTTTGCAAATGACATCCTTCTTTTGGGTAAAGGATGCCTTCAGGAGGCTAAGCAAATCAACTTATTATTGGACAATTATGCCAAAGCTTCTAGCCAAGTGGCTAATAAGGAAAAATCAATAATTTTCTTTTTTCATACCAAAAAGAAACTTCAGTAGTAGATTGAAAAGATTTTGGCTTTCAAATTAGGATCCCTCCCGTGCTCATACTTGGGCATACTCATAGACAAAACATTGAGGTCCACCAAAGTTTGAAAACCCATCAATGAGAGGCTAGACAAAAAAATGGACAACTGGAAATTCAAATGGCTCTTTTGGACAGGCAGATTAGTGATGATAAAAGCAATGTTGTCAGCAGTCCCTATTTATTTAATGTCCTACCTTTCTCTATCTACAGATGGGTATATGGATATGGTAAAAAAATTAAGAAAATTCTTCTAGCAAGGGACATATACAAATAAGAAATTTACATGCATTTAATGGGACAAGATTTGTAAATCTCAAATAGCTGGAGGAACGGACATCAAGAATCAATTATGGCAAAATCAAGCTCTTGGAGCCAAGCTCTATTGGAAAATCATGAAGAACTAGAACTTAAAATGGGTTAGAATCCTAAGGGGTAAATACCTTGGCAACTATTCTGAAGAGGAGGTGTTTCGCCTCCAAATTCTCCCAAGAGGCTCAAGAATATGGAATTTCATAATAAAATCTAGGCAGGTTATAGACAACAATGTCTCTTGGAACATAAAAGAGGGTAATGTAGCTAGATTTTGGTTGGATTCATGGGGTGGGCTTCCAAGCATTAACTCAATGTTAGGGCCAAATTAGATCAATCAAATCTGCTCGGCTTCTTGGAGTACTTTTCTTAAAGACTACATCATCCCCTCCTCCACGTCCTTTGTGGATGGTTCTTGGCAGTGGAAGGACTTCTCATAATTAAATCTAGACCCTATTGAATTAAGTATGTTAAAAACCCTGATTAAAGGTAGAGTCTTCTTTCTTAAACAGGGCTCAGATGAGGTCATTTGGAATGGAGCTAAATCAGGGGCTTATAATGTCAAGGATGGATATAACATCTTGTCAAAATGTTCTAAAACCATCAGAGCTGAAATTCCTTTACAATTATGTTGGCATAGTGCTTGTCTCCCTAAAGCAGGTCTATTCACTTGGGCTGCCTCTCAGGGCAGAATTCTAACTACGGACAAATTTCTTAGAATGGGGTATCAGGGCCCTTCCAGATGTTCATTGTGTTATAATAGTGAAGAGGATGTTAATCACTTATTATTATCCTGCCCCTTTACTACAGATTGTTGGCATTGGATATGCTCAAAATTAGGTTGGTTGTCAGCCTTTCCAAAGGAGATCCTTCAATTATTATTATCCTGGCCCAAACTTTATGGCAATAGTTTATGTGGAAACCTTTGGATTATATTCCCATCTATTTTGTTATAGGAGATATGGAAAGAAAGGAACAGAAGATTGTTTCAAGAGAAAATTATGGGATTAGACTCTATTCTCAACAAAATTGAAGCAGGTATTATAGAGGTGATGAATTTTCACCTTCAAATTCAATCAGCTCAACACAAATATTATACAAGTTGGGATGATCAAATGTTTAAAAGATGGTATGGACTCAAGACCCCCATCTATCTAGGCAAAGGCTACAAAATTAATCAAGTATTGAGAGCATCTTGTGTTTGGAGGCCTCTATCTCTGGGATGGTTCAAACTTAACTTCGATGGAGCATCCAAAGGCAATCCAGGCCCATTGGGTGCGAGTTGCATCATCCACTCATCAAAAGGAATAGTCATAGCTAAATTAGCCAAACCTTTGGTGAATGACACCAACAACATGGTTGAATTTAAGGCCTTACTATTAGGTCTTTCACTAGCGCTTGAGATAGGTGTGAGTAAATTGGAGATTGAAGGTGACTCCATGATAATAATTAATATTGTTAGGATAGGGGCAACACAAAATTGGCATCTACAAACTTGTTTAGAAGTAATTTTGCAGTCTATCAGTAGATTTGAATCAACAACAGTCAACCACATTTTACGTGAAGGGAATTCTATGGCGGATGAATTGGCTGACTTGGCATTTAGAGGGAGATACTTGAAGAACATTTTCATAAACACTTCTCTTCAACGGCTTTGAGAATTTCAAATTTTCTCCCAACAGTCTATTCAACTGTTATATGTATGTTTGATGGTTGCGTTCTTTTTGGAGAACAAGGAACCCAACTTCAAAGTTTTTTGAGACAAGTTGGAGGTCTTGACAGTGTTGATAAGACATCTCCATTTATTGAATGCAGAGAATTTAATTGATGACAACATTTTCTATTTTTCTGTTTCACTCAACTAGCGATGGATGGGATGTTTTTCAGGCCCAAACACCTGTCGTACACATATTCACAAGAGGATCCTGCTATGACAAGCACGGTACTTGGAGAAAATTGGGCATTTGGCAAAAAATCAGCATCACCTCTATCTAAGGTAGCCTAGATATAGTTTTTCGGAGCTCGGGACATCACTATTTAGTTTAGTGATGATGTTAGAGCTCCATCAGTCTTGTTGTTGCATACGCAACTGGGAAAAGTTTCATCAAGATTGATGGCTCTTGGTAGGGTTGATTGCAAAAAGGCCTACTACCAGAATAATAATCATTTACATGTTGTTGTCTTGATTTGAGGAAAGTTTTCCATTTTCATTTGGAGGTTTCTGTTCTATGATTTTTCTTCTATCTGCAAATATGGACTCCCCTATTAGGCTATATGCGAGTGTTGACCAGACCGCTTTTGACACTCTTGTCTATGAAGAAAAATTGATGGAAGTATGCATTTTTCATCAAAGGCTAGTGTTACATGCCGTCAAGGAGATTATGGGAATGAATTTTCTTCTTACCAGTCACAGGTATAAGGTGAATACTGATCTTTGTGTGGGCTATTTAGCAAGTCTATTGGTCACAGGTGCAAGCAAAAATGATGTTGAAGAGATCTGTGTCCGTCTCCTTGAAGCTAAGTATCTTAGAGGGATTCACAAGGTGGTCATTGGCATAGACGATGACCTGTACACTACATTCCCCTGGGATCTCCTGATTGTAATGTCGGTAGGGTCTCCATTTTCAGGTTTTGGCTCAAGGCAAAAATGAAACTTCTATGGGGGTCCTCGCAGGAGATTTTTCATTCTTTGGGGATGGGAGTGGGAGCACCAGCCGCTGAGGCTCTTTTTCATGAAAAAGGGGATGAATTTCCTTACTAAATTTCTAGGCATGGATGAAGGCTTGGATTTCCCCTATGGAGATGACCTTGATGAAGATTCAGATTGAGTCTTCGAATATAAATATGATCTTAAAATAGATGGATTGGGTAGCCCGAATTCTTCAGAGGCTACCGGGGAGGAGGACTCTGATAAGGACGAAGATTCAAAGGAACAAGCTAACCGTGATTCAAACGATGAGGAGGAGGGTGACAAAGAGGAATCGAAAGGAGATGACCAACAAGAACCAGACGAGAAGCCTATGGACCAAGATTCACGCTTAGAATCCCAAGAAGAGGAAAATCAGGATGCTTCCTCAAGCAGCTCGAACCAGAATTCTACTTTGGCCTCAAACTAGCTCGGGTGCTTTGCTCTTTCTAGTTTTTTTTTTCTTAGTATATTAGTTTTTTGAATTTGCTCAGCACAGTGGTACTGCATTGGCTAGTTCAATGCATGGACACTTTTGGGACTTTACTAGTGCCTTTTGTTATTATGTATGTATTTCGAGCAAGATGGCTCTCTACATGAGAGCCCATGATACTTTATGGTTCTATTTATGCCCTAAACTATGTATGTTTTACTCTTATTATATATAATATTGGGCCTCGGCCCCTTATCGATAAAAAAAAAAATTATTCAAAATTATTGAAAAGATAAAAATTCAACAACTTCTCATACTATATTTTGGTGATGTACTTATTGAACTAATAATAATGAAAAATATTTCTAAGTGATACTCAAAATAATGAACTCTAAACCATAAAGAGTTAGTGTCCACTTGTATTTGGTCTAGAAAATTTTAATAGTTAAATATATGAATAAGGTAGTGTTCATGCATGTATTTCCATCATAAAATATAGTGTTTATGACATTAGAAGGAAAAACAATTGAAGCAAAGGGAAGCAGTTATGCACCATGGGTGAGGAAATGTTGAATACTACATTCACCTTTTACCAAAAACCATTTAAAAACTAGAACCATTTAGGTTACATGTCACAAGCAGCTATATTAATTCTAAGACTTCTAAATAAATTTATCAAATTCAATTTACAAGATAATATTTTATGTTTATTTTCTATGAATGTCATTTGATATTTATTTTAAGTGCAAAAAAATTGAGAAGTTTGAATTATATCTCTAATATAAGACATGCTTATGTGAATAATATCACTAATTTCCAAATAATAAAGCTACAAATACAATATTCTTTATAAGTAAAATAAAACTTTACATTATATTTTCAAATATTACCTTACAAAAATTAGTAAATAAAATTATTGTATCTTCTCATTTTTTAATATTAATGTATTTTTGTAATTTATATATACATTTGCTAAAAACTTCATGGTTATGTGGAAAAAAATAAAAGACTAGAACAATTCCACATATACCAATATTTTAATACAACTCCACATCATTAAACAATTTATAAGTGTGCAAGCAACCATTAGAGGCTTAGGCATCAATTCTCTATTAGACCAAGAAGCCAAACAAAAAAGACCGCATCCATGGGGAGATTAGTCTCGCACTAGCTAGCGCAGGTACCCAAAATATGGGTTGTTGGGTGCTGGGTAGGTCATAGATATACCTCCAACGTATTACTAAAAAAAATGACAAAGAACAAAACTACATATATCGACTAATTGGGTGATGGGGTAGTCGCAAGGATACCTCCCATGCATTATTAAAAAAAATCCAAAGAACAAAACTGCATATATCAACTAACATTAACATGGCATAGAGAAAACACTTATTACACCAAAGATCCAAATTCGCATAACTAAAAAATAAACACTCATACAAAATACTTGCATAACCAAACATATAACCTTAAAGTCTTTATGTCCAATGTAAGGAGTAGAACAACCCCAACACATCACATATCATCTATGTGTAACCAATTACTTCAATCACTATTAGAATATTGTTTAATAAAGATTGTATTTGATTTATGATTAGAAAATTTTATAATTTAATTTTTAATGAAAATGTATAGTTTTGATTAAGGAAAAACAGGTTTTGAAAGGGCCCCGAAAATGTATAGTTGTATAGAATATCAGTTTTGTTTATTAGAATACTTGCCACAAATAAATGTGAGATGAAAGAAGATAATGTGAATAATGTGCTATATTTTATTGATGAGAAAGAAAATCCATGGTTAAATTTCCCTTTGTGCAATTGGTGTCAACAATTCCTACTCACTTTTGTCATAGTCTACAGTGCTACGATAATATAAGTAACCAATTACAATCAATACCTTGCTCCTCTAATTGATCTTTTATTGTGGGACACAATAAAATCTACCACAACATAAGGAAGGCATCTCCAATTGATGTTGTAGTTATCATTCTTTTCAACATGTTTGTTGGATGTGCTCATATGTAACATTTGGAGAGCACGCACAGGATAACATTTTGAGGGATTTGAATTCTACAATTCTTACAAGCTGGTTGATACAACCAAAATTTGTATTGTAATCCACTTTGCACTTATTAGTTATTTTCTAGACACCCAGAATTAGTTCTAAGGGTTGCACAACACTGATGTTCATTTTTAAGAAGTTAATATAGATTGTAGTAGTAACATCAGTTGTTGGGAGATTGATGTCATTTTCTAGCAACACCTCCATTAAGTGCAAAAATGGAAGAAGGATTGCAATATCCTTGTAAAGAATATGCAACAAGCTTAGAATATTGCCTGGCATATAAGACATGTCTGATGGGGTATATATTTTATCGAATTAGTCTTGGAATCTCCAACCTGATGTGGAGAATGCTCGCTACACCTTAAACACAACCATTTATCATCACAATCCCTCTAGAATTTTTCTTCCATATGCATTATGGCCCCTAAATATCCCTTAATTGGAGTTTTTTTTTTCTTCTTCAGGTCTTCCCATTATTATTTTTTTCCTCTATATTTCTCTACCTCCTCAATTTCTACTATTTACTGAAATGAGCACCTAAACCTTTTTTTCAAAGATAGTGCCATTTATAGAGATAAAATAAAGTGCATTTTTAATAATTATACTCTGTAATTTGAAGCCTATTATGTGAAATGATCCAAGAGATAAATAATATTTTTTATTAAGGAAAATAGGTTTTGAAGGGTGCCTAAAACCCTTTACACATCAAAATATTTTCAATGGAGCCTGAACATAAGATACAACAGACCAAAGGTGAAACAGGTCACCAACCAAAATAAGGTGACTAGGGTGGCCTCACAGATAACACAGTACACTTCTGCCACCAAATAAAACTCAATAAAACCATTTAGGACCCCTTAATCCCAATAGAGTGAGATCTAAGAAGTCTATCAGAGGACTACTGGGAACGTTTGCATTTTTCACCTTTAACCTTTGTCCAACTTTCCTCCACCAGAGAAGCCTCCTTCTCCCAATCCAAATCATCAACATCTGACCCAACCGGAGAAGCAGGCAAAACCACACCAGAAACATTGCCCACTGGAACCCGACCAGCAAAGGGAGGGGCAACAACGGCAGCCACATCCAACAACGAATCAATAACCTAGTCAGATGGAGCAGAGCTACTGATGCCATCAGCAACCACAGACGGGGGGAATCCTTAAGAGAAGAATCTTTAAGGACAGAGTAATGTTGAACCAAAGCCCTAGACCACCAAGAAGGTCTTTTCTTTGATTTCCTCAATTCCACAAGACAGCGCGCAGCAAAATGTCCAATCCCGGAGCAGACCCTACAAGGAAAAGGAATTCTTTCATAGTCTAGAGTTTGAATCCAGGAACCATTAGGGACCTCAAGTTTGATCTTCCCAGGGAGGCCCTTTGAAGTATCAACCACCACGAGGATGCGAGCGTAATTAGTATGCAAAATATTAGATGATTTAGAATCCACCATTTGGAAGTCACCAATGGCATCTCCCACAACTTCAAGAACCGAATCCAGCCACAAGTGAAGAGGAAGATTCGGGAGTCTGACCCAAAGAGGCATATGAGAAAAAGATTCAGATGCAGGGTTGAAACCCCCATGCCAAGGTTTGGCCAACAAAGGGTAACGATCCTCCTAGTTAAAGCGACTATACAAAATAGCCCTCCTGTCATTAGCGGCATCAAATTTTACTATGAAAAAACCCCTAGCCACAGAATAAATCTAGATAGATTCAGAAATCAACGGATCCCAGTGCTTAGATATCCAAGCATGAAGAGCCTAAAGGAAAGGCCAGAAGCCTCAAAATCTGAAAATAGATTCCCTCTCAGAGAAGTCCTCAATCATATGAGCAATTTCTTCAGCTATATCATCCCCCAACACCAACCGGATAAAAATTCTAACCAAGACAGGAGTCACAACCGAGGAAAAATTCAGACGGTCCACAGACGGAACCCCCAATCCATGGACATCAGCTTCGAAAGCTGCCACATCCGCAAAAGAGGCAGCTTTGCCGCCTGCAGCAGAAACAGAAGACCTAACCCCCATTCTACCGCTGAAAGAACCAAACAGAGGCTGAGCGGACGCAGCCCCAACAGCAACAGGGTCCACCGAGGAAGCAAAGCAGGGAGGAGCCATGGCAGCGCGCAAGGATTAAACTAATAGTGAGATAAATAATGTTAAACTACTGACAACAAATCTATTTCTTATGAGTTTTTCCAAAAATGAGAAAAATAGGCAGTGAGCAAACACTTCACCTAAACCTACTTTGAATTGATATATCTGGTTTTTAAGTAGTTTGTTGTATGTTTTATATTTCTTCATGGTATTCATTCTATGTGTAGACAAATTGGACGATGAACTCAATATAATGCATAAATATGCTTATGCATGTGCACAAAGTAATCAGAACAAATCTATGGTTGTTCAAAACATATCAAATATTTCTTGAGTTATTCGCATTCATGTCATATTTTCCAGGTGCAAAGAATACATTTAAAGATAATTAAAGAAAATCAAATCTTATTGGCTATCCTTCAACATAAAAAATCTACCAAATACAATCTAATCTTTATTTGAAACTATCATTTCTTTCTATGAATTTTGTTTTAGTAGTCTATTTGTATTAGTTAATAACTCGACAATTTTACACCTTATTTATAATGAAAATGCATTAGTTGTGTTGATTTTAATTTATAACAATGTCATATAAATTTGAATGTAGCATTCAAAATTTCACAAAATAATTGACACAACTAGAGCCTATGGCCTTAGATAGCTTACAACTTAATGCAGAATTTTTAAAATATATCTAAAAGCCTTGATTTTTAAAAATCCAAACTACTGAATCCCTAAAATATATCTAAAAGCCTTCATTTTAGAAAATGCAAAGTACTAGTTTGGAGATTTCTCTTATATGATAACCTAATGAATTTACATGTTACTCTATAATTTCTATTTTGAGAGTCCATTTATTCACATTACAATAAATTTAGAGTGTTAAATGCAACCTTTAAAACATTAGGTGATTTCTCAAACTATATAAAGAAATAATTGTGACAAGATAATAAGTGTTTCTGGCTTTTCTATATCATTATATCCATGACTATTGTTTAGATAGAGTTTCACCAATCATAGAGAATTCCACCACAAAAAATACAAAATATCCTTACAGAGAGATATTTGAACTATACCTGTAAGATCGTTGGATAACTAATTTTATCTGTCTTCTCTATTTTGAACATCTATCCTTTGCTGAATAATACAGGTTTCTTGCTCCTGGAAGAGCTCTCTAGGAAGAAAAAGAATAAAATAAGTACAACTATATGAAGTTTAATATGCCCCATATGATTTCACACAACACTTCCACCTAGTTGTTAGTTAACAGTATTTTTCAGAAATAATGCAGGTCTGGAATTATTGAAATTTCAAATTACTATCGAATGAAATTCAGATAAGGAGCATAGTGGCATATCCAATTGAAAATATGATGAAAAAATAGTAATTTCAAAGCACAAAATTGCTCAGCTTTTCTTTTATTGTTAGAGATTTGAGTATTGAGAAACAACTTTTCTGTTGAAGCCAATAAAATTATTCCATCATACTCCAACTTTGTGACAATATACTAACTTCAATATATGATCTGCATCGTTTTATTAAATAATTCCACCTTTATTTTCACTTGCATTTGTTTTCAAATATGCATATCTATATAGCATATTGAAAATGCATATCAAAGAAAGTCAAGCAAACACCATATTGACAATTACTTTTCAGAGCTTAAAAAAAGAGTTGTAATTTCTGAACACAAATGAAATTTCTCACCGTTTCTTTTACTGATGCAGATTTAAACAACAAATAAATTGATTTGAGAAGAAAACCAAATTGAACGGCTCCCTGCTTGAGGCAAATAAATTTACCACAATTTATCAAGATCATAACTCCCCTCTAAGAAAAATCCCCACTAAGTGTAGTAGAGTAGAACATGATGCCCTACATTGAAGTCTTAACTGGTCTAGGGAAAATAATGGAGAATATAATATGCTGTAGAGAAACTTCTGTAACCATTGTTGAAGGAACATGAGTCTGAAGAAGGTGTTGAATCTTGTAGGGATCCATTTTGATTTGATCATCCTCATCACCTCTTTTGGGAAACAAGAGATTTACATATAATAAGACTATTCCATTGAATATCCTCATTATACATAAAAATATTGAAGTCATCTAATTAAATGATTGCAGAGCTGAACAGGAGCAAGCACAGATTTTGCTAAAAGCTGATAGAAGAGTGGCTTCTTCAACAAGCTGTGCAAACGATATGCAGTCACTTAATTAACTGGTTAGAGTAGAAATTTTAGCAGTAATGAGTGGCTGAATAAATGGTGTTCTGTCGGCCTTAGATAGGAAATCATGATGTTTCTCACCAGTTCCAAACTTTGAAATGTTTATGACAACTGGTTTCTGGGCAGAAATGTTCAACAATACCTTTTTTTTGGGCTTGAGACGATGGTTTGGGAATGTAAGACAGGTTTTCCCATCAATTTTGGACTGAGAAGTAAACAATAAAAGAATGTGGCTAACTATAATGGATGTATTCATAAAAATAGGATTATAGCTCAAACATATTGACTATGATAATGCAGGAATATTTCTTATTTAAAGTGAACTAATATTCATATTCATTATTAGAAAAAAAATTCAATCATTGAGTACAATTAGTGAGGATATGGTATGTGATATAAAAGTCATCCATTAAGGTTCAAATCCTTAGAGGTGCATTTGAGCTAGGTTTAATTCTAGATCCTCATGTACATGGTTGCTTAGCCAAAGGAGAGTTATGATTTTGATGTATGATTACTCAAATTGTTGTAATCTGCTACATAAAGGTAAAGATGTCGACATCTATATGTTCTGACTTGTTTCCATCAAATGTAAGATCAATTTAAAGTATATACAAACAATTTTCTTAATAATTTATTTAATGTGAATTATATTTATATATATGTTATTTTTTTATAGAGATTTTTACTATATCAAATTTAAAGTATGTTAAAATATCATTTAGTATTAAGCCTCTTTTAAAAATTGTAGGAATTTGATCTCCTTGAAATAAACTCTTGCGATCCAATCATCAAGACTCATAAAGTCATAGATTTATATTTGGATTCATATTCATGGGTCATGGTTTCCAGAGATTCTATTTTGAGAAGAATCCTTGACCTATATTTACCATGAGTATCTATTTAATAAAGAGAGAGATTCCCAATCAATAATTCAATATTTAGGGGAGCTTGTTAATCAAAATGTTTAAGAGCAATTTCAAGTCAAAATTATCATGTATTTTATGTTACAATGCATCCCAAGTTTCTACATGATGGCTTGTTGAACTAGTAGCAAGTCAAGGTAACTCTATCGATGAGATAGTTCTCTCTAAGCACCCCATACAATATGGGTGTAAATGCTCTAATAAATGACAAATTAACACATAGCATTTATAGTTATGAGGAACTCACTGTTGATGATACAAACTTCTTACAAGTACTTCATATTCCTAGACATGCCAAATTCTATTATTTATACATCACAAAAAAAAAAAAGATAAAAAAGGTTGAATTTTAGCCTTTAAAAATGGGTAGTCAAGAATATGAATAATAATTGTAAGGTTGTGATGTTCAGGTAGTATGACAAATTAGATGAGATAGATAAGCTATGGGAGGCCAATTAACTAAATAAAATATCAAATCATATAACTATGGTATTACAAAGTAATTGGTAAAATATTAGATAAATTAAAGAATGAGAAAGACGCTCATATATAGTTTGAAAAGATGATGTTATTAGAAACATTCTAACAATGAAAGAATAAAAGAATATTACAAACATTTTAATATTTACAAGATTTACAATATTGACCATTAAAATAATAATAAACGGGATATTATAGAGATATTATTCTAATACCCTCCCTTAATGGTCAATCAATCTACAACACCGAGAAGCCCCCTGAACTTAACAAACTTCTCTGGAAGGAGGGACTTGGTGAGGATATTGATAGGCTAATCCGTTGTAGGAACATACTGCAAATCTACATATCCAAGATTTCAACTAGCTTATAGATGAAGTGATAGTGAATGTAAAAATGCTTGGTTCTCTCATGGAAGACTATTTTTTTGGCAAGTTTCATGACCCCTTGGTTGTCATAGAAGAGGGGTGAAGGGCTTGTTTAATGCATATGGATTTCAAAAAGTATCCTTCAAAGCCAAACTACCTCACAACCTTATTTGACTATTCTCCGATATTCAACTTTCATCGAGGAAAAAGACACGACCTAGTGCTTCTTGATAGGAAACTTGCATAAAACAATATGACATTTCCACATAACCATAATAGTTTTGAAGCAAATAAACACTTAAAATTCACATGCAAGAGAATAGACAACATACAAACAAAAATGTGACACAAGATATATCCTAGGAAACCCTCATGAGGGAAAAACCCAACCTCCAAAAGCATCCACCACCATATATTATTTAGCAAAACATCATTGCAATACAACCATGGAAGCCTTCAAAGCCCTAGCCACAACTAGGCAATCCATGTGAATAAGCAAGCATCCACACATCGCATGTCATGCTTCCAACCGTCACAAATACTACATTTGGCTAACTTGTTTCCACATGTCTCACCTCAACAACTACGGTCCTTGTGGTTGCTTTTATAGAAACAAGCTCCCACAAAACCACCAAGCAGTATTACATAAACCATGTGCTAAAACCATGTGCTACCAAACCCTAGTATTGACCCACATTTAATATTGGGTACTTTTATTTACATTATCTCCCTAATATTAAATAATTTCATCCAATAATATCACAATGTTACAATACAACTCACAAGAAATATTCCAATGGAATCCCTACATGTTGCACGTCCATCTAGGTGCAATATTTATATAATAAAATAAAATAATACAATAATAAACATTATTATGCAAGGTGTACAACACCATTTTCTCAACAATCTCCCACTTGTTGTATGCATTGCATAAGGGTCAATACGTAGCCACATAAATGAACAAGGGAACAATCCCTCCTAGCACATACACCATCATGAACCAAAGTACACCATGTGCTCCATCCAAGTACCCACAACAAGTCAAAGTATCCAC
Organism: Chamaecyparis obtusa; assembly: GCA_027943335.1. Classification (NCBI taxonomy): domain Eukaryota; kingdom Viridiplantae; phylum Streptophyta; class Pinopsida; order Cupressales; family Cupressaceae; genus Chamaecyparis; species Chamaecyparis obtusa. Next base: position 683,399 of record BSBK01003436.1, on the reverse strand, counting down.
CATCTCATACATGAATGATCTCACCTCCTATTATGCCAAAGCCACATGACATACATAGAAGCCATCCAAAGAGAAATCCACCCAACCTGTCACATAAGAAACATAAATCATGTACCAACTGATATCCCAAGCACAAACACTCATTCCAAAGGTAATAACATGTATCCGTAGCTATCAAAACCATAGTTGAAATAGCACCCACAACAAGTGCTAACCAATCAACCTATCCATACCTCTAAGGTATACCAAGTGAATCCCAAATCAACATATCCAACCTGTAACCTGCAACCATAAGCCTCAAGAGCAATACCTGCCACATACAAACCAAGAAGCTCCCACTGCAAAGGTAATGTCAAATCTGAAATCAATCCACTCACAACATCTCATAGAAGTGAATCCATGTAGTATCAAGGACATTCGTAACAATATGCAATGTATATAAACTAATATCCTACAAGAACAACTCTCACAACAAGTCTCCAACACTCTCCCAAGTTCTCCACAACCAACAAAGCAAAGAGTTAAAGGAATAACCATGCCATCTCTCACATGACACACATGAACACAAACCAGTGATCACAAACTCCAACCAAACTCAAAACCAATGTAAGTGAAACCAAACATCCAGGAAGATAACCAATACCAAAGAGACCATGCAAATCATTATTAGGAATGAATGCTGAATATATCCTATGGGGGAGTATTAGCAGCCATTCTATAGCAATTGTTGTTGCATTCATGACTGTGATTGTCATTGATGTCAACACAGTGATCTACTAAAGATTAGCAGAGAAGTAGTCAGTGTTTGAGTTAGCGCACTTGGAATATTGATCATGAAGCAATGCAATGTTGAGGACTTACTCTATGATGTGTTATAAGATCGTGGTTAAGAGCACAGACAGTAATTCATTTATTCATGAAAGTTATGTGCATTTTAGTGGAAGCAGTATTCAGGCAGTGTTCCTGAGTAGCAATTTATGGAGATCGGATGGTATCTCCTAATCAGGATGGAATCTGGTTATGTGCAGTTAGAGAGTAGTTGGACATGTTGATAGTGACGTGGATGACAGTGCAAGATCCGAGGTCACACGAGTGAAGAATTATATTGATTGGAAGCTGACAGTTTTTGTGTAATTTTGATGTAACGTGTGGAAAGTTTTATTTTGTAATTTGTATGCTGACTCATTTGTAATTACATGAGTATGGTATAAAGGAAGGAATGTTTTCCTTGTTGTAATAATGATGAAGTATGATGAATGTAAGTATTGTGAAAGCAAAATTGTATATGTGAAGTACTAAGATCTGGTATTGAGATCTGACGGAGTTGGTGCGGTTTGGCACAGTCAGAGGAGTATTGAATTATTGAGGTCAATAATATTTTGGTATTATTTTGTTGATTAATACAAAGATTAGTTGGACAATGAGTTCAGTGACCTTACCTTGAAGTTGTTTGGGAAGTGGGTCCTTCTGTCTTCTATAACTCCTAACAAAGCTAGAATCTTTTAACAAGGATTCAAAATCTCCTAACAGGGATTCATATGCACTGAATGTATTTCATAAGACTCCTAATAGAGTCCATCCTTTCAGAAGAAATATTCATATTAGTGCATCTTTTGTGGGCATCATTCCCACTAGGGTTTACTCTTTGATCAAGAGGTTCCCTAGTCAACATATCTTGTGTCATTGTGTTATTGTGTATGAATATCTTTCTATGGTTGTTGGTTACATTTCTTACATGGTTAAAATCTATTGAAGTTGATAAAAGTTATACTTGTCTGATAACTGATTCACTCCCCACCCCCCTCTTAGTTATCTTGGTGGACTTTACTTTCTAACAATTGGGATCAGAGCAGCAAGTCCTTTAAAGAAAAGTTTAACAGCTTAAGGAGATCCATGGTGAATCATTTCAGGAAAGAAAGCCCTAAGTTTGATGGAGTAAATTTTGATAGCTAGAAAGAAAATATGAAGACACATCTACTATGTTTAGGACCAAATTATTGGTTGATTACAAAGAATGAGAAGACTATTATCGATGAGGATAACATTGAAACATGTACTAATGAGGAAAGAGATCTATTCACGTGTAACATACTTGCCAGAGAAGCACTTTTGTCAGCCCTTCCAGAGAATGAGTACAGCCAGGTAAAATATTTGAAAACAACTCATGAAATTTGGTTAGCTTTACAATCTACTTTTGAAGGTGATGAACATGCAAAGAAAGTCAGATTACATAATTGGATATGTGCATTTGAAGATATAAGAATGATGGAAGATGAATCTGTTAGAAGATATATTGGTAGAATGTTAGAGATTGTTGCAGGTTTAAAATCTTATGGAGGAACAAAGACAGAGAATGAAGTGATATAGAAAATTCTAAGGACATTGACTCCTACATTTAAGCAGACAACACAGATGATTGAACAAGTTATTCCTTGTACTACAAGCTTCACCAGAGAGAATCTTCTTGGAAGATTGGAAGTAACAGAGATGAACCTGAGGTTATCTAGAGACTTACCTAGAATGGAGACATCATTCAGTTCTCTTAGTGTTCACCCTACTTTGTCAAGAAGCATAAGTGTGAGCGGAGATTATACTAGCAGCAGCAGATCTAGAAATGAAGAAGATAGAAAGATTGAAGAAGGTAGTGCCTTGCTTGCGAAAAGAGAACTAGATGGTAAGAAAATTTTTAAATGTTGGACTTGCCAAGAATTTGGTCATTTCGCATATAAATCTCCTAAGAGAGTTAAGAAGTATAGGAAGAACTTTAATCCTAAAAGATCTAAAGAATGTTACTATGCAAATGATGAAGAACTTGAAGCTAGTTTGGAGAAATCCTTGAGTGAAAGTGATACTGAGAATAATGATGATATAGGATTTGTAGCAATTAAAGAAGAAAATCCTGAAACTGAAATTAAGGAAGAAAAGGCTTTAGTTTCTCAAGTAGAAAAGAAAATTGATTGGATTATAGGCAATGGTTGTTCACATCATATGACTGGAGACATGAAAAAGTTTATAAAGTTTAACAATTATGATGGAGGAGTTGTTAGAGTTGGAAACAATGCACCTTGTTTGATTAAAGGTATAGGATCTATTACTCTTGATGGAAAGACTAATACTAATGATGTTTACTTTGTGGATGGTTTGAAACATAATCTTTTGAGTGTTGGACAATTAGTTGATAAGGGATATCAAGTTTGGTTTACTGATAAAACTTGTGTGATAAAAGACAAGGATGGTAATTTGATTGGTACTGGATCTAGAACCAGAAGTAATGTATTTCAGTTGAATCCTACTGAGATGACTTGCTTGATTACTAAGATTGATGACAGTTGGTTATGGCACAGAAGATTTTGTCATATAAACTTTGATAACATTGTGAAAGTGAGTACTACACTTGCACTAAGAGATTTGCCTAAAATTATGAAGCCTACTAACATGATTTGGAAGGAATGTGTGATGGCTAAACAGGAGAGAAGCTCATTTCCCATCAAGAAGTTTACAACGGCAGAAAAGTTGGAGATTGTTCATATAGACTTGAGCGGTCCTACATGGACTAGACGATTCTATGGAGAAAAATATTTTATGATTCTTGTTCATGACTTTACAAGAATGATGTGGATTGAATTTCTTAAAGAAAAATCTAAAGCATTTGATAAGTTTAAGATCATTAAGAATAAAGTTGAGAATGAATCTAGAATGAATATTAAATGTTTGAGATCAGATAGAGGTGGAGAATTTACTTCAAGAGAATTTAACATTTTTTGTGAAGTGAATGGTATTAAGAAATAGTTTTTAGCCCGTAGGACACCTGAACAAAATGGTATTGCAAAAAGGAGGAACATATCAATGATTGAAGTAGCAAGAGCTGTGTTATTTGAGAATGACTTAGCAAAGATATTTTGTAGAGAAGCAGTGAACACAACAGTGTATACAATGAACACAGTGCAAATCAGAGCAAACATAGACAAGACACCCTATGAACTATGGTTTGGACATACACCATCAGTTAAGTATTTTAGAATTTTTAGAAGAAAATGTTATATAAGAGAGATGATGACATTGGAAAGTTTTATCCTAGAAGTGATGAAGGTATATTTCTTGGATATTCATTAAAGAGCAAAGCTTATAGATGTTACAATAAGAGAACTAAGACTATTGTTGAGAGCACAAATGTAAAAGTTGATGAAAAGTTTAAAATTCAAGAAAGAATGCTTGATTATGAATCAAATGAAGGAACTCATCCTAGACCTAACATTGAGACTACTAAATTATTCTATGAAACTGATAGTGATTTGTTGAATGAAGGCCACAGTGAGATCATTGAAGAATTGACACTTGAAGTGAGATCTGAGACAGTGACACCTAACAGGAATTTATCAAGGAATCATCTTGTTGAGCAGATTATTGGAAGCATAGATAGAGGAGTTTTGACTTGAAATAAGGTACAAGAACAGTTATGTTTAAGTTCTCAAAATGAACCTAAATCTACTAGTGAAGCTTGTGAAGATGAACATTGGATTAAAGCTATGAAAGAAGAACTAGATTAGATTGAAAAGAACAAGACATGGGAATTGGTCCCCAAACCTAAAGATAAGAATGTTATTGGAACAAAATGGGTATTCAGAAACAAAATGAATGAATAAGGAGAAGTAGTAAGGAACAAAGCAAGATTGGTATGTAAAGGATACTCATAGCAAGAAGGAATTGACTATGAAGAAACTTTTGCACCAATAGCAAGAATTGAAGTAGTAAGAATGTTTTTGGCTTATGCAGCTTTTAAGAAATTCAAAGTGTATCAAATGGATGTGAAGTCAGCATTTCTAAATAGAGAATGAGAAGAAGTCTACATTGAGCAGCTTGAAGGATTTTCTTTAACTAAAGAAGGAGACATCATATGTAAATTGAAGAAAGCTTTGTATGGACTGAAGCAAGTGCCTAGAACTTGGTATACGAGATTGGATAAGTATTTGTTAAAATTAGGATTTACAAAAGGAACAACTGATAGCAACCTATACATAAGGGAAATTGAAAATGGTTTGTTGGTTGTTATTTTTGTTGATGATATTATCTTTGGAGGAGAAGATGAAGCCAGTGATAAATTTGCAGATGAAATGAAGACTGAATTTGAAATGAGTATGATTGGTGAAATGAAATACTTTTGGGATTGTAGATAACACAGGACAGTGATGGTATATTTGTAAGTTAGACAAAGTACTTGAATGATTTATTGAAGAGAATTGAAATGGAGAACTGTAAACCAGTTGGAACACCTATGGTAACTGGACACAAGTTATCTAGCATAGATAAGACTCCTGCAGTGGAAAAGAAGAAGTATAGATCTATGATTGGAGGATTGAAGTACTTGACTCATACAAGACCTGATATAGCACATTCAGTTGGAATCGTAGCAAAATTTCAAGCTAAACCTAGAGAATCACATTATACAATAGTAAAGAGGATACTGAGGTACTTAAGAGGCATAATTGAGTATAGATTGTGGTATGAAAAATCTGATGATTTTACCCTATGTGCATATATAGATGTTGATTGGGGAGGCAGTGTTGATGATAAAAAGAGCACTAGTGGTGGAGCATTTTTTCTTGGAGGAAGATTGGTTTCTTGGCTAAGAAAGAAGTAGAATTGTATTGCACAGAGCACAACATAAGAAGAGTATGTAGCAGCAGCAAATAATTGTAATCAGATAATTTGGATGAAACAAATGTTGAAGGATATTGGAGTGAAATTTGTTGAACCTGTTGTTATACATTGTGATAACACCAGCACATTTAGTATGTCTAAGAACCATGTATTACATTCTAAGAAAAATCATATAGAGATAAAGTATCATGTAGTGAGAGAGAAAGTTGTTGAGAAATAAGTTAGACTTGAGTACATAAGCAAAAAGAAGCAAATAGCAGATATATTTACAAAACCTTTTCCTAAGGATACATTTGAGCATTTAAGAGGTATGCTTGTGGTTATGCCCTAGCCTACTTTTGAGAAGTGATGCAAATTGTTGCATCCATCCAATGGTATATGATCCCTATCTTTCTTCTGGAATGGATGGTGGTACTTCCTCTATGGGGGAGTATGTGTATCTAAGCTAAGTCATGAGGACTCTAGTGAATTTATTTTCTGAATAGTGTCTTTTGACATTGAAGTTGTTGTTGACATAATGATGAAACTTCTGTCATTGATGTCAATGGGGGAGAAGTGCACATGAAAAAACTATCTGTACCATCTATTGGAGAGAACTAAATAGGAAAACGAAGCAAGATTTGATTGATGAAGAGGACTTGAAAGCATTTTTCAGAGCAACAGTGTTGCAGTGTTGGATTTATGGAACTTGGATGTTTTTTCATCTATGTTGCCATCAATGCCAATGGGGGAGATTGTTAGGAATGAATGTTGAATATATCCTATGGGGGAGTATTATCATCCATTCTATAGCAGTTGTTGTTTCATTCATGACTGTGATTGTCATTGATGTCAACACAATGATCTATTGAAGATTGGCAGAGAAGCAATCAGTGTTTGAATTAGCGCACTTGGAATATTGATGACGAAGAAATGTGATGTTGAGAACTTACTCTATAATGTGTTATAAGATCATGGTTAAGAGCACAGATAGTAATTCATTTATTCATGGAAGTTGTGTGCATTTCAGTGGAAGGAGTATTCAAGCAATGTTCCTGAGTAGATGTTTGTGGAAATTGGATGATATCTCCTAATCGGGATGGAATCTGGTTATGTGAAATTAGAGAGTATTTGAGGACATTTTGATAGTGAAATGGATGATAGCACAAGATCCGAGGTCGCACGAGTGAAGAATTATATTGATTGGAAGCTGACAGTTTTTGTGTAATTTTGATGTAACGTGTGGAAACTTTTATTTTGTAATTTGTATGCTGACTCATTTGTAACTACTTGAGTGTGGTATAAAGGAAGGGATATTTTCCTTGTTGTAATAATGACGAAGTGTGATGAATGTAAGTATTGTGAAAGCAAAATTGTATATGCGAAGTACTGAGATCTGGTATTGAGATCTGAAGGAGTTGGTGTGGTTTGGCACAGTCAGAGAAGGAGTATTGAATTATTGAGGTCAATAATATTTTGGTATTATTATGTTGAGTAATAAAAAGATCAGTTGGATAGTGAGTTCAGTGATCTTACCCTAAAGTTGTTTGGGCAGTGGGTCCTTCTGTCTTATATAATTACTAACAGAGTTAGAATCTTTTAACAGGGATTCAAAATCTCCTAACAGAGTCCATCCTTTCACAAGGAATATTCGTATTAGTGCATCTTTTGTGGGCATCATTCCTACTTGGCCAAATAATAGTATCAAAAACCCATAGCAATGGACTGCCTATTTTAGGATTGGATACCCTAAATGATTTCTAAATGAATTATTTGGTCTCATTTAATTATCGACCAAGGACGTAAATTTGGAATGGCATTTGCAAAGTATATGCTTCAAACCTTCTCAATCTAAGGCTATCTATGAAATTCAAATGCTTATGCTTTAGGAAAACTATGCTAGAAATTGGTAAATGAATTTATTCTAACAAAGAAGGGAATCACATCTAGGAATTACTCTAACTGCCTGTGTTGTAGGAACAGGCTACCAATTCTATTATTAGTAGCTGGAGGAACAGCAGAGTTCTAATTACTTAGAAATAAACAAGAAAATGAACTCTACACTAACAGAACAATTCACTCATCAAGTGGACCCCCTTGAATAAGTGAATAGGAAATACAATCAAGATAAAAGATATAAACTTAAACTAAGCATTCTATTCATCCATAACAAAATGATTACACTTGACTAAAAATAATATTGCAAGAGTTCTGTTATAAAAACCAGTTCATTCGACTAACTCCAAAAGAGTCACAACAGTCGATTATTTAAAAGGAAAACTACAACTATCTCCTAAATCTACGATCACTTCATAAATGAGTATCAGTTACAACTCATAAAGTCTCAGAACTAAAACATTATTGAACATGAATAAATCTCCAAGAATATAGCATGTTAAGAGAACTAAATCTACACACTACATACAATAGAAAAATAACAATTGATTCACTTGCTTGCGAAGATTCTGCAACCCACGACTGGCTTTGTTTACTCCAGCACCACTATGTTGGTTCTTGAATGTCCATGGTCAACACCTGCAAATCAATCAATTTGTGCACATCCAACCATATACATATATCCTCATCATTAATATTAGGAAAGGGTGTAAGTTATAATTTAATACTCTTGCAAGTCCTACGGCTATAGGAGGTAACTACCCAAAGCATAGCTTAGGAAAGGAAACATTCATTAACATGTATAGCTACTACATTTACCATTCATGTCCATGAATTCAAGCAAATATTATGTCTTTAAAGTATCCACATTTCCATTTTATGTTTTCACATATATATAACATATACATAAAAAAAACCATAAGTTCATATGCTTGAAAACTATAAATTCATGTCTATGTGCAATTAACTGTTCTGAAAAGAGGATAAAAAGTACTGAGAAAGATGGCTATTTAGAAGCCCATCATTCCCTCCAACTAAACTATTACTGGTCCCCAGCAATCATGAAATTGCAAATTCTAGCATGAACCCTTAAGTCACTAGCTATTCTATTCCCAAGCTCATCATTAATATAGTTAAAGTACCCATGATTTACTCTAAGTCTTTCCCATCGTTGGACTTCGGTGGCCATATCATAATTGGTTGCACTATCATTCATTGCTAGCAATGGCTGCAGGAAGAGTGGAGGCTGAAACCTCAATGGAAACCAGTAATTAAGGAGTGTCCTTCCCAGCATAATGTACCATGGAACTCATCTTGTAGCAAGGGTTAAATTCTTTGGAGAGTGAGGTTCCCTTGACTTTAGATCATGTGACATCCATATCCATCTTTGTCTAGAGGCACTGATTGCTATTACAATATTACATGAAGAATGTTGGTCCCAGCATGTAAAAGCTTTCTCTCTCACTAGATAAATTTTATTAGCTCCACTTGAGTTTGTTGTAACAGGAAGCCAGTCTAGATATGTCCACCTGAAATGCTAAACTTCAGGCCTCATCATCAAGGGAGTTGTCATCTCATTATTTTTGTAAGGTGCAGCTTGATGCTTCCTACTTATTTTGTTCTACATCCAAGACATGACTTCCCTTAAGTGCTCATCTCCTACATAGAGGAGTGAGTTCCACTCTGTATCATCAGGGACTGCCAAGTTATGCAGGTATAACTCACACAATAGGTTTTTCAAAGTCATTGGAGCAGACTAGAATGCATCATAAAATTCATGAGTTGAGAGAGAGGGATTGAGCCCTTCTACAATTCATGTTAATTTGAAATTAACAAGTTGTTCTTAAAGGAATAATGCATACACCGGAGATGGTGATCTGCATTCCATAAGTTCTAGAATTAATCCTGTAATTTGATCAATCCTCCTTTTCAACACCTCAATCTGATTTGATTTCTGCTCTCTCTAAGAACCTTACTCACTAATGACTCATTTTAATTTTTCCTTTTCTAATTTCCATTGTGCCTTCTCCCACAACAACTATTGATACAAATTAATCCCTGCAGCCAGGGGTGTAGACAAATCTAGTGGTGGTAAGGGTTCCTGATTGAGAATATCCACCCAACCAGATGGCAAGTGAAGAATTTTTATTATTTTCTTTCATGCAGAGGATTCTCCTTTCCACAAAACAATAGTTTTTACTACATTACTTCCCTCACTAACATCAACTGCTACCTTAGCTAGCGTTTCTAACCCATCCTGGTTACTTTGTTCAGGCACTTCTTCAATAATTTATGTTCCAAATTTAGGGGTACTGGTAGTTTCTTTAGTTTTATTTTTCTTCCTTTTAGAAGTGGAAGCACTGACACTGTAAGTTCTTTTCCTAGGTGACCTAGAAATAGAAGGGTAAGCTTCAGGAACAGTTTCATTCCTTTGAATAATTTTGCAAACCCTAGTGGATGTTTGTTCTCTTTGCCCAACACCCTGACCTCTAGGGCTGACCACTCTAGGTTCCACCTCATTTAATTGCAAGGATTCTTCCCATGTCCCAACCATTTATCTATTTAATTCTCTTTCTACAATTATTTTTATCAAACAATGATGTGAAATAGATTGGTTTCTTCCTGACAGGACTAATAAAGCTTTCTTTTTCACAATGTTAAATAGGAAGCTAGGAAGATTTTCCAGTCTGTTGTCGTGCCAAAGATGACTAAGAATTTTTAAATGCAGAGCATGCAAATACTTGTAGTGTCCCTCGTAAGTGAAATACTATATAATGAATGCAACTGGTTGAATGAATTCTAGAGGCAAATATATTTTCCAAGTACCTTACTTCATGTTGATGTCTAACTGGGGGTCTCTATGCAAAGTGAATTGAGCCCTCACCGAACCCAGGTTGAAATCTTTCACGCATTGCTCACCTTCCTGCAGAAAACCAGTCACTTCAACTACTACATCCTCTGTAAAGTAAATCTTTAAGCCCTTGACCTTCGCAAATCCATCCTTCAAGGTAGATAGAAATTGCAGAGCAATTTCTTCATCAAACCCTTTAAGACTTAAACAATAATCCAGCCATCCTCTTCTTCTAAACATTTCACAATTGGAGGTGTCACTTAACAAAACCATGTGATCCACTAGCTCATGTCGTTGAAGGTCACCTCTCATTGTTATGCTCAGAAATTTTTAGAACTTGATATTTTTACAGAGCTCAACAATAGTAAATCACAAAATTTGAAGTATTATGGCACAGGATGTTGCAGTCAAAAAAGTCAGCGTACCAACTGCAACTTTCTTCATGAAATTAAAGATATTTGCACGAAATATAATGATATGTTTCTTGCATAACATCTCATAATAGCTCACTTGTGCCAAGGGCTGCCACCCCGAACACATCATGACATATCATTAGGAATTAACTTTAGCTTTTAATATCTTTAATTTCACTTCAGATGTGATGACACAATCACAAAATGATAGATCAACAAGACATGATGTAGACATCTCATAAAGACAAGAAACTTTAATTTTTAGTTTTATTTTTCTTCCTTTTAGAAGTGGAAGTACCATCACTGTAAGTTCTTTTCCTAGGTGACCTAGAAATAGAAGGGGAAGCTTCAAGAATAGTTTCAATCCTTTGAATAATTTTGCAAACCCCAGTGGATTTTTGTTCTCTCCGCCCAACACCCTAACCTCTAGGGCCGACCACTCTAGGTTCCACCTCATTTAATTGCAAGAATTCTTCCCATGTCCCAACCATTTGTCTATTTAATTCTCTTTCTACAATTAGTTTTATCAAACAATGATGTGAAATAAACTGGTTGCTTCCTGACTGGACTAATAAAGCTTTCTTTTTCACAATGTTTTTGAATAAGGTAAAAATAGGTTTTGAATGGAACCCAAAACCATTTATATCATAGCAAAAAGATAAAGCATTAAAGTTTTCCAAAAAGATATGCCTACTGGAAAGACCAGAGTAGGACCCAAAAAAAACTAGAAATGACAATAAAAGAAAAGAAAATAGATCTAGCAACACTACCAGTAGCACCCAACAATGAATAGGACAAAACTAATTGCTTATCATTTTGTCTGCCTTCATCTTCAGCTCCTCCATCTTCTGGATTGCTTTTTTTAGGTCCTTCAACTCCTTCAGCTTCTCAAGGATCTTCCTCTGAGTACACCCTCTGGTTCTAGTACCTAGACATGCATTCCCAGCATCATCTTCAATAGTTATGGTCATGTTTTCCAATTGATTTTTCTCTAGGTAGTTGTGAAGCATATTCAGGTTGATGATAGTCGCATTGAGTCCTTTGTTGTAGCTCAGGACTTCGTTAATCATTTCCCCATTGTTGCTAACTTTGACCTTAATTTCCTTCACCTTATTGTCAATTATTTTGTTGATTTTGGTAGTTATCTCCTCCTTCCAACTTTTATTGTTTACCTTATCCAGAATCTTGTTCTCCAGCTTCGTATTCAGGGTTTTCCTAGTTTTCTCTAGAGAATGAAGGTGGAGCTTTATCTCCTATATCTCCTAATTGATCTAGTCCTGAGGAATACTCTGACCTTCATCATTTTTAACCTTGTCCACATTCATAGCATCCTCCAAGGGAGTGATGGTATCATCTTTTTGACTTTTTTCCTCCTTAGTAGCATTCTAATCAGTACTAGCACCCGTATCTTTTTGTTCCTCCTCTTTTTCATCAATGACAGGGGAGTTCTGACCAGTTTCAATTTCCTCTTCATACTGCCCATCTAGAAGGCCCAAAGAGTCCTCCTTATGGGGTTCCCCATCATCTTTACTAGCCAGGTCCAAACCTTCCTCATTATCCAAGTGAGCATCAATTTTTTCTTCTTCAGCAGGGAGGTTTGGGGTTTCATTCTTATCATCCTCAGTAGGGGAGACCTGGGCCTCTTCTTCCTCCTCCTCAACCCCTTCCTCATCTTTTTCATCCACCTCTTCTTCTTTCTCCTCTTCAACCCCTTCCTCATCTTTCTCATCATCATGGTAGTCCCCATCTTTCCCATCATCCTCTTCCTCCTTCTCATCCTCTATTATGACAATCTTGTCCTCTTCCTGCTCGGTGCTTCTAGGATCCATCTCCACATTTTCTTCCTTAGCATTTCCTATTTGTAGAGAAATAGGGTTTTTTTCCTTAGTTTCATCTTCATTGCTATCAAAAAATTTTACTTTCTTTTTCTTCCTCTTTTCACCATCTTCTTCACTACAATCAGAGACTTTTTCCTTGTTTTTCTTCTTCTTTTTACTGGATTCGGCCTTTCTATCTCCCTCAATAGTCTCTGAAGTTTTTCCTTTGAACTAAACTTCTTACTACAATGTTTTCATGATTATTTGAATTAACCTAGGCTCTATAGATCATTAAAACTAGAATAATTATCCCACACTTCGTATTACATGCAGCCTTCCTCGAGAATTGTTTCATCTTTGTCATCATAACATTAAGTGATATGCCCTTCATTGTGATTAATTTTATCAAACTTGATTAGACTCATGATCTCAAAATTTAGATTTCCTTCCCCTCTCCAAGATTTGATGACATCACTTTGGGTACCTTCGTTAGCCAACCTGTCCATCAGTTTATTACTTTCACGATAAATATGGGTGACATGGCACTCTTCAAAGGTGATGAGCAACATTTTGATTTTATTTATTATATGGGCTATAGTCTAGGAACACTCTGCATTCCCTTTAATATAGTTGACAATATTGAGCAAGTCACCCTCGAGCCAAAGTTTTGCGCAACCCATATCTTTGGCTAGAATAACCACATGAAGTGCCACCTCATCATCCACCACGTGGTTAGTTTGAGTCCCCAGTGGAATTGCTATAGCCCCAAGGCAATTTCTATCCCAGTCTCTTATGAGGCCTCCCCCTCTAGCTCTTCTAGGTTTTCCTCTAGCATAACCATCAAAATTCCCTTTTGTCCAACCCTAGGGAGGAGTGGACCACATAACATTGTCTCTAGGATTCAGGTAATTTCTTCTCTTCAAATTCTCCCAAGAAATGGATATATCCTTCTTAAGGCTAGGATTCCAAGAGTTGCAAACCTTTCTACCACTACTTCTATAGTTCTCCATTAAACTTCTGGTAATGGAGTCAGCTATCAGAAGGGGAGTAGCTTTTTTATCTCTAAAAATTATGTTGTTCCTCTCCTTCCATATCTACCATGTAAAATGAGGAAAGACAAGTTTCCAGAGGTTCTTAGCACTTTTATGATAAAAAGGGCTCTGCCATTGCTGGAAAAAGTCCTGGATATATTGAGGTTTGACCCACTTCAGATTCAGAGATAGAATAATGGTGTCCCAAACTTCTCTAGCAAAGGGGTAGTGTATCATTAAGTGGTTGCACAACTTAGCTTCCTCACAACACATGATACATCTATTAGGCATTTGGAAGCCTCTTTTCATAAGGTTATCCATAGTGAGGATTTTATTCTATACAAGCAGCCAAAAAAATATGTTAATTTTGGGGGTAAGATCTTTATTCCATACCTCAGCACAGAAAGGCAGATCTCTAGAGGGAATGAGAAGAGCTGAAGCAGAAGCAACCGAGAATTTTCTAGAGATAGTAGGCCCCCATATCAGTTCATCACACTCATTATCTCTAATAAACTAGTTATTCAACTATTTATTAACCTCTATAAGTCTGACGTCCCTCAACCCCAAGTCAATCCATTCTTCATTTATCTAGTAGTCACTCACAAGGACCCCAATAGAATCTTTGCATTCCTGAATCACAGAACTCCACTCTTCAATCTCTATGAGGGCGTTGGTTCCTAGATAGAATTTTACACTCCATGAGATACCAATATACCTATGATGGATATTAAGGAGAGGTTAGTTCCAAATGTGAGAAATCTATAGGTGACTGGACCAACTATAGGGACAACACTGCCCTCTTCACTTCTGGCTCTGCAAAACCAAGGTGGGTGCACCTGATCCAATAGATATAAATCTATTCTTCACTAAATATTGGATCTTACAACAGATAATAGTGAGAAAGTACTAAACAATAACCTATTATTCATTAACTCTCCATCACTGGGTAGAACAATTGATATAAAGAAAAATAAATGTAAAAGACTGGTAATGATTGAATATTTTAGGATTACAAAGTTTAAATCATTTCCAACAAAGCAAAGATAGGAAAATACAGATCAATGCCCTATCCATTGGACAAAGTATCAGAAGACGGAATCAATACAAATATATTTAGAGAATAAAAGGCCTTTTAAACATAAACACAAATATCTCAACCCTTTACTACTTATAGAAAAATCCTTTAAATAGATTTAGTAAAGACACATCCGACTTAGAGTAGTATTTAATCCAATCCTAGATCAGAACTCAAAGCCGAACACATACATATAAATCTGAGAAAGACTTAAAGATTTATAGAATAAACTCAAAGGAGAGACAAAGACTTAAGAATTTGTATTAAGTATAACCTTGAGCATTGTATAAATCATTTTCTAAATACTGAGGTTGCAAAATAGCAGTAGCAACCTGTACTTCTCTATTTCTTTGATAAAAATGATACAAAAATTACAATCCTTGACTGAGAACTAGGGTTTCAAAATTTCTATCTTTTCAACTCCTAAACTCTCAATGCCTAGAATGATCATGGAAAATCCTTTTATATACAAGGAGATGCAATAAGCTACCGATCATTCTAGGGTTTACAAAAATCTTAACCCTAAAAACTTTACAACAACCTCAATAGTTTACAATAAAAACACTCGACCAAACAGGTGGGATATTTTGTAGCTGAACCGACTTGCTTTATGTCTTCAATGTTGTACTTGGCTTTCTTCAAAAAATTCAATTTACAACATCTTGTTGTTCATATTGCAATAAATGTCTTTCTATGTCTCAACAACTTCCACAACCCAAAAAGTAATTGCCTTTACTTATTCTAAGAGGTTGGTGGAGTATTAACTTTTTCAGCATGAGGTACATACTGATACCTCCACCTATCATACAATTCTTCACTTGGGAACTCAAAACTGGAAAATTCAGCTTTCTTTCTTGACAATTCTTCCCACTCACTCTAAATTTGGCCAACCCTATGTTGTATTGTGTCAAACATTGATTTAGCATTAACTAACAACTTTATAGTGCTGCTAAGAGAAAATGTGTCACTTAGGACACCAGTCACCCTTTCTAACAAAAGTGCATCCATCTCTTCTCTCCACTGATATAATTCTTTAAATTCTCCCTTCTCTGTGACGATAGTGGGCACCAGCTCATAATTTGAAAGCATTAACTCAGCCTTCAACATCCTTAATTTCCTAATAAAGCTATCTAAAAAGATGTAATATTGTACTATTTTCTTCACAATTTGATGCACTGGCTTAATCAGTGGGTCAGGGTCCTCCTATCCTTTTGACAACATTTGAAACAACTTTATACTGGGAGACCTTTCAATCCACTTCTTCAAAATTGGAGACATTTCAGTCTTTTCCTTATTTAAAACTATAAACAAAGAATGTAATTTACTAGCATGAATATAAAAAATGGAGGGCTTCAAATCATAAGCAAACTACATAATTGCATCTGTTATCTTCTCCTCATACTTTTGGTTTGCCAAAGTTGTAGCCTTTATGCTTTCATCTTTTTCTTTCTCCAGTTGTACTCTTATTTCCCTCAATTTGTTAGTCTCTTCTATTAGTCTTTTTTTTCCCAGCTAATCCTTGCATCTATATTTGTCTCTGGATAGGGAGAAGGTGGAAATTCAACAATTGGGCTTGAGGATGAAGCCACTATAGGCTTATCTAAAATTACCAATTGAGGAGACCTCTGATCTTGGGGCCCTGATAGTTGTGTAATCAACTTGTCCTTTTGAATTAGCTCTGTCTTGAGCTCATTGTAAGATTTGAGGACTAGTTCAAATTTAAGCCTAAGCTCCTCCTTTTCTTGAGCTTCCTTCTCTGCCACCTTAACATTAAATTTGGCAGTTTCCAAAATCAAACTTGATGCTTCCACACCAAAAGTCTATCCTACTCTTTGCACTAATAAACTACTTGTATACCTTGTAGAGAGAACCTCTTTTCTTCCTATGTCTTCCTCCCTCTTTAGGGACCACATCACCAAGGCTACATGATCATTAGAAAAAGAAATTCCCTTAGCAGCCTATTTGGCTTGCTCTATAGTAGCAAGAGTCTTCACCTTTCTCTTTCTAACCTGATAAAAAACAATAGCATCAGCAATATCCCATTCTGGCAAAATCAATACTCCTGCAGTATGGACCATGGCCCTTCCCTCCTCTAGAGTGATCTTTCCAATTGTTTAACCATCTCTACCTTGGTCTCATTTTCAATTTCTATTATATCCCTATCATGGAATTCTTCCTTTTTCTTCTCACAAATCTCTTTGAATTGATTTATTTTCATTCTCCACAAAAATTGGGAGAATGCCCTAGTTTTAACAAATTTATCATCAACAAGGAAAGAATCACTTGCTTGTTTCAAAATAGGATCTAATTGTTTACCCTCAAATTCATCAACTATAAGGTCCATGGCCACCTCCTTAGGTGCCTCAGGCATCCCTTCTTGCAACTCATCACTGGAAACTAAGATATCTCCCTCATTCCTCATTTTCATTAGTTGCTCTACCACCCCATGTTCATCCAACTAGATAGGGGACTGAGAAGGGGAATAAGCTTCCTCCCCTGGTCCTACTTCTTCTTGTCTCTACCTCTTAGGAGAGGGTGCTTTCCCTATTGGATCATCTATGGGCCTTTTCCATTTAGAAGAAGAGAGGATATCTTCAATTTCATATATTTTGGTTGGCTCAAAACTTTTTTGGCCCTTTCAGGCTCTACTTTACTCACTGTAGTCCTCTTCTCATTCACTGCATGCATAATACCTTCAAAATGTTCCACAATGGCATGTACCTTCCTTTCCCATGGTTCAAAGCCCTGTAATGGGTCATAAGTTTTGTCAAGGTTTTTTATAAAATCTACAGTCTTTTTGTAGACAATCCATTTCTCTTTCTTAACTTCTTGAGTTTGAAGGTCAAACTCATTCCTTATTACGTCCTCAGGGAAATTAAACTGATGCTCAATGTGAGCACACCTTATTTTATCTTTAAACATTCCTGAGAGAAAACCCTCTGTATATGCACATCTTACCACTACTCTGGGCATCCTGTAGGGCTGCAAGACCTTATTCAAATGCACCCATCCTCCCTTTGTGATCACATACTGGTGTGCAATAGTTATATCTAGGAAGAAAGTTCCCCTTCCCTTGCCAGTGAGAGTGGACTCCTGCAAGTCACCAATCTATCTTAGGATCTGAGCATATCCTACTTTTAATGGAACCTAGTAAGGCAAGATATAAGGTGCCACTCTGCAACCATACACTCTAAAAATTGTGGAAACTGGATATAAAATTATATCCCCAAAATTGTGGACTATAGTAATGTCCTGACAGTACTCCTTTGGTCTAATAAGTCTCAATAATTCCTTTGGGATCCTAGGATTATCAAAAAATAGGAGAGTCCTAAGTCTTGCAGCAAAATCCTGTCAAATGCAATGTAGCTAGCATCAATTCTATCCCATGACAGGGTTGTAGTCCATAGTTGTACTGGAAGAACCTCTCCATTTCTCTCTTTTACAATATTTACTGTTGAACTAAAGAAATGCTCACCTTTTATAAGAACATGTGCATAAACATTGAGTACCATCCAAATGGCCTACCAACCTTCATGTTCTTAATTCCCTGCAATCCCTCATGGATCAAGTCAGCTAAATGAGATGCAAAATCAAAGATTAATTCCAGTTGGGGGTGCAATGTTTGTACCATCATGAACATGTATGGGACTGGCATATGAGTTGCTTCATCATGCCCTAGAACCAAGGTGAGTGACTTATAAAAATCTTGTGCTCTCTTACTAAACAAGTCTAGCCTAAAAGGCTCTGGTGTGCTTGCACTTACAACACACATTGATCCAATTTGATCTATGAATTCCTTTAGAGGCCCTTCCCTCAGAATATCCTTCTATGCCTCATATATCTTAGTGAACTCTATGAAATCTATCTTGTCCAATCCAACAGAAGGGTCATTTAATGAGAAAACCTCCCTAATCTCATCCTCTATGATGTTGATTAGGTTCTTTCCATTGACATCCTTGACACACCTTGTCACAGGATCATAGCACTTGGAAACTTGTATTAACAACTCAAAATCCATAAAGACACCAGGGCATATTAACCTCCCCACATCAAACTACCATATGTTACTAAGGGGGGCACAAGAGTTTCTCTATGAATAAGCTGCCCTAAACAAAATAAGACCATTACAATTTTCCCCTAATCTCGCATCTCTCATCTAGTTCCCTCTTTCATATAATGCCTCTACCATTGAGTCCCTAGGTTTTCTTGGAACTAATTCCTTTTGTCTCGATACCCCACTATCAGAATGTGGGTGCAACTGCATCAAATCTTCAAAAACTCCCCTCTTGCTATACTTTGTCTGACCAGACAAATTCCTCTTTGGCGGCATTTTGAAACTAGGGTTTTCTAAAATAATATATGAATATTCAAGGAAACCCTATACACTATCAACTAGTAATAGAAATTTCCTTTACAACTTCTTCATAGACTTTTAAATAATTCTCAAATTCAGAAAGAGACCTACCAGGCACCTGCAAGTTCTTTGCTTGAAATCACTGCTTGAAGAAAATCTAGATCGCCAGAAAGTTTATGAGAGTAGTGAAAGGAAACAACAATCAAATTTTGATGTATAGTGTTGCCAACTACCTGCAATTCATCTGCATGTAGCACATTAAATCTACCATTACTAATAGTTTGCGGCCTCAGCATTCGCAGGATATAAAAATGTCATAGAGCAAAAATTTGAATTCTAGCCGTTGATATATTTCTTTTCCGGTGCATCGGACGATCAACAAACAAAGCCACGTGATTCCTTCTACCTTTTCCCAAAAGAGTTCTCAACCAATGAGAGCATTTTAATAAAACCATGTGAGGAAATAAATAACTCAATTCCATCAAATCAAAAAAATCCATGTCGAACCAGTTAGCAACGAAGAAACCCTTAACATTTATCCTCGGTGTCACACACACTGGCAAATCTGACATGTCATAATTATCTTCAGCCAATCAGAAACAACCGCGTCATTAGAGTCAACAGCAAAGGACCCACCAAGCGGCCCCCATCTTTTGAACAAGATCAACGACTATCGTTATACCACTGTCCTTAAATAAATTGCATCTTACCCCAGCGGTATAATGACAACCACTAGATCATGCTGCTCTTTAACCATCCAAGAAAGCTAGCCCTACCGTGCCACTTCATCAAGCTCTCATCAAATCAAAATATACCATGCTGCAAAGACTGATAAGTGGACCTCTTTTACTTTTCTTTCTCAGCATCAAAAAATCCTAACAATAACCAAATCATACTTTACTACAACCAATAGAAAGAGAACATGTCAGACTGAGCTGGCACCCTAGGGCCCGCTTCACACTTCAACATTTAAAGAGAATCGGATGGTCATCGCTATACCACAAGCTTAAATTCCTTACATCTTTCATCAATGATATAACGACAACCATTAGATCAATCTATTGTTTAACCTTTGAAAAGCCTGACCCCACAGCCTGATACGTCACTTGTCATCACATTACTTGCCATTACTACTCAGTCATCCCTGACACAAGACCCACCAAAAAGCTTGACATCACTGAGACCAAACACTAGATCGATAGCCAATCTCATGCCCTTATGAACCCAAAAGATTCTATCCAATTATCAGACAACCGTAGATCTTCACTTTTACTGTTGCCTTTAGAATCCAGCCCCACTGACACACTCCATGTCATCCTTCCTCGACCAATCAAGAGCGGCATGTCAGCATCCTCTGACAACACGGACCCACCGCCTTCCCCTATGGTCTGATACCAAATCAACGGATGTCGCTTGATCTGATAGAGGAAGAATATTCCATGCGCACCATCAGATCCATCCCTTGATACTGCACTGTAAATTCTGACATCGATCCCACAAAGAACCAATGGAAAGCTACCATTTGTGTATACGTGGTAGTGGACCCACCTACTTTAAAGGCTTACGTTACAAAGATAGATCAACGGCTGGTGTAAAATCTCATAGAGTAGAGAGACTCCATGAGAAGATACACCAACCATCCAATTAAGATAGTGTCAAAGACCTGGGCCCAGGAAAGATTAAAACCAAAAAATTAGAAAGATAGAGCATCAGGACTTAGGAAAAATTAAAATCATTGGGCACATAGACTTAGGGAAATAAAAGAGACATGACCCCACGTGGTGATGAAAATAAAACACATGGGTTTTAGGAATTTTAAGTGGCCTAAAAAAATAACACAGGAATAGAATAAGGCCAGGGAAAACTAGGGCTTAACCCTTCAAATGACTAGAAATACAAAATTTTACCTAGGGTTTGAGCCAGGAAAATGAAAAATAATGCAGAGGCAAGAGAAAAAAGATGTATCCATAGAAGTTTTTTGCTTGTGCTAATAGTGGCTCTTTCTGATGATGGTCAAACACTAGTTTGAACAAGAATCACAGAATCTCCTGGTACAGTAGTCCAGAACCAAAACTTTGACTGAAAACAAGGAACTATACACAAAACTTTAAAACAAAACCTGTATAGAGACTACAAAAACCTCAAGAGAAATAGAGCTTTAAGAATTGACCATGGACTGGCAATTCCACAGGCTCTCCTGTTAGATTCTTCAAAATATAAGAATGTGCTCCCCATTTTTCCTCAATAATATATGGGCCTAACCAGATGGGATCAAACTTCCCATGTTTTCCTTTATCTTCTAGCCTTGCATTCCACATTAAAACCATGTCACCATTCACAAAGCTCCTCTGAGTGGTCCTTCTGTCATACAAAACTTTGCACTGGGCTTGCAACCTCTCATTCTTATTATGTGCATCACTTCTTAACTCATTTAATTAAATCAAATTATTCATTTTGAATGTCATATCTTCTTCCACATCATCATCATATTTCTAAATGAACTGGTACATCTATAATAAATTATTTTGGGGTAACCTTGCATTGATTCCATAAACTAAGTCAAAAGGAGCACACCCTATTGCTTTCTTGACTGTAACCCTATCAGCCCACAGGGCTTGCAACAATTTGGAATCCCAGGCCTTCTTATTTTTATCTAGGACTCTTTTCAGAATTTTGATCAAACTCTTGTTACTAGATTATGCCTAGCCATTACCTTGTGGATGGTAAGCAGAAGAAAATGAAATTTTCATACCATTATGTCTGCAAAAGTCAACAAATTCTTCTGACCTAAAGCACATTGTATTGTCAACTACTATAGTTTCTAGGCAACCAAATCTTGTGAGAATATTTTGCATCATAAAATCTATTACCACCTTGCTAGTTTCTCTCCTTGTGGGAATTGCCTCAACCCACTTAGTGAAATAGTCAGTTGCTACCAAAATGTAAAAATGTCCACCATTGGATTTGTTAGGGATCTCACCAATGAAATCCATACCCCACTTCTGAAAATGGGCTTGAACAGAAACAGGTTTAAGAGGCAAGTTTCCTCTAAATTTTAATTTCCCTGCAAACCTCTGACAAGGATCACATCTTTTTACAAATTGATGGGTATCTTTGAAAAGTGATGGCCACCAAAAGCCTGACCTAATGATCTTGTGAGCTATAGTCTTTTCCATGTAGTGTCCTCCACAAACTCCATTGTGCATTTCATCCATCAAGAGTTGGGCTTTATCATGATCTACACATCTAAGCAAAACACCTTCATTACTCCTCCACCATAGCTCACCACCTATAATTGCATATCTCAAAGAATGGAGCTTAATGGTTCTTTTCTTATTGTCATCCAATTCAGGGGGTAGAACCATCCTTTGTAAATACTTGACAATGTCTTTATACCACTCACAACAGTCCATATTACATATATAAGGTCTCTGATCCTCCTCCAGAACATTTATCTGGCTTGCATTTAGATTTCTTTGGGCCATCAAATTTTCCAGGCCCAAACCTCTAACTAACTTTGTGATGTGGATGTCAATATTAAACTCTTGAATCCTATTAATCCACCCACATCTTCTTCCTGAAACTTCTTGTTGGACTAAGATATCCTTGACTGTTGCACTTGGAACATAGGCAACCACTTGGCTCCCACCAAATAACATCTAAATGTTTTAATGTCCTTTACCAAGGCATAAGCTTTCTTTTCAATAATATCATAGTTTAATTCTGGTGTCTGCAGAGTCTTGCTGAAAAAGGAAATAGGTTGTTCAAAACCCTCAACATTTTTATGTAATAGTACTACAGCAATAGTATGGGTAGATGCAAAAGAAAATATCTTCATGGGCTTGCTATAATCTGGTGTTTTCAAAATTGGGGCATGTTTAATAGCCTTCTTAATGTCCTTAAAGGCTTGGATTGCTTCAGTATTCCATTCAACCTTTGCCCCTTTTTTCAACATTCTTGATATGGGAATGCTGATCTCTGCAAAGTTTGTAATAAATCTCCTTAGGAAATTAACTTGTCCTAAAAAGGACTAAATTCCCTTGACATTCTTTGTTAAGGATAACTTGTCAATAGCTTGCACTCTTTCAGGGTCTATCCTTACACCATCTTTTGAAACAATGTGCCCCAGAAGCTTCCCTTCTATCACACCAAAAGTGCACTTTTTTGGGTTCAAAGAAACCCCATACTCTATTGCTCTAATAAAAATCTTTTGAAGATGTTGACAATGTTTTTCTTCTTTAGCTAAGAAGGCTATCAAGTCATCTTGATATACCACCATAAATATATCAATAAAATCTGCAAAGGCCACATCCATAGCCCTTTGAAAAGTAGCACCTACATTAGTCAACCCAAAAGGCATCCTTACATAAACATATGATCCCCAAGGGGTTGTAAATGCAATTTTAAATTGCTCAATGTCTTTGACCATTACTTGATTGTAACCAGAAAAGCCATCCATCATGGACATCAATTCTGATCCAGTGACCTTCTGCAACATGTTCTCCATATTTGGCAACCCATAATTATCCTTCAGAGAATTTATGTTAAGATTCCTAAAATCTACACATAACCTAATATCACCATTCCTCTTTCTGATAGGCACCAAATTTGAAACCCAAGTGGAATGTCTAATGGGCTTGATTATTCCAGCCTCTATCATTTTCTTGAGTTCACCCTGCATTTTAGGTGCCGAAGTGGGGTTAACAAGTTTCAACTTTTGTCTAAAAGGCTTTGTCCCTTCTTTAAGTGGAATCTCATGCTGAAAAAGGTCCTCTTTATAAGCTTTGAGGTCTTCATAAGACCAAGCAAAAACATGCCTAAATTTTCTAAGAATGTCAATCAATTTTTTTCTAATTTTTGGAGAAAGAGACCTACCTATATAAACTTTCTTGGGAGCAATCCCAATGCCCAAGTTTATCTCCTCTAGCTCATTGACCTTATCAGTACTAGCAGAGAAAGCCTTGTCTTTATTATCAAATGCCCTTTCAAGAGCAACTAATCCTTTAGGAACTCTGTTTGATTTTAATTGCAAAACTTATTTTCCAAAAACAACATCTTTTCCATTCTTTGTATCCACATAGGTACTGAAATCCATTTCCTTATCACCAAAATGGGATTCACATTGAAGAAATCTTAATATGTCCTGGTCATCAGAAAAAACCTGCCAGTTGTCTAGATTGTCAGGGATGGAAGGCTTGGCTTGTACCTCTATATTAGAGATATCTACAAATGTAACATCTTCAGGCCTAAGAGCCACATTAGCCAACAAATATGCCATCCTATTTTGACTTCTTTCCACCCAACAAATATTAAAAGTATTAAAACTTTCAATCTCATCTCACACTGCATTCCTATACTGTTTTAATGTCTGATTCTTTGAAGCATACTTTGATCTAATTTGGGATATAACTAACTCAGAGTCACCTATCACTTTCAAACATTTTATACCATGCCTTGATGCCAATCTTAGACCAATCAATAAAGCCTCATATTCTGCAACATTATTTGTACATGAAAATAACAAAGTGAAGGAAAACTTAAAAGTTTTACCATTTGAAGATATGAGCAATATTCCAGCTCCAGATCCTTCTTTGCTATTTGCTCCATCAAAATACATGGTCTAGAGATTATCAAGATCAATCCATTCCTCCTAGCTTTCTGATCTATGGGCAGCGTCAACACCCTCCTCTGCTTCCTTATCTTGGACTTGGAAGGCATTAATATCAGTGTCAAGGAACAATTCATAGTATCCTCTTCCTCCTCTTCAATCATATGTGGAGTTCTGAGTTCTCTGGTGACCTTAATATTTTTTCCCTCAAAATTAAATGTAGCAAATGATAAGTCACACTGTATGCTACCTCCCATGGAGGCACTCCATTTTCTTGATAGTAACATTCCATACTGGGGAGGAATATCCACTACCAAGACACTCATGGTCAATTGTTTGTTGGGATATGCAGCTAATCTGTAAGGTAGAGCCTTAATAGTACCAACCGATACTTCCCTTGAATCCATAGCTTGACACCTTCCATGGGGTGTGTCCACTTTTAATCCTAATGACTTCATAACCTCAGTAGGCATAACAATATTTGATGCTCCAGAATCAATCATGCAATTTTTTAGCAACTTTCCATTTATCTGCAAAGTCAAAAAGAATGGGTCAACTGTTCCTACTATAGTACTGACAACATTTGTATCCAAATAGATCTGAGGAATCTTAGAGACAATCTGCTCATTACAATTTCCATCTTCATCATTCACAGTTGCTATTTGTTTCTTAGTTCTCTCTATTTTTTGAGGATCCATAGATACCACACCATTTACCCAATTTAGGGCCTTTTCCTTGTGTTCTTCTATCCTCATCATTTCCAACAAAGGGACCTTGATAGTGATTTGTGACAACAATTTACTCATGTCAATCAGAATATATTTTGAATTAGAAACATATGGCTTTAAATTTGCAACTTCTTTATCAATGTCTTGAACAGGTATATCTACAGTTTTCTTAATTTGGACTTCATTCTCCTTCTACAAAGCTGGAACAACATCAGCAGTGGGCTTAGATTTCACCTTGTAAACAATGTTAGGTTTGGTTTTTTTCTTTATTTTGACCTTATCAATAGGAATAGCATCCTTAGTCCTGTCCTGTGATGTTTTTGCATCTTTATCTATTTTCTTAATAAAGATCCTAGCAGGCTTTTGTCCTGAATCACCAACAACTCTGTTTCTTAAGTTATAATTTTCTTTTGCCTGAGTAACCATATTGGCTATTATCAAGGCAATCTCCTCATCAGGCGGCCATCTTAAAGTAGTTGTTTCCTCACTCTTTTGAACATTACATTGGATGTTGTCAGGCTCACTATCTTCATCAAAAAAAACTTGCTGATGGTATGATTCATTTTTGGTTTGGGAATTGGAAACATCCTAATTTTCATCCTCTTTAGCAAAGTCCACCTCATCCCAAACATGGGAAGAAATCATCCCACATCCCTGGTCATCATAAGGTTGTTCCTCATTACATTCTTGCTCTTCCTGAGAAGAGACATTTTGGGATATGGCACAATAACTAGGATCATGTGGTGACTGGCAAGCCATACACCATAGGACTTCTTCCACAACATTCATTGAATTTCTTTGTAATGGATCAAGGGTCCTATCATTTGGTTTATCCCTTCTCTCAGGAAGAACAGGCTTCCCATCTTTCCATTGAGTATTGTAGGGGTAATTTTGCATCCTTGGCAATTTATTGAAATTGTTAAATGGGGGCTTATCTCCTCCTGTAGCTTTATTACCTCTATTTTCACCAGGCTTTAGATCTTTTATTGCTTTCAAAATTTTCTTTAAGCTTTCATCATCCTTAGGTTTTACACCTTGAGGCTTTCCTGGATCCCTCCTATTCAACAAGGGTGATTTATTATCTTCCCTTCTTCCCAACTTTCCTGAAATTCTCCAGTTACTTTCTATGTTCATAGCCAACTTGTAGGCTTCAACAAGGCTCCTTGGATTTTTATCTCTTAAAAGGTAGCCCATCTTAGAGTCAAAAGTATTTAAATAGGTAACAAGGCACACTCTGTCATCCAATATGATAACCTGCAACAATTTATGCATGGCCTTTTGAAACCTGACATTAAACTCAACAACATCCTCATTGAAATTTTTCTTTATGTTGTTAAATTCATTCAGTGTAAAACCCTCATGTGTCTTGTCACCATATTGTTCCTTGAAGCAATTTCTAAGCTGGTTCCATGAACCTATGCTACCATGTGGCAAAGCCCTAAACCAATCCCTTGAATCTTCTGTTAGGGATTGTATAAATAATCTCATTATAACATCATCAGGCACAATGTTATAGTCATCAATCACATCAATAAATTTTTTCAGGTGCTCTTCACAAGTAACAACATTGCTTCTAGTAAACTTGGGAAGCTTCTTTCTGATTTCTTCAGGGATGGGATTTGGATAACCAGGGATACCAGTAAAAACCAATTGTTTGCATCTTTCATGTACAACCCCTATGTTGAAAATACTAGCACCCTGAGATGTAGATGCATCATTATTTGTGATGGCAGTAGTTTTCAGTCCACTGGGTGGGGGAAATACCACCTATGTGACCAGCTGTGTTTGCAGTGTTAGTTCCTTGTGTCATGGTAGAACTAGCAAAATTTGTAGGTCCTACAGACCTTCTAAGAAAATCAATCTTCTTTTTCATTTCTAATGTTGAAGCTTCTAATTCTGCCCTTTCAAGTTCTTTAGCTAACAATTCCTTCTCCCTCTTGGCCTTTTCAAGGTCTACTTCCAACCTCAAAGCCTGATCTATGGGGCTCTTAGGACCTATAGGCTCTTTGAATGAAATTCCAATTTCTTTTTGTTTCCCTTTATCCTTCGGAACCCTTGTTTCAAACACTTGATGGACAACAGGCTACTCACTTGTATTTTCAGGAATGGGAACATGATTTATAGCTTCTAAGTTTAACAATTGCCTTCTTAACTAGTCAGCCCTTATCATGGCATGTCTGATTTTCTCTTCTTTTTCTTTTTCTCTTTTCTGCCTAATGGCTTCTTGTTCATGAATTCTCCTTTCTAATTCATACACTTCTTCAAATATTTCTTCAGAATCTGGCAAAGTTGTTTCAGATTCAATCTATTGTGTTTGAGGCTCTTCCTATTGATCATGAGACTCATGGAGACCTTGGGGTAGTGAAGAACCAAGGGTAAAAGGGGGAATAAAGTCTTATGCACTTCTGCTCTTACTCCTAGATCTTCCTTCCCTTCTGTTCTGTCTATTAGGAAATACCCTCTTATTTTGGGGTAAGCTCTCACCCTCTCTTTCTGTGGGGGAACAATAATCGTCATACTGGTTCAAGCCTAAATCAACTACCTCCTCATATTCTGAGGCATTCCCCTTTTGACTAGGGGAAGTAATACCTTCCTGTCTTGAGTTTCCCTTTTGTTTCCAAGTAAGAGACATGTCATTAGTATCTTTTTCTCTTCTAACTTGGCCTTTTCTAGATGTGGCAGGAAGTTCACCCTACAAACTTTCTTTTGGGTGTTTCTTCTTCCAGGACCTTGTGTTTTTGAAACTCATTGTGATACTTTATTAAAGGACTAGTACAGAGATGTTTAGAGTCACCACTCACAACTTGGTGAGATAATTTGAAACTTTACTGAAACTGACTCGTATACACTTTAATGGAAATGACTGGATAACAAATAAGCCAGCCAAGAGTCAAAGCTCTACTCGTACCCATGTTATTTATATTGATTTATAACACCAGAGATATCAACTGATTGAAAAAGGTAGGTCAGGAGTCAAGCTCAACTTGGAACCTGCACTATTTACTCTTAATTACAATCTCTATTCCCCAACAAAGTTGTTGTTTTGTTGGTTCTTGGATAGGATTTTACACTCCATGAGATACCAATATACCTATGATGGATATTAAGGAGAGGTTAGTTCCAAATGTGATAAATCTATAGGTAAGTGGACCAACTATAGGGACAACACTGCCCTCTTCACTTTTGGCTCTACAAAACCAAGGCGGATGCACCTGATCCAATAGATATAACTCTGTTCTTCACTAAATACTGGATCTTACAACAGATAACAGTGAGAAAGTACTAAACAACAACCTATTATTCATTGACTCTCCATCACTGGGTAGAACAACTAATATAAAGTAAAATAAATGGAAAAGACTGGTAATGATTGAATATTTTAGGATTACAAAGTTTAAATCATTTCCCACAAAGCAAAGATAGGAAAATACAGATCAGTGCCCTATCCATTGGGCGAAGTATCAGAAGATAGAATGAATACAAAGATATTTGGAGAATAACAAGCCTTTTAAACATAAACACAAATATCTCAACCCTTTACTACTTATAGAAAAATCCTTTAAATAGATTTAGTAAAGACACATCCGACTCAGAGTAGTATTTAATCCAATCCTAGATCAGAACTCAAAGCCGGACACATACATATAAATCTAAGAAAGACTTAAAGATTTATAGAATAAACTCAAAGGAGAGACAAAGACTTAAAAATTTATATTAAGTATAATTTTGAGCATTGTATACATCATTTTCTGAATACTGAGCTTACAAAATAGTAGTAGCAACCTGTACTTCTTTATTTCTTTGATAAAAATGATACAAAAATTACAATCCTTGACTAAGAACTAGGGTTTCAGAATTTCTATCTTATCAACTCCTAAACTCTCAATGCCTAGAATGATCGTGGAAAATCCTTTTATATACAAGGAGATGCAATAAGCTACCAATCATTCTAGGGTTTCCAAAAAGCTTAACCCTAAAAACTTTACAACAACCTCAACAGTTTACAATAAAAACACTCAACCAAACAAGTGGGATATTTTGTAGCTGAACTAACTTGCTTTATGTCTTCAATGTTTTACTTGGCTTTCTTCAACAAATTTGATCTGCAACATCTTGTTGTCCATATTGCAATAAATGTCTTCTTGTGTCTCAACAACTTTCACAACCCAAAAACTAACTGCCTTTACTTATTCTAAGAGGTTGGCGAAGTATTAAATTTTTCAACATGAGGTACATACTGATACCTCCACCTATCATACAATTCTTCACTTGGGAACTCAAAACTAGAAAATTTAGCTTTCTTTCTTGACAATTGTTTCCACTCACTCTGAATTTGGCCAACCCTATGTTGTATTGTGTCAAACATTGATTTAGCATTAATTAACAACTTTATAGTGCTGCTAAGAGAAAATGTGTCACTTAGGACACCAGTCACCCTTTCTAACAAAAATTCATCCATCTCTTCTCTCCACTGATATAATTCTTTAGATTCTCCCTTCTCTGTGAAGATAGTGAGCACCGGCTCATAATTTGAAAGCATTAACTCAGCCTTCAACATACTTGATTTCCTAATAAAGCTATCCAAAAAGATGCCATACTATACTATTTCCTTCACAATTTGATGCACTGGCTTAATGAGTGGGTCAAGGTCCTCCTGTCCTTTTGACAACATCTGAAATAGCTTTATACTAGGAGACCTTTCAATCCACTTCTTCAAAATTGGAGACATTTTAGTCTTTTCCTTATTTAAAACTATAAACAAAGAATGTAATTTACTAACATGACTATAAAAAATGGAGGGCTTCAAATCATAAGCAAACTACATAATTGCATCTGTTATCTTCTCCTCATACTTTTGGTTTGCCAAAGCTATAGCCTTTATGCTTTCATCTTTTTCTTTCTCTAGTTGTACTCTTATTTCGCTCAATTTGTTAGTCTCTTATGTTAGTCTTTGTTTTTCCCAGCTAACCCTTGCATCTATATGTGTCTCTGGATAGGGGGAAGGTGGAAATTCAACAATTAGGCTTGAGGATGAAGCCACTATAGGCTTATCTGAAATTACCAATTGAGGAGACCTCTGATCTTGGGGCCTTGATAGCTATGTAATCAACTTGTCCTTTTGAATTAGCTCTATCTTGAGCTCATTGTAAGATTTGAGGACTAGTTCAAATTTAAGCCTAAGCTCCTCCTTTTCTTGAGCTTCCTTCTCTGCCACCTTAACATTAAATTTGGTAGTTTCCAAAATCAAACTTGATGCTTCCACACCAGAAGTCTCTCCTACTCTTTGAACTAATAAACTACTTGTATACCTTGTAGAGAGAACCTCTTTTCTTCCTCTATCTTCCTCCCTCTTTAGGGACAACATCACCAAGGCTGCATGATCATCCAAAAAAGCAATTCCCTTAGCAGCCTATTTGGCTTGCTTTGCAGTAGCAAGAGTCTTCACCTTTCTCTTTCTAACCTGATCAAAAACAATAGCATCAGTAATATCCCATTCTAGCAAAATCAATACTCCTGCAGTATGGACCATGGCCCTTCCCTCCTCTGGAGTGATCTTTTCAAATTGTTTAACCATCTCTGCCTTGGTCTCATTTTCAATTTCTGTTATATCCCTATCAAGGAATTCTTCCTTTTTCTTCTCACAAATCTCTTTGAATTGATTTTTTTTCATTCTCCACAAAAACTGGGAGAATGCCCTAGTTTTAACAAATTTATCATCAGCAAAGAAAGAATCACTTGCTTGTTTCAAAATAGGGTCTAATTTTTTACCCTAGATTCATCAACTATAAGGTCCATGGCCACCTCCTTAGGTGCCTTAGGCATCCCTTCTTGCAACTCATCACTGGAAACTAAGATATCTCCCTCATTCCTCATTTGCATTAGTTTCTCTGCCACCCCATGTTCATCCAATTGGATAGGGGACTGAGAAGGAGAATAAGCTTCCTCCCCTGGTCCTACTTCTTGTCTCTATCTGTTAGGAGAGGGTGCTTGCCCTGCTGGATAATCTATGGGCCTTTTCCCTTTAAAAGAAGAGAGGATATCTTCACCTCTTTGCTATGGTGGTATAGGAACACTATAACCACTCCTCCTCTGCACTGTATAAACTCCCCTTGGAGTCAATTTCATATGTTTTGGTTGGCTCAAAACTTTTTTGGCCCTTTCAAGCTCTGCTTTACTCACTGCAGCCCTCTTCTCATTCACTGCATGCATAATACCTTCAAAATGTTCCACAATGGCATCTACCTTCCTTGCCCATGGTTCAAAGCCCTGTAATGGGTCATAAGTTTTGTCAAGGTTTTTTATAAAATCTACAGTCTTTTTGTAGACAATCCATTTCTCTTTCTTAACTTCTTAAGTTTGAAGGTCAAACTCATTACTTATTATGTCCTTAGGGAAATTAAACTGATGCTCAATGTGAGCACACCTTATTTTATCTTTAAACATTCCTGAGAGAAAACCCTCTATATCTGCACATCTTACCACTGCTCTAAGCATCTTGTAGGGCTACAAGACCTTATTCAAATGCACCCATCATCCCTTTGTGATCACATACTGGTGTTGAATAGTTATATCTGGGAAGAAAGTTTCCCTTCCCTTGCCAGTGAGAGAGGACTCCTGCAAGTCACCAATATGTCTTAGGATCTCATCATATCCTACTTTTAATGGAACCTAGTAAGGCAAGATATAAGGTGCCACTCTGCAACCATACACTTTGAAAACTATAGAAACTGGATATAAAATTATATCCCCAAAATTGTGGACTATAGTAATGTCCTGACAGTACTCCTTTGGTCTAATAAGTCTCAATAGTTCCCTTGGGATCCTAGGATTATCAAAAAATAGGAGAGTCCTAAGTCTTGCAGAAAAATCCCTATCAAATGCAATGTTGTTGGCATCAATTATGTCCCATGATAGGGTTATAGTCCATAGTTGTACTGGAAGAACCTCTCCATTTCTCTCTTTTACAATATTTATTATTGAACTAAAGAAATGCTCACCCTTGTATAAGAACATGTGCATAAGCATTGAGTACCATCCAAATGGCCTACCAACCTTCATGTTCTTAATTCCTTGCAATCCCTCATGGATCAAGTCAGCTAAATGAGATGCAGAATCAAATATTAATGCTAGCTAGGGGTGCAATGTTTGTACCATCATGACCATGTATGGGACTGGCATATGAGTTGCTTCATCATGCCCTAGAACCAAGGTGAGTGACTTATAAAAATCTTGTGCTCTCTTACTAAACAAGTCTAGCTTGAAAGGCTCTGGTGTGCTTGCACTTACAACACACATTGATCCAATTTGATCTATGAATTCCTTTAGAGGCCCTTCCCTCAGAATATCCTGTTGTGCCTCATATATCTTAGTGAACTCTATGAAATCTATCTTTTCCAATCCAACAGAAGGGTCATTTAATGAAAAAACCTCCCTAATCTCATCCTCTGTGATGTTGATTAGGTTCTTTCCATTGACATCCTTGACACACCTTGTCATAGGATCATAGCACTTGGAAACTTGTATTAACAACTCAGCATCCATGAAGACACCAGGGCATATTAACCTCCCCACATCAAACTACCATATGTTACTAAGGGGGGCACAAGAGTTTCTCTATGAATAAGCTGCCCTAAACAAAATAAGACCATTACAATTTTCCCCTACTCTCGCATCTCTCATCCAGTTCCCTCTTTCATATAATGCCTCTACCACTGAGTCCCTAGGGTTTCTTGGAACTAATTCCTTTTGTCTCACTACCCCATTATCAGAATGTGGGAGCAGCTACATCAAATCTTCAAAAATCCCCCTCTTGTTATATTTTGTCTGACCAGACAAATTCCCCTTTGGCGGCATTTTGAAACTAGGGTTTTCTAAAACAATATATGAATATTCAAGGAAACCCTATACACTATCAACTAGTAATAGAAATTTCCTTTACAACTTCTTCATAGACTTTTAAATAATTCTCAAATTCAGAAAGAGACCTACCAGGCACCTGCAGGTTCTTCGCTTGAAATCATTGCTTGAAGAAAATCTAGATCGCTAGAAAGTTTACAGGAGTAGTGAATGGAAACAACGATTGAAGTTTTATGTATAGTGTTGCCAACTGCCCACAATTCATCTGCATGTAGCACATTAAATCTACCATTACTGAAAGTTGGCAGCCTTAGCATTCGCAAGACGTTAAAACGTCATAGAGCCAAAATTTGAATTCTAGCCGTTGATATATTTCTTTTATGGGGCATCAGATGATCAAAAAACAAAGCCATGTGATTCCTTTCTACATTTTCCTAAAAGAGTTCTTGACCAATGAGAACATTTCAATAAAACCATGTGAGGAAATAAATAACTCAATTCCATCGAATCAGAAAAAGCCATGTCAGACCAGTCAGCAACGAAGAAACCCTTAACATTTATCCTCGGTGTCATACACACTGGAAAATCTAACATGTCATAATTATCTTCTACCAATCAGAAACAACCATGTCATTAGAGTCAATAGCAAAGGACCCACCAAGTGGTCCCGATCTTTTGAACAAGATCAACGACTGTCGTTATACCACTGTCCTTAAATAACTTGCCTCTTACCCCAATGGTATAATGACAACCACTAGATCATGCTGCTCTTTAACCATCCAAGAAAGCTGGCCCTACCGTGCCAATTCATCAAGCTCTCATCAAATCAAAATATACCAGGCTACAAAGACTGCAAGTGGACCCATTTTACTTTTCTTTCTCAGCATCAAAAAATCTTGACAACAGCCAAATCATACTTTACTGCAACCAATAGAAAGAGAACATGTCAGACTAAGCTGGCACCCTAGGGCCCACTTCACACTTCAACCTTTAAAGAGAATCAGATGGTCGTCGCTATACCACAAGCTTAAATTCCTTACATCTTTCATCAATGGTATAATGACAACCATCAAATCAATCTATTGTTTAACCTTTGAAAATCCCAACCCCACAGCCTAATACATCACTTGTCATCACATTACTTGCCATTACTACTCGGTCATCCCTGACACAAGACCCACCAAAAATCTTGACATCACTGAGACCAAATACCAGATCGACAGCCAGTCTCATGCCCTTATGAACCTAAAAGATTATATCTGATTATCAGACAGTCCTAGATCTTCACTTTTACTGTCACCTTTAGAATCTAGCCCCACTAACACACTCCATGTCATCCTTCCTCGACCAATCAAGAGTGGCATGTCGGCATCCTCTGACAACACGGACCCACCGCCTTCCCCTATGGTCTGATACCAAATCAATGGACATCACTTGATCTGATAGAGGAAGAATATTCCATGCACTTTTACGCCGGCTGTCAAATCCATCCCTCGATACTGCACTATAAATTCTGACATCAGTCCCACAAAGAACCAATGGAAAGCTGCCATTTGTGTATACGTGGTAGTGGACCCACCTACTTTAAAGGCTTACATTACAAAGATAGATCAATGATTGGCATAAGATCTCATAGAGTAGAGAGACTCTATGAGAAGATATGCCAACCGTCTGATTAAGATAGTGTCAGAGACCTGGGCCCAAGAAAGATTAAAGCCAAAAAATTAGAAAGATAGAGCATCAGGACTTAGGAAAATTAAAATCATCGGGCGCATAGACTTAGGGAAATAAAAGAGACATGACCCCACGTGGTGATGAAAATAAAACATGTGGGTTTTAGGAATTTTAAGTGGCCCAAAAAAATAACACAGGAATAGAATAAGGCCAGGGAAAACTAGGGCTTAACCCTTCAAACGGCTAGAAATACAAAATTTTGCCTAGGGTTTAAGCTAGGAAAATGAAAAATAATGCAAAGGCAAGAGAAAAAAGATGCAGCCATAGAAATTTTTTGCTTGTGCTAATAGAGGGGTTTGTCCAAGATCCATTTGTCATCCCTAAAGAGGATTTTCCTACCATTTCCCAGCTTCCATCTAGCCCCTTTACTGATGAGTTTCCTACCCTTACTTATACTATTCCAAATAAACAATCCCTGGATGTCATTAGAAGAGAGGAGGGTGCCTTCTAAAGAAGTGAGATGGTATTTACTTTTGATTATTGCATTCTATTATTTCTCTTCTTCAAAGATCCTCCAACATTGTTTAGCTAAAAGAGCCTTATTGGTATTAGAGATATTTTTGATGCCCAGACTCCCTAGCTTCTTTGGCTTACAAACCTTCTCCCATGCCGCCAAGCTAAGTCTCTTCTTCTCTTCCACACCAGTCCAAAGAATTTTTTTTTAAATTTTTTCAATAAGGTCCATATACTTCAAAGGAATTTTGAAAAGACTAAGAGCATAAACCAGGAGATTTTGAAGAGTGGCCTTTAACAATTGAACTTTTCTAGCTTGGCTAAGAATCACCCCTTTCCAACCCGCCAGTTTATTGTGGAATCTATTGAGAATTTTGTTCCAGAAGTTAGCCTTTGGTTTTGAACATAGTAGTAGCCCTAAATAGAGGGCAAGAAGCCTTCCTATCTTAACACCAAGAATGGAAGAGATTTTGTTCATTATAGCTTCGAGAGTGTTAAAGAAATATAGAAAGCTTTTATCCCAATTTATGAGTTGACCAGTTGCATTTGAATAAACATTTAGAGATTTTTTTATGTTCCTCGCCTCTTTAACTTTAGATTCCCCCATGAGAATCATGTCATCAACAAATTTTTCATGAGAACATTTAGTCTCCACTAAAGAAGGTTGCAGACCAGAGATCAACCCTTGATTAACTTGGTTTTTAATGTATCTCCCAAGACTTTCAGCCATAATAGCGAAGAGGATTGGGGAAATAGGGTCTCCTTGTCTCAACCCCCTAGAAGGTCTAAAGAAGGGAGAAGAGCCACCATTCACAATCACAGAAGAAGACACCATAGTTACCAATTGCATAATAAGTTTAATCACTCCATCAAGACCAAAATCGTGAAGAATTTTGGAGAGCAGCTCCCAATCCACTCTATCATAGGCTTTGGATAAATCAAGCTTCATCAGGAAGCCCTGTTTCTTGGATTTCTCTAGAGAGTGAATATTCTCATGAACCACCATGATAGAATCCAAGATTTGTCTCCCTGGGACAAAGCCATTTTGTTGGTGCGAGATGAGGTGAGGGAGAATCTATAATATTCTAGAAGTAAGGAGCTTTGACATAATCTTATACAGAGAATTATAGAGGCTGATAGGTCTAAAGAAATCCATTGCATTAGCTCCCTGTCTTTTTGAAATAAGGGCTATAAATGTAGAATTGAGTTCTTTGAGAATAGATTTAGCTCCATAAAATTCTTTCACTGCTCCACACACATCTTTCCCAATGATATTCCAGAAGGTTTGGAAGAAGAACATTTGGAATCCATCTGGACCAGGCAATTTTTCTCCTTCAAAAGAAAGAATAGCCCTTTTGATTTCATCATCCTTAGGGATTGATTTAAGATACTCATTATCCTTAGAATCCAAAAGAGAAGGAATGGAACTCGGCATGGATAGTTGGTTCTCTTGGTTTAGCTCTTTCTCTTTGGAAAGAAGAGAAGAAAAATAACCCATCATTTCTCTTCTTATATCCTCCTCTGTAGTGATAGTACCTCTGGTCATGACAAGAGAATTGATTTTGTTTATAGATTTGTGCTTCATCACTGTTAGGTGGAAAAATCTGGTATTCTTGTCTCCCGCTTTCAGGCAAAGGGATCTAGATCTCTGTCTCCAGAAAGTTTCTTCTTTCGAGATGATATTGTGATAGTCAACAAGAACAAGGTTTTCCTCTCTTCTGCTTTCTTCAATCATCCCAAAAGTTTGAATTTTATCTTGAACATCTTTTAATTCAATTTGGATCTTGTTTTTAGATTGGAATATATCACCAAAGACATCCTTATTCCATTGTTTAACTCTAGCTTTGATATTCGCCATTTTTTTTGCCACCTAGTACATAGCTTTCCCTTCCACTTTAATGTTCCACCATTCCTTGATTTTGTTTTCAAAGTCTAGATGAGCCAGCCACAATTTTTCAAGTCTAAAGGTGGGGTGACCTTTCCCACTAAAGGAACTAGCAAGAAAGGAAATGGGGTAGTGATCCGAACCAATATGGTTAAGAGAGGAAAGAGAGAAAGAAAAATTTGTAAACCATTCATGAGAGGGAAAAACCCTATCAAGCTTAACTTGGATCAAGTCAACTCCCACTCTCCTGTTAGACCAAGTGTAATCAATACCTTCAAGATCAACATCCAGCAAGCCTTCATTACTTATAAATTCCATAAGGTCCACTCTACTTTCCACTTGAGTGTTGTTTCCACCTTTTTTTTCCATTTCTTTCAGAGGAGTATTAAAGTCTCCCATCATCATCCAATTATCATCTGGAAAGTCTTTCCTGAGCTCGTGAATCTTTTTCCAAAGTTTAAGTCTACCAAATTTAGTATTAGGGGCATACACATTTATCAGAGACTAGACGAAGTTTTCCTTAATACTACAGACTTTTATAGCCAGGAAGTGTTTATCCTCTCTCAGAAGGGTGCAGTGAAAACACTTAGAATTATAGTAAGTAGCCAAACCACCAGAAGCCCCTTCCGAATCACTACCTAGCTTCTCACCATTCTTTAGTAGATTGATTTTAGCTATCTTGTCTTTAACCATTTTTGTTTCTCAAATTAACAAAATGTCAGGATTAGAATCCCTAACTAAGTTCCTAACAATATCTTGTTTATGAGGACTATTAAGACCTCGAATGTTCCAAGATAGAATCTCCATTTAAAGTTTGGAGGGTAGACCTGATCGATGGTGAGTTGTCTTCCATCGGCTATGTTCTATTTTGCTTCCAGCTCCCTATGCTCCTTTTTAGAAGCTCTTCCCCTCTCTCTTTTGGGTGTTCCAGTATCTACCTTTTGTTGTTGTCCTCTAGTCTGGACTCCTCCTATTTTGATTTTTCCTCCCTTCTTGCTAGATTTTGATGCCGAGCATCCTATTGAATCCCTTGAGTTGTTTTTTCCCACTAAGGGGGTTTGGTTTTTATTAGTTTCCATTTGGGGGCCAGGTCCTTTCCCTGCTGTAGATTTTTTATTCTTGACTTGTATCCCAGGGCTCTTATTTTGCTCTACTTCTACTATTTTAGAGTCCTCATTCAATCCTTTGAACTACTCCTACCTTGCACCAGACTCAAGCGGTATAGCATTCAAAGCTTTGCTACTATTCTCTTCTTTCTCTTTCATGTCTTTTCCTGATCCTTGAAGCCCAGGCTAGGGGTCTCTCCCTTTTGGTGTATCCAGACTGTCCTCCACCCTTGATATCAGTTGGGGATCTAATTCATTTGAAAGATCAGAAGTCTCCTTAGGAGAAATAGTCTCATTATTCACAAAAGGAACTATTGTTTCCTTCTATACTTCTATTTCTTCTTTCTCCATTTGAGGTAATTCCTGCATCTCCTCTGAGTTAGGACTGGGGATTTGTTGAGCAGGGGGTTTTTGAGATTCTCCTTTCTTCCTCCACCCCATTTCTTTGAGGTCTTTGACTCTTGATATTTCTTCTTTGTAGAAATCTTTAGAGGATAGTGCTTGGCCTAGTGACCAACCTTTCTACAAGTAACACAAACAAAAGGGGTTGCCTCATATTCTATTTCTTGTCTCCACTTACCAACTTTTGAGTTAAGGGTGATAACTTGAGGTAGTTCAGTATCTTGCTGGATGTTGACACAAATCCTAGCAAACACCTGTCTAGAACGGGCCACTGTCATTGGATCTATAGTTATCAATTCCCCAAAGGAACTAGTGATGGCCACCAAAATGTCCTCATGCCAATATTCCAAAGTTAAACTAGGCATTCTTACCCAAAACTAGAGCAGAGATAAAGGAACTTTCATTATAATCCAAGTTTGTTGACCATTTCTATAGTGATAAAGAGGATTTGCCCATAATCCATGGGCCATCACATAGAACTTTAGATAGATCTTCTCCATTGGAGAACACAAAGGAAAAGAAACCTTTGGGCATGGCCGCAACATCCACCTATCCTTTGAGTTTCCACTTTTGGAAGGTAAAGGCTCTCACCAGATCAATATTCAGTCTAGGACCCATAAACTTTCCAATCAAAGTAGAAGCCATAATAGAAACAATATGATCTATGATTTGGTCAGGAATTTTAATACCTAATTCCCCTGGATCTGAAACAATATCAACCTTAGGGAAAGAAGATTTTCCAGTTGGTTTGACCCCAAAAAGGCCCGACCATTTCCACTTACCTTGGTTTGAGTTCCCTCCATGTGAGGAATCTTCTTGTTATTTTGTTGACCCCTTGCCTTGCTTTGTGGAATCAAATTTTTCACAATGTTAAATAGGAAGCTAGGAAGATTTACTGGTCTGTTGTCATGTCGAAGATGACTGAGAATTTTGAAATGCAGAGCATGCAAATACTTGTAGTGTCCCTCGCAAGTGAAATATTGGATAATGAATGCAGTTGGTTGAATGAATTCTAGAGGCAAAGATAGTCACCAAGTACCTTGCTTCCTATTGACATCTAACTGGGGGTCTATGTGCAAAGTGAACTAAGCCCTCACCGAATGCAAGTCGAAATCTTTCACCCATTGCTCACCTTCCTATGGCAAACTAGTCACTTCAGCTACTACATCCTCTATAAATTCAATCTTTAAGCCCTTGACCTCCACAAATCCATCCTTCAAGGTAGATAGAAATTGCAGAGCAATTTCTTCATCAAACCTTTTAAGACTTAAACAATAATCCAGCCATCCTCTTCTTCTAAACATTTCACAACTAGAGGCATCACTTAACAAAACCCTATGATCCACTGGCTCATGCCATTGAAGGTCACCTCTCATTGTTACGCTCATAAATTTTTAGAACTTGATATTTTTACAGAGCTCAACAATGGTAAATAATAGAACTTGAAGTATTATGACATAGGATGTTGCAGTCAAAAAAGGTGGTGTACCAACTGCAACTTTCTTCATGAAATTAAAGATTTTTTCATGAAATCTAATTATATGTTTCTTGCATAATGTCTCATAATAGCTCACTCGTGCCAAGGGCTGCCACCCCGAACATGTCACAGCATATCATTAGGAATTAACTTTATCTTTTAATATCTTTAATTTCACTTCAGATGTGATGATGCAATCACAGAAGGACAGATCAACAAGACATGATGCAGACATCTCATAAAGACAAGAAAATTTAATTTTTACATGCTAATTTGAAATTTTGAAATTAGAATGGTTCCCCCCCAACTAAGTAGTGGCATGGGTCCCACCAAGCCAGGCTATGTAAGAGTAGATAATTAAAATGACACAAAATCCTAAAAATTAATGAATAAAAATAAAATATCTATGGGTATATCTGGCACAAACCTAGAAGCATTGTAGGAAGAGTGTTCTAAAAGATTACATC
Organism: Chamaecyparis obtusa; assembly: GCA_027943335.1. Classification (NCBI taxonomy): domain Eukaryota; kingdom Viridiplantae; phylum Streptophyta; class Pinopsida; order Cupressales; family Cupressaceae; genus Chamaecyparis; species Chamaecyparis obtusa. The sequence goes on along the minus strand of BSBK01003436.1, from coordinate 642,608 downwards.
TGCGTTGATGAAGTGGTGGAATGGAATGGGTGGGTGGAAGAGAGAGAAGATGGAATGAAATTTATTATGGAGAAATAATTCCACAAAATGTGGAATTTTTATTATGGTGTTCTTGAATGGAATCAAGAATTAGTAGAATGTTGGGTAGGAGACCCAGATTCTTTAGCTGCAGGAGCATTTGCATCATCTATGCTCTAGAACTGCTTTAGGAACTCATCACAACTGATAGGTTTTTTGTAGAGTTTCAGGTGATGCCTATTTACAATTAATTTGAATCTGATAGGATCAATGGTTGAAAGCCGAACGGCTCCATTGTCAAATACTGATATTATTTCATAAGGTCCAAGCCATCTAGTGTGAAATTTTCCAGGTGTGTGCTGGTATCTTGAATCATACAATAGTACCCAATCACCCACAAAAAATTTCTTATCACGGATGAACTTGTCATGCCATTTTTTCTTTGCTTCTATATCAACTTCATATTGTGGAGGGCAGACTTCCTAAATTCATCCAATCCATTTAATTACAGTAACTAGTCTTCTTGTGCTCTGGTGAGATCAATATCCAAATCCAAGGCTGTTCAGAGTGTTTTATGTTGAAACTCAATCGGCATGGAGGCTGATTTTCCATACACCAACTCAAAAGGAGTAAAACCTATGGTGGTTTTGTTAGGAATGAATTATTGGTATTCATTCTGTAGCAGTTTTTTTTGCATTCATGACTATGATTGTCATTGATGACAACACAGTGATCTTCTAGAGACTTGCAGAGAAGTAGATAGTGTTTGGATTAGCACACATGGGATATTGTAGTTGGAGCTATGTGATATTGAGGATATACTCCTTGATATGTTATATGTTTAAGATTAAGAGTGCAGAAAGTAATTCATTTATTCATGGAAGTTATGAGCATTTTGGTGGAAGCAGTATTCAGGCAGTGTTCCTGAGTAGCGGTTTGTGGAAATTGGATGATATCTCCTAATCGGGATGGAATCTGGTTTTGCACAGTTAAAGGGAAGCTAGAGACACATTAATAGTGATGTGGATTTCATTGAAAACTTCGAGGTCACATGAGTGGAGAATTATTGTATTTGAAAGTTGACAGTTTTATGTAATTTTGATGTAGCATGTGGAAATTTTTATTTTATAATTGTGTGCCGACTCATTTGTAATTATTTGAGTGTGGTATAAAGGAAGAAATGTTTTTCCTTGTTGGAATGAATAAGAAATTATATGGTTGATTATCGTTGGATGTGAATGTATGCATGAAGTGAAGAAGAGAGCTAATGAAGTTGTGAAAGTGAAATTGTGAAGGAAGACATGCGAAGTATAGAGATCTGAAATTGAGATCTGGTGTAGCAGTGAGTGCGGTTTGGCACAGTGAGAAAGGAGGTAACATACTATTCTATTGAATAATCTTAAGGTCAGTTTGATAGTGTGTTCAGTGATCTTTCCATTGAAGTTTTTTGGGTAGTGGATCCTCCTGTCTTCCATAACTCTTAACAGGGTTAGAATCTTTTAACAGGGATTCAAAATCTCCTAATTGGGATTCATATGTACTAAATGTATTTCATAAGACTCCTAATAGAGTCCATCCTTTCACAAGAAATATTCATATTAGTGCATCTTTTGTGGGCATCATTCCCACTAGGGTTTACTCTTTGATCAAGAGTTTCCCTAGTCAACATATCTCGTATCATTGTGTTATTGTGTATGAATATCTTTCTATGGTTGGTAATTATATTGCTTACATGGTTAGATGTTGTTGAAGTTGATAAAATTTATAATTATCTTATAACTAATTCACCCCCCCCCCCTCTCAGCTATCTTGGTGGACTTTACTTTCTAACAATTGGTATCAGAGCAGCAGGTCCTTGAAAGAGAAGTTTAACAGCTTAAGGAGATCCATGTGAATTTTAGGAAAGAAAGCCCTAAGTTTGATGGAGTAAATTTTGACAACTGGAAAGAGAAGATGAAGACACATCTACTATTTTTAGGACCAGGTTATTGGTTGATCACAAAGAATGATAAGACTATCATTGAAGAAGATAATCCTGAGACATGCTCTAGTGATGAAAGAGATCTATTCATGTGTAACATACTTGCAAGAGAAGCACTTTTGACAACCCTTTCGGAGAATGAGTACAGTTAGGTAAAATGTTTTAAAAAAATCCCATGAAATTTGGAAAGCTTTACACTCTACTTTTGAAGGTGATGAACATGCAAAGAAAGTTAGATTACATAATTGGATATGTGCATTTGAAGATATTAGAATGATGGAAGATGAATCTGTTAGAAGCTATATTGGTATAATGTCAGAAATTGTTGCAGGGATAAAATCTTGTGGAGGAACAAAGACAGAGAATGAAGTGATATGGAAAATTCTTAGGACATTGACTCCTATATTTAAGCAGACAACACGGATGATTGAACAAGTTATACCTTGTACTGCAAACTTTACAAGAGAGACTCTTCTTGGAAGATTGGAAGCAGCAAAAATGAACCTGAGGTTATCAGGAGACTTACCTAGAATGGAGATAGCATTCAGTGCTCTTAGCATGCACCCTACTTTGTCAAGAAGCATCAGTGTGAGTGGAGACTATGCTAGCAGCAGTAGATCTAGAAATGAAGAAGACAGAAAGATTGAAGAAGGTATTGCCTTGCTTGTCAACAATAAATGTTTGAGATTTGGAGGTGGAGAATTTACTTCTAGAGATTTTAACACCTTTTGTGAAGTGAATGGCATTAAGAGATAGTTTTCAGCCCCTAGAACACCTGAACAAAATGGTATTGCAGAAAGAAGAAACAGATCAGTGACCAAAGTAGCAAGAGCTATGTTATTTGAGATTGATTTGGCAAAGATATTCTGGAGAGAAGCAGTGAACATAGCAATGTATACAATGAACAGAGTACAAATCAGAGTAGACACAGACAAGACACCCTATGAATTATGGTTTGGACATGCACCCTCAGTTAAGTATTTTAGAATTTTTGGAAGCAAATGTTATATAAAGAGAGATGATGACATTGGAAAGTTTGATATTAGAAGTGATAAAGGTATTTTTCTTGGATATTCTTTGAAGAGAAAAGCATATAGATGTTACAATAAGAGAGCTAAGACTATTGTTGAGAGCGCAAATGTTAAAGTTGATGAAAAGTTTAAAATTTAGGAAAGAATGCTTGATTATGAATCTAATGAAGGAACTCATCCTAAGCCTAACACTGAAACTACTGAACTATTCTATGAGACTAATAGTGAATTATTGAATGAGAGTCATGCTGAAGAAACTAGAGAGGAATCTAGAGAAGAATCTATAGTTGAAGAAAGATCTGAGACTATGACACCGAACAGGTATCTATCAAGACATCATCCTGTTGAACAAGTTATTGGAAGTTTGGACAGAGGAGTTCTAACATGGAATAAGGTACATTTATGTTTAATTTCTCAAATTGAACCTAAATCTACTAGTGAAGCTTGTGAAGATGAACATTGGATTAATGCTATGAGAGAAGAACTAGATCAGATTGAAAAGAATAAGACATGGGAATTGGTCCCTAGACCTAAAGACAAGAATTTTATTGGAACTAAATGGGTATTTAGAAACAAGATGAATGAACAAGGAGAAGTAGTAAGAAACAAAGCAAGATTGGTATGTAAGGGATACTCACAGCAAGAAGGAATTGACTATGAAGAAACTTTTGCACCAGTAGCAAGAATTGAAGCAGTAAGAATGTTTTTGGCCTATGCAACTTTTAAGAAATTCAAAGTATATTAGATGGATGTGAAGTCTGCATTTATGAATGGTGAATTGGAAGAAGAAGTCTACATTGAGCAGCCTGAAGGTTTTCCTTTGACTCAAGAAGGAGACATGGTATGTAAATTGAAGAACGCATTATATGGACTAAAGCAAGCACCTAGGACTTGGTATGACAGATTGGATAAGTATTTGTTAAAATTGGGATTTACAAAAGGAATAGCTAATAGCAATCTATACACAAAAGAAGTTGAAAATGGTTTCTTGATTATAGTTATTTTTGTTGATGACATTATTTTTGGAGGAGAAGATGAAACTAGTGACAAATTTGCTGATGAAATGAAGACTAAATTTGAAATGAGTATGATTGGTGAGATGAAATACTTTTTGTGATTACAGATAACACAAAACAATGATGGTATTTTTGTAAGTCAAACAAAGTACCTGAATGATTTATTGAAAAGATTTGGAATGGAGAACTATAAACCAGTTGGAACACCTATGGTAACTAGACATAAACTATCTAGCACAGATGAAACACCAGCAATTGAATAGAAGAAATACATATCTATGATTAGAGGATTGCAGTATTTGACACATACAAGACCTGATATAGCACATTCAGTTGGAATTGTAGCAAGATTTCAAGCTGAACCTAGAGAATCACATTATGCAGCAGTAAAGAGGATACTAAGATATTTAAGAGGCACAATGGACTATGGATTCTGGTATGAAAAATCTGCTGATTTTACCCTATGTGCATATACAGATGTTGATTGGGGAGGTAGTGTTGATGATAAGAAAAGCACCAATGGTGGAACATTTTTCCTTGGAGGAAGATTAGTTTCTTGGTTAAGCAAGAAGTAGAATTGTATCTCACAAAGCACAACAGAAGCAGTATATGTAGCAGTAGCAAAAAATTGTAACCAGATAGTTTGGATGAAGCAAATGCTAAAAGATATTAGAATAAAGTTTGTTGAGCTTATTGTCATACATTTTGACAACACCAGCATAGTTAGTATGTCTAAGAATCTTGTATTACATTCTAAGACAAAGCATATAGAGATCAAGTATCATGTAGTAAGAGAGAAAGTTGTTGAGAAAGAAGTTAGACTAGAGTACATAAGCACAAAGGAGCAGATAGCAGACATATTTACAAAGCCTTTTCCTAAGGATACATTTGAGTATCTGAGAGGTATGCTTGGGGCTATGCCCTAGCCTACTTTTGAGTAATGATACAGTCAGTTGCATCCATCTAGTGGTATATAAGCCTTACTTTTCTTCTCGATTGGATGTTGGTACTTCCTCTATGGGGGAGTATGTGTATCTAAGCTAAGTCATGAGGACTCTTGTGAATGTATTTTTTGAATAGTGTCTTTTGACATTGGATTTGTTGAGGACATAATGATGAAAAAATTTTCATTGATGTCAATGGGGGAGAAGTGTACATGAAAAACTAGTTGTACCAATTGTACCATCTGTTAGAGAGAACTGAATAGGAAAACGAAGCAAGATTTGATTGATGCAGTAGTATTGCAGTATTGGATTTTTGGAACATTGGATGTTTTTCATCTATGTTTCCATCAATGCGAATGGGGGAGATTGTTAGGAATGAATGCTTGGTAGTCATTTTGTAGTAGTTGTTTTTGCATTCATGACTATGATTGTCATTGATGTCAACATAGTGATCTTCTAGAGACTTGCAAAGAAGCAGACAGTGCTTGGATTAGTGCACGTGGGATATTGCAGCTAGAGCTATGTGATGTTGAGGATATACTCCTTGATATGTTATATGTTTATGGTTAAGATCACAGACAATAATTCATTTATTCATGGAAGTTATGAGCATTTTGGTGGAAGTAGTATTCAGGTAGTGTTCTTGAGTAGTGGTTTGTGGAAATTGGATGATATCTCCTAATCGGGATGGAATATGGTTTTTCATAGTTAAAAGGAAGCTAGAGACATGTTGATAGTGATGTGGATGTCAGCACAAAATTTGAGGTCCCACGAGTGGAGAATTATTGTATTTGGAAGCCAATAGTTTTGTGTAATTTTGATGTAGCGTGTGGAAGCTTTTATTTTATAATTGTGTGCCGACTCATTTGTAATTATTTGAGTGTGGTATAAAGGAATAAATGTTTTTCCTTGTTGGAATGAATAAGAAAGTATATGGTTGATTATGTTTGGATGTGAATGTATGCATGAAGTGAAGAAGAGAGCTAATGAAGTTGTGAAAGTGAAATTATGAAGGAAGACATGTGAAGTATAGAGATCTGAAATTGAGATCTGGTGTAGCAGTGAGTATGGTTTGGCACAGTGAGAAAGGAGGTAACATATTATTCTATTGAATAATCTTAAGGTCAGTTAGACAGTGTGTTCAGTGATCTTTCCATTGAAGCTATTTGGGCAGTGGGTCCTTCTGTCTTCCATAACTCTTAAGAGGGTTAGAATCTTTTAATAGGGATTCAAAATCTCCTAACCGGGATTCATATGTACTAAATGTATTTCATAAGACTCCTAACAAATTACATCCTTTCACAAGGAATATTCATATTAGTGCATCTCTTGTGGGCATCATTCCCACCAAGGTTTACTCTTTGATCAAGAGGTTCCCTAGTCAATATATCTTGTGTCATTGTGTTATTGTGTATGAATATCTTTCTATGGTTGGTAATTTATTGCTTACATGGTTAAATGTTGTTGAAGTTGATAAAATTTATAATTATGTTATAACTAATTCACCCCCACCCCCTCTCAGTTATCTTTGTGGACTTTACTTTCTAACAAGTTTTCCATGTTGTGCGGTAGGCCCATATGGCTTCAGGAAGGTGTGTAGCCCAATCTTTTTTGTGAACAACAATTGTCTTGGTTAAAATAAATTCCATCTCCCAATTTATGATTTCATCCTAACCATTGGCCTATGGATGATAGGGGGAATATTTCCCATGGTGCACCATGTATTCTTGCATCAACTCTGTGATAAGATTGAGGTGAACTGTGCACCCTAATCTATGACTATCTCCTGTGGTACTCCAAATCTAATGAATATGCATTCATTGAGGAACTCGACAACTTTGTGATCTCTCGCATGTCTCATAGCTTTGGCTTCAACCCATTTGGTGGCATAGTCTATACACACTAAGATGTATGACTTCCCATGAGAAGAGGGTTCTATGGGTCCAACAAAGTCAATACCCCACTTGTCAAATGGCGTGACAACTACCTGAGGCTGAAGGGGCATTTCATCAGACTTTGTGGGACACCCCATATGCTGGCACCTATCACAATGCATGGTATGTTTTGCTACATCTTTATGCAAAGTAGGCCAGTAGTATCTAGTTGTCAAAATTTTATAGGTGGTCTGCTTTGCTACAAAATGGCCACTGCATGGTTCATCATGACATGCTCGAAGAATGTCATAAGTTTCATCCTCATGAACACATCTCTTGGAGACCTAGTCTGGTCCTATATAAAACATGAAGCCTGATATCCAAGAGAAGTTAAAACTCTTCTCAACCAATAGTCAGCACTGCTTAGGAGAGAAGTGAGGTGATGTTCTTCTTATAACAAGGTAGTTGGCCAAGTCTGCATACCATGGGTTAAAATATTCAATAGAAAATAAGTGCTCATCAGGGAAGCTATCATCAATTGCTATAGGATCATCTGGTACTTGCAATCTTGACAAGAAATCGGCCACTATATTAGCCTTTCCTAGTTTGTCTATTATCTTCACATCAAACTCCTACATGACAAGTAACCAGTGTGCTAATCTACCACTAATGGTAGGTTTATTCATTAAGTACTTGATAGTTGAATGATCAGTATAAACAAATACTTCATAACTTGTGATGTAATGACTAAATTTGTTTAGTGCATAGACAACTGCTAACAGCTCATTTTTAGTAATAGTATAATTTAATTCAACTCCTTGCAAATTTTTACTAATATAGGAAATTGCATGTTCAACAATACCTTCCTTATGTCCAAGGACTATTCTAATGGCATAGTTAGATGCATTTGTGTGGATGTCAAATGGAAGCTTCTAATCAGGTCCTCTGAGAATAGGTGTTGTTGTTAAAACATCTTTCAATTTTTGGAATGAGGCTTCACAGTCCTCTGTCCATTCAAATTTAGCTTCCTTTTTTAACAAGTTGTATAGAGGTGCTGCAAGTTGGCTAAAGTCCTTTATGAATCTCATGTAATAACCAGCATGACCAAGGAAACTCCTAACATCTTTTTGTTTAACCGGTGTGGGAAGTGTGTTGATAACTGTAATTTTTGTGAGGTCAACCTGAATTTCAAAAGATGAGAGGTAGTGTCCCAGGACAACTCCCTCCTCCATCATCATATAACACTTCTCACTGTTAAGGGAGAGGTTTTAATCCTAACATCTATTAAGAACCTTCTCAAATTTATCTTGTGCCTCTTCAAATGTGGTTCCATGAGTAGTGAATTCATCCATATATATTTCAATACAATCAATAGCAATGTCAAAGAAAATACTCAGCACCACTCTCTAGAAGGTAGCAGGTGCATTGCACAACCCAAATGGTAAGACTGAATAAGAAAATGTTCCCCAAGGTCAGGTAAACATTGTCTTATCTTGGTCTTCCGGTGATATTTTTATCTAGTTATATCCACTAAAGCCATCTAGAAATGAAAAATACTTTTTACCAGCAAGATTATCAAGCACTTGGTCAATGAAAGGTAGTGGAAAGTGATCTTTTTTAGTGTCTTTGTTCAGCTCCCTATAGTCAACACAAACTCTTCACTTCCCCCCTTCTTTGGAACAATTACAATAGGAGAAACCCACTAACTGTCAGAGACAGGATAAATGAAACTGACACTAAGAAGCTTCTGCAACTCAGTCTTCACTATGTCTCTCAAAATAGGATTAATTATCCTTTGAGCTTGTCTCATTGGCTTGTACTCAGGGCTTATATAGATTCTATTAGTGCAAAGTTTAGGATCCAACCCTTTCATTTCAGTATAGTCCCATGCAAAGGCTTTCTGACTTTCTTGTAGAAGCTTGAGAAGACTAGACATCTGAGATTCAATGAGGTTCTTATTAACATTCAACTCTTTTCCTAAAGCAATTTCAACTCTTTTGAATTTTTCTAGCATCAAGACTTCCACCATGGATGGAGACTTTATTTCATGGGGTAGCAAGGTGTGGAGATAATCAAGTGCTACAAGAAACTAAGATGTGGTTTGCTTGGGCATTATTGTTTGAAGGGAACAATTGGGAACATCACAAGATGGTTCCTCAAAACCATATTGGTTGGTAAGGATTGTTGCTAGTATATCATCTTCTTCTTGTGATACCATGAATGGATTTTGTTCAATGACCATGAGTTTTTGTATAGATTTTGCTTCAAGGGCAGCATCACCTAAATCTGGCTAGACAACCTGATCAAGCTTGCCTTGGGGTTTTGTTTGAGAATACAGGGTTAACTTCTTGGTATTTATCCCATCTGATATGATCATTTTTCTTGAGTGGCATGAAATGCAAGCATCATTCATAGCTAGCCAAGGCCATCCTAAGATTAATGGGTATCCTCCTAAGGTTGCTTTAGGTGACAAGACTATGAAATTCGAAGGGTAATCAAAAGAATCTAGTGTGACAACAATATCTTCAACCATACCATTTGGCTTGACTGTGGAATTATCAACTAATTGCAATATTGTAGGTGTATCTCGCAAACCAATGATACTGAGCTTTAGCAGAACTTCCCTAGTCATGACATTGATTGATGCTCCTAAAAAAATTAGGACATTCTAAATTTGGATACCATTAATATGAATAGTGACCATTGGGCTTCCTGGGTCAGAATACTTAGGCATTACAACTTTGCTTAGCATGAGATCGAAGAGCTAGCCTAAGACATGGACAGTATCAAGATCTTTTTTCTTCCTTCCAGGTTGCTTGACACAGGCTTCTTTGATTGCTTTGGTATAGACTGGAATTTATTTAAGGGTATCCAACAAGGGAATTTGCATTGTCATTTGCTTGAGCTGATCAATCAAATCAATTGCTACAAGATTTTCTTTTGGAGGAACTGCCTGAGACAATTTGTGCGGATAAGGAGGATTTTTGAGCACTGGTACATATTGAACAATAGGTGGAACATTAGCAGGTTGGTTCACAGGTATGTACTTAGCATCTGTAACTTTGGTTATTATTGGCTCCTTAGGTACAGGCAATGTAGTTCCTGATATGAGATGGATATCATTTACTTACAAGGAATAAGCTTGCTGCTTGTTATTAGGGTTTGGAGTTGTCTAAGCAAGAAGCTAAGTTGGCTTTTGAGGGTTTCTATTAGCTACAGGAGGTGGCAACTATTGGAAATATTCAGGAAGTAACCGAGTTACTGAGAGGGGAGGGGTGAATCAGTAACTCCAAATTTTCTTTCAATTTTAACATGTAATTTACTTTTTAACCTTTGCATACAGAAAGCATGAAACTTAAAAACATTTACAATAATGACACATAGATTTGGTTTCCCAGAAACCTTCCAAAAGAAAGTAAAACTGGGGTGGGGATGAAACCCACAAAGCTTTAATACTGCAAAATAAAGTTGGCCGGTTAAGGCTTACAATTTGATCACTTCTGATGATCTGCCCTGTTAGGAGCAATAAGGATTGCTAAATCCACCCTGTTAAAGGATTTACAAACATACAATGAAGTATGCACTCGGTAAAGAGATTTTACAAAGACTGTTAGGTCTACCCGGTTAAAGGATTTAGTACTGATTCACCTATTAGAATGAAACAGTAGATCTCTGCTTTGCAACTGGATTGCTGATTTGAGATTTGCTGATGTACTGATCACCTTCTGTGATGAATTTGTCTTTGCTGTACCTTATACTTCTGAAGCCTTCTGTAATTCTCTTATCTCTGCCTTTCTTTCTCTTTCACATATGTTTTTCATTCATATTTTTCATTACATCTTTTTATTTTTACAACATTGTTTATATACAAGTCTTAAACAATTAACTACAATTATAATTACACAGTCGGCTTGACAAGTAAACATAAGTGCTACTAAGTTGGCCCAAGTATGGTTACACGGTTCCTGCAAACTGACTCGGTGACTTTCTGATACTCGGCATCCACTGCATTACTCGGCATCGTCATGCACTCGGTAGAAGTGAAGGCACGGTTCATACTGATCACTCGGTAGGTTTTGAACTCGGTAAGTACTGGTGACTCGGTAGACATGATGTTACTCGGTTTACACTGTCCTGTTCGGTTTGCTCGGTTTCCACTGTCTGCTCGGTTTGCACTGTCTGCTCGATTTGCATTGTCTGCTCGGTTTGCACTGTCTGCTCGGTTTGCACTGTCTGCTCGGTTTGCACTGTCTGCTTGGTTTGCACTGTCTGCTCGGTTTGCACTGTCTACTCGGTTTGCACTATTTGCTCGATTTGCACTGTCTGCTCAGTTTGCACTGTCTGCTCAGTTTGCACTGTCTGCTCGGTTTGCACTGTTTGCTCGGTTTGCACTGTCTGCTCGGTTTGTATCCAGAATGCAAATAAGTGTTGTCACTAGTGGCAATTCTGCTTAATGCCAACAGCAACATGATTTCTTGCTACTCGCTAGACTGGTTGGGTCCCCACTGAGGTTGTGGTTGCAAGTTACCATGAGGTGGCCATTGGGTATTCTATTGTGGCTATTGATAGGAGTTTAACTATTGTTGGTATGGATTAAATGGTGCTTGTTGCTGATAGGCTTGGTTATAGTGTGGTAGTTGGTTGGACCAATTATAATTCCAATTCTAAACTTGAGGAGCAGAATTTTAGGGGTTATGGTTTGGCCATTGACTACTATTATTATTATAACCAAAATTATTCAGTGGGTCTAGAGGCATACCTTGTCTTTGAGCCCATGGACGCCTTTGAGCAACATAGAAAACTTCTCCATTATCCTCATTTATGGCTTTAAACTCAGTGGGCATTAGATTAATTTCCACAGATGCAACTATTTTGCATTTAAAATTTCTTTTCTTTTCTCTGCAATGAGAACAGAACTTGGCTAGCACAGCATCTCCCTCTTCCTTCCTTCTCCTTTTTCAGAGCAATAGTGTTGCAGTGTTGGATTTATAAAACTTGGATGTTTTTTCATCTATGTTGCCATCAATACCAATGGGGGATATTGTTAGGAATGAATGTTGAATATATCCTATGGGGGAGTATTAGCAGCCATTCTATAGCAATTGTTGTTGCATTCATGACTGTGATTGTCATTGATCTCAACATAGTGATCTACTAAAGATTAGCAGAGAAGCGGTCAGTGTTTGAGTTAGCGCACTTGGAATATTGATGATGAAACATTGTGATATTGAGGAATTACTCTATGATGTGTTATAAGATCATGGTTAAGAGTGTAAATAGTAATTCATTTATTCATGTAAGTTATGTGCATTTCAGTGGAAACAATATTCAGGCAGTGTTCCTGAGTAGCGATTTGTGGAAATTGGATGATATCTCCTAATTGAGATGGAATTTGGTTATGCACAGTTAGAGAGTATTTGAGGACATTTTGATAGTGACATGGATGAAAAAGCAAGATCCAAGGTCACACGAGTGAAGAATTATATTGATTGGAAGCTGACAATTTTTGTGTAATTTTGATGTAACGTGTGGAAACTTTTATTTTGTAATTTGTATGCCAACTCATTTGTAATTACTTGAGTGTGGTATAAAGGAAGGAATGTTTTCCTTGTTGTAATAATGATGAAGTGTGATGAATGTAAGTATTGTGAAAGTAAAATTGTAGATGTGAAGTACTGAGATTTGGTATTGAGATCTGAAGGAGTTGGTGCAGTTTGGCATAGTCAAAGGAGTATTGAATTATTGAGGTCAGTAATATTTTGGTATTATTCTGTTGAGTAATAAAAAGATCATTTGGACAGTGAGTTTAGTGATCTTACCCTGAAGCTGTTTGGGCAGTGGGTCCTTCTATCTTCTATAACTCCTAACAGAGTTAGAATCTTTTAACAGGGATTTATATGTACTGAATGTATTTCATAAGACTCTTAATAGAGTCCATCCTTTCACAAGGAATATTCATATTAGTGCATCTTTTGTGGGCATCATTCCTGCTTGGCCAAATAATAGTATTAGAAACCCATAGCAATGGACTAGCTATTTTAGGATTGGATGCCCTAAATGATTTCTAAATGGATTATTCGATCTCATTTAATTATCAACCAGGGATGTAAACTTGGAATGGAATTTGAAAATTATATACTTTAAACCTTCTCAATCTAAGGCTATCTATGAAATTCAAATACTTATGCTTCAGGAAAACTATGCTAGAACTTGGTAAATGAATTTATTCTAACAAAGCAGGGAATCATAGCTAGGAATTAATCTAACTGCACGTGCTATAGGAATAGGCTACCAATCCTGTTATTAGTAGTTGTAGGAACATCGAAGTTCTAATTACTTAGAAATAAATAAGAAAATGAACACTACACTAACAAAACAATTCACTCATCAAGTGGGCCCCCTTGAATGAGTGAATAGGAAATACAATCAAGATAAAAGATATAAACTTGAACTAAGCATTCTATTCATCCATAGCAAAATGATTACACTTGACTAAAAATAGTATTGCAAGAAAAATTTTATAAAAACCAGTTCATTTGACTAACTGCAAAAGAGTCACAACAGTCGATTATTTAAAAGGGAAACTACAACTATCTCCTAAACCTACTTTCACTTCATAAATGAGGATCAGTTATAACTCATAAAGTCTCAGAATAGAAACATTATTGAACATGAATAAATCTCTAGGAATATAGCATGTTAAGGGAACTAAATCTACGCAATACATGCAATAGAAAAACAATAAATGATTCACTTTCTTGCAAAGATTCTATAACCCACGACTAGATTTGATTACTCTAACACCACTATGTTGGTTCTTGAATGTCCACGGTCAACACCTACAAATCAATCAATGCACGCACATCCAATCATATACATATATATCCTCATCATTAATATTAGGAAAGGGGGTAAGTTCTAATTAATACTCTTGCAAGTCCTACGACTACAGGAGGTAACTACCCAAAACATAGCTTAGGCAAGGAAACATTCATTAACATGTATGGGTAAAAGCACAATAAGCTGTCACCCTTTTACAAAGGAAGAGGCTAACAAAATCAAAGTTGTTCAACTTCAATAGTATAAAAATGATATTTATGTTTAGAATTTGAAGATGGTGTAAACTAATTAAATGTGATAAAATGGATGAAGTTTATGATTAATATTTTTAATATTTTTTTTGAATAAGAATTGATATGTTTTTTTAATTTTTAAAGACAATTTTTTAGCTGCTGAAAAATGCTGAAAATTAGGGGTCTAGTTCCCACCAAAAAATTATATGTAAATAAACATATTTTCCCCTAATTTCAAAATATGTCATAGATGACATATATATCTAGTGCATAAAGAAATAAAAATAGGTTTGTGACCTATATTTTCTCTTTTATAACAATTCAAATTCCAAATCACTGAAATCGACAGTTTTCATCTCGCAACATTTTTTTCATAAAAAATCTATCCCAATCAAAAAAAGAAATATATATTCTTGAAGAGGACTCTCTCCTCTAGTGCACCATGTGTTTTTAAAATTTATTTAATATAATTTACTATTTTTTTCTTTCTCCGAATCAACATCTCCTTAACTGTTAAAATACCTACTTGTAATATTTTTTAATTACAATAAACTGTCTTATTAAAACACTATAAAATCTATATGAGGATATTCTTGACTTTGATCTCTACAAAAAGGTATTTTTAAATTTTTTTTAAAATGTCATTAAAAATATTAGGAGTTATTGAAATGCAACTTTTCTGAAATAATTTTATTTTTATGGTAATTGGACCCAAAGTGGTATAAAACATGCAATTAATATATATTTCCAATTGGAAAAGTTAAAGAACTTATCTAACTTAGCTACAATGAATCTTGCTAGACCATATGTTTGACCAAAATTAATTTTAGTTAGAAATACTAAAATTCAGTTGTGCTGATAAGTTAGCCAAAAAGGTGACACCTGATTGTGCTTTTACCCGTATAGCTATTGCATTTACCATTCATGTCCATGAATTTAAGAAAATATTATGTCTTTAAAGTATCCACATTTCCATTTTATGTTTTCACAAATATATAGCATATACATAAAAAACCATAAGTTCATATGCTTGAAAACTATAAATTCATGTCTATGTGCAATTAACTGTTCTAAAAAGAGGATAAAAAGTATTGAGAAAGATGGCTATTTAGAAGCCCATGAATTCCCACCAGGGTTTACTCTTTGATCAAGAGGTTCCCTAGTCAACATATCTTGTGTCATTGTGTTATTGTGTATGAATATCTTTCTATGGTTGTTGGTTACATTGCTTACATGGTTAAAATCTATTGAAGTTGATAAAAGTTATACTTGTCTGATAACTGATTCACACCCCCCCCCCCTCTTAGTTATCTTGGTGGACTTTACTTTCTAACAATCATAACCTCTATCATGTCCTTCTACACATGCCTCTAGATGCAAACTATGCCAAGTATGATCTCCTCCAAAAAATCCCAAACAAGAAGCCACGAAAACACCCAAACCATACCATATAACCAGTCATGGATGTAATCCTTTCACAAGAAGATCAAACTCATAACTATTCCTAAACCAAGGAACATGCCCACTAAAACCATATCCTAATCTTAATCATGATGATATCATAATAACAACATATGCACAAGGAGATAACCAATGCCAAAACCATCTCTCAAATGAACCCTCCAGAACTAACTCACACCATAGCTCAAGATCCATATCCATGAAAGATAAGCATAAACATAAAATCACCTGAGAAGAAACAAAGGGCTATACCTCTCAAGTAGTAAACTATCGATTATACCAAGAGTGAGGAATGAGAATGTCCATCAATATATCCAAGTCTCCAACCTAGACTAATCTAATAACATAGTCCTCTCAAGTCCATATCAGGTGAATGCTCTTTGGTCTTCCTGCTAAAACCATCAACCATCCCAACACATACATCTCTAATCCCAAGAGAAAATCAGCATCACCTATGTCTCTAAGTATCCATGAGAACCTGTAACCAATCAATCCATGCCAACTCCAAATGCAACATAGCAATAACATGAAGTATCCAACAAATGATCAATGTACTCAATACCAAGAAACTAAACCAAGATCAATGTCACAAATCCAACCTAGGAATCAAGATCATAAACATGACAACCATGATCTAAACCATCTCATCCAAAGATATACCATGCTCCATATGAGCATAACATATCATGCCAAACTCTAAACATGTATCAAGAGTATACCATGACACAATAATGAAACCATCCTAAAAACCAAGGATAACATGTCAATTGAAAGCATAAAACCACACCTCTACCTAAGACCCCATGAGTATTCAATATGTCACCATCTCCACATACCATGAAGATAACCAACCACCTATAAGTGCACCAACAAATGTCAAAGATGCTTCTATAGCAATAGGATCTAAGACACCCTCTAACATCTGGAATCACTAAATCCATCACTATCAACAACTCCCACTCAACCTTGGTACCAAGTCACCCATGACATCATGATATCCATCTCCTACACCAATAAGATCCAAAACTGTCAATAAACAAACCAAGAACCAATCCTATACCTCGACGACATCACTCTAACAAGCTCCCACTGAACTGTGTATCCAAGCTATCCATGACATCATGATGAAAATCCATCCTCTAACATGAGAATCAACTAAGGCATCAAACCATCAAAGAACTCAAAGCTAGCAATTATGAGCTCCTAAAAAGAAACCAAAAAATAACCATGATCCTCAACCAAGAAGATATGCCACCATAACAAAATTAGGAATCCAAACAAATAATCATCAACCAAAATACTTGTCAGCATAACATAGTCAACCATAATCCTCTACCATGATTGTACCTGGTAACAACATCTCATCCCCTCTACATGAAAAAAAATCAACAAATCATGTGACAAAACCATGCCACCAATCTGAATATGTATCAATAATGAAATATCAATGAGCAAAGAGAACCCATATCCAAGCCATAAATGTAACTTGCAAGTATAGACCCTTACAACACTGAAATATAAGCTGAGTATACATTAATATCAAATCCAAATCTCTAAAATAAACCATGTCATAAACTCGCAATGTCACCATAGTCAAAATAACCATAAACCTGTTTAGATCAATATATTAGCAAATAAACCATGCTAAACCTACACCAAATCTGAACAAATGCGTAGAGCTCTTCAAGAGATTTTCGTTGACTATTTGAAGTCCAAAATCTGACTCTATATGCCCAAGTTATGCCCAAATATGTTCTCAAAATAAATAACATCAAACTTTAGGGCTCTTAAAACCTAATAAAATGTTAAAATCACAAAATTAACCCTACACCAAGTTGTAGTGCTCTGAATTATCTTTCCAATGACTATAAGAAGTCCAAAATTTGATATCCTGAGAGAAAGTTATGGTCATTTTACCAAGACAATCTTTTTACCATTTTCACTACGATTTTTTTTTTAATTTCTTTTTTTTGTGATCAAAGTTTCGACAGGATTAAATTTGATGGCCATCACAGGTTGAAACTGAAAAACCTTTTGCATTTTCTATCAACATGGCCAAACTAGGGCATATTTTATATCAAAATTCATGGCAAGGCCAACCCGGATCCAATGGTGAGGTCCATTTTTACCTAGGACAATCCAAAACCCTTTTTGAACCAACAATTTTCCATGCCCAAAATCTTCCAACAACCCATCATAACATCAAACCCAAAACCTTCAGATCTAGAATAAACAACCTATAAAACCCATATATCTTGTCATTTCTAACATTCTTTCATGCATTCCCATGGATTCAAACTAGGGTTACAACACCACAACCATAGCTCTAATACCACTTGATAGGAAACTTGCATACGATAATATGATATTTGTACATAACCCATAATCGATTTGAAGCAAATAAACACTTAAAATCCACATGCAAAAGAATAGACAACATACCCACAAAAATGTGACACTAGATATATCTTGGGAAATCCCCATGAGGGAAAAACCCAACCTCCAAAAGAATCCACAACTATGTATTATTCAACAAAACATCATTGCAATACAACCATGGAAGCCTTCAAATCCCTAGCCACAACCAAGCAATCCATGTGAACAAGCATCCATCCACACATCCCATGCCATGCTTCCAACCTTCACAAATGCTACCTTTGGCTAACCTATTTCCACCTGTCTCACCTCGGCAACTACCCTTGTGGTTGATTTTATAGAAAGAAGCTCTAACAAAACTATCAAGTGGTATTACATAAACCATGTGCTACCAAACCTTATTGACCCACATTTAACATTGGGTACTTTTATTTACTTTATTTCCCCAATATTAAATAATTACATCCAATAATATCACAATGTTATAATAAACTCACAAGGAATATTCCAATGGAATCCCTATATGTTGTACATCCATCTAGGTGCAACATTTACATAATAAAATGAAATAATACAATAATAAATATTATTATGCAAGGTGTACAACACCATTTTCTCAACACTACTTACTAGTCCAAGTGATAGTACGTGTGCCCACACTAAAGACATACCTAAAAGTGGACTTTTTGTCATCAACAGAGCCTCCCCAATCTGAATCTATTTAACCAATGAGGCGGGGATCTTTGGTGCATCCATAGAGGATACCAAATTTTGGAGTGTCTTTGATATAACATATGATACACTTTGTTGCATCCCAATGGTCTGAAGTAGGATTTGTCATGAAGTGAGATATGTAACTCGCTACAAAGATAAGATCAAGTCTAGTGGCATTAAGATAGATCAAACTACCAACTAGTTAAATGAATGTGGATTAATTCTCAATAGGAGAACCAGATTTGGCTAACAAACTTAGACCAAACCCCATAGGTGTAGATGCAGGTTTGTAGTCTTGTGTTCTAAATGTGTCAAGAAAACCCCATGCATAGTTATACTAAGAGATGAAGATGCAATTTGACTTCTATCGAACCTCAACACCTAGGTAGTACTACATAAGCCCAAGGTCGGTCATGTCAAAAGACTAGCATAAATTCTATTTGATTTCTTGAATCAAATATGTTGACTGCTAGTGATGATTAGATCATCAACATAAATAACCATAAGGATGATGTCACTTATAGTAGTCTTGACATACATATTTGAGTCAGATGGACTCTACTAGAAACCCTGATTAGTGAGGTACTTATCAATTTTTAGGTACCATGCCCAAGGAGCCTACTTGAGGCCACAAAGTGATTTCACTAGTTTAAGTACTTGGTGCTCTTTACCAAAAACCTTTAATCCAAAAGGTTGTGTCATCTAAACCTCGACTTGCAAGTCACCATTTAGGAAGGAACTCTTGATGTCCATTTGATGGATGCTCCAGTCACACTGAGCTTCCATGGCTAGGACTAATCAGATGGTGATCATCTTTTTTGTTATAGAAAAACTCTCCTCATTATCATTTCCTTCATGTTGAGAGAAGCCTTTGGAAATAAGATGAGCCTTGTACTTAACTAAATTACTATCAGCATTTTTTTTAACTTTGTAGACCCATTTGCATCTGATAGGTTTCTTTCTTGAAGGAAGGTCTAACATAACCCAAGTGTTATTTTTCAACCAAATATTATTTTCAATCTTCATAGCTTCTTCCCACTCAAGTATCCCTTTCGCCTTTGTGTTTGTTTGAAGCTAATACACATTGTGAATGTTGTCCATGAGAAAAAAGTTTACAGAATCAAAAGGTTTTCTCTTTTTCCAAGCAGTTCTACTCTTGATGAGCTCATCATCATGAATATCATCAATCATCGTATCTGACACAGATCAAGGTGAGAGAATCCAATTAAGGATAGTCCAACCTTGCAGCAATAGAACACAACAGAATAACTCAACACAACAATTGTTTCAAGTCAAATTTTCATTAACATGCCCGACTGTAAGGCCTTCTGGGTTAGGGCCAATTACAAACAGAAATAATTCTACAAGATCAATCAGATCCAATACAACTCTAGCTAGTTCAGTTCTGAAAACTATCAGCAACTGATGGAAACTCTAAAGCAGATCTGAACTTGATCTCGCAAGCCTCCAAGCAATCTCCTTGTCTCCAAGTATGCAACCACTAGCTCTGTTAATACAAACTATCAGAAATCAATCTGATCTGTAAGACCTCGCAGGATCTTTTCCACAACTTCACTTATCTATTAATAATATCAAATTTCCACAATCCATTTTTAATTATAATTGAGTTTCTAGATTCAATTGTGTGTATTTTTTAGCATCAACGTTTCGGATCACACTCTGTGATCCATCATCAAGAATAGAGAGTGCAAGAATGGTAAGAATGAAGATGTAGACCAAGTCTATCTCAAGGGATATAAGGGAAGGAAAGGACATGGAAAACTATGTAGAGAAGAAAAGAGAACCTGAAAAAAGCTACAAAAATGAGAGAAAAAGGATATAATCGATACCCTTCATGGGAGGGAGCTTTGTTTCAAATCTAAGTAGTTTGAGGTGTTAAGGATCAAGCTTATGAAAAAAGTTGCAGACCTAGCCTTTCTTAAGTGTTGTAGAGATTCTGATTTGATCCCTTGTTTTGTAAAAATCTCACACCATCTATGGAGCATGCATACTAAACACATTTTCTTCAAGGCTAATCTCTCTCTTCTCAGATCTATCATTTAGTTGACTAGGAGGGTGATCAACCATATTAATGCAAGATTGATGCCCCTTCACCTGGAGCTTTCCTCTTCTCTGTGTCAAGACCTTTGGATCCATTTGGATATGTCATCCTATGCCAAAGCATTGGGTCATCAAGAGATGTGTATCAACAAGCAAAAGAGGAAGTTCTTCTCTCTTTTGCGGAAGTCTCAAAGATGGCAATTTTCCACTACCTCACACAACCATTTTCCTGCAACCCCATTGCCTGCGCATTCTCTAGTTTTCTTTGTAGTGCCACCTCTACAGCACTCCTAGTCTTCTCTCATGCCTCAGCCTTACTGGGTGGGGGTGTGTGGTTTAGGCTCTTCTCAAATGTGGCCCCCTCCTTTTCCAACCTCCAGCGATGTGCAAGCACCCATTGATGTAGTGGTTTGGCACAAGTCTTCTCCTAATCGGCCCCCTTCATTGCTAGCTTCCAATGATGGGTGAGCACCCTGCGCTAACCTCTTGGCTCCCCCTCATGCCACCCAGCACAAAGATATTGCAGGGGTTCTCAAGAGCCCTCCAGATAGTTCTCAAGAGCCCTCTTGTGTGAAGACGTGCCATCAGGCCACCTTTTAGTCCCCTTCACCAAAAGAGCTACTGCATCACCCTCTCATACATCTTCTTCAATATGGTTCGAGTCTGCAGGCTGCCGGTGTCCAACGGTCCTCTCTTCACAATGGCTCCCTACGAGAACTTTTAGGTACATTCTCCTCTCAAGACTCTTCTCTTGATGTGTTTGGCAATTCTACCATTTATGGCACTATCGGTGTATCCCCATTGCATATCTCTCCTCGAGCCCCTCCCATGGTAGTTTCACATCCTCTCAACATTGGTAATGTTGAGCAACCTTTTTTTAAGTCTCCCACAGCATCTTCCTTGGAGTCAGGGCCTTCTTCCTCATCCCTTTTTCATGACCCCCTTTCTCATGGTAGGTTCCATAAAGTTGAGTCGCCTAACTCACCCCACTTTGTTGAGTCTCCACCAAGTGGGCCCCTGGGAGTTGGGTTGGATTCCCCTACCCATCTTGTGGTTGGTCCTTCTCTCCACTTGGTACATGATTGGGAGAGAAATTTGGTGGTCAACCTATCTCATGCTTCCATTGACCCCCTTTCTTTCAATTTTTTAAAATGAGGTCTTAATTTTGCCTCTGCCCCTCATTCCATCCCCCACATTCAATTTCTCCTTGACATTGAGAATGTTGTTCGCTCTCTCTCTTCTAATGTCACAGATGAAATTAGGCAAGATTGTGATGTTGCTCTCAAATGTGCCAAACTGCCTAGAGGCAACATCCCTAGAGCGGAGTCACTTGCCTTCAGCCATTTAATTAGTTTCCATGACATCATTATTACCAAAGCTGACAAAGGCAATGCCACTGTCATCATGAATAGATAGGACTATGTTTCCAAGATGCTTGACTTGCTCTCAGATCCCAATAGCTATAGGATCCTCCCTCAGAACCCATGCTCCAAAATCATTAATCAAGTCAAAGTTTTGGTGGCCAAATCCTCCTTTGATGAGGCTACCAAGAGAAAACTAGTGCCATCTAAGGAAGTAACACCTCACATCTATGGGGTGCCTAAAATCCATAAAGTAGGCATTCCTTTGAGACCCATTGTCGACACCATTAGTTCACTGACTTATTTTCTTGCCTCTCATCTTGCCAAGATAATCTCCGCCTTGGTAGGAAAGTATGATTCTTTTGTCAAAGATTCCTGCCATTTTGCCCAATTTATTAAGGATGCCAAGGTTGAGTGTGGTGATATCTTGGTCAGTTTTGATGTCATCTCCCTCTTCACCAAGGTTCCTATCCTTGACTCAATTCAAATTGTTAAGCGTAAGGTTAATGTTAAGATTGCCGATTTGGTTGAGCTAAAGAGATCCACTTTTTTCTCCTTCCAAAATGTCATCTATGAGCAGGTGGATGGAGTGGCCATGGGTTCCCCCCTTTCCCCCGTCATAGCGAACCTCTATATGGAGCATTTTGAGGAGATGGCCCTCCACTCCTTTCCCCTCAAACCCAGATGGTGGAAATGATATGTTGATGACACCAATGTTTGTTGACCACATGGGCTTGACAAACTAGAGGAGTTTCACTAGCACATTAACAATTTGGCCACCAACATTTCCTTCACCAAGGAGATCGAGTCTGACAACCAGTTACCCTTCCTTGACATCCTTCTCATCAAGAAACCCAATGGCAACTTTGGTCATCATGTGTTTCGCAACTAGGCCACCCACACTGACTTATACCTCCACTCATCTTCCCACCACCACCCCTTCCAAAAAGTTGGCATCCTCAAGACTCTTGCTCTAAGGGCCTTTAAAATTTGCGATGATGACAACTTAACCCAAGAGCTCACCCACCTTCACCAGGTCTTCAAACTAAATGGGTATTCCCCTAAGAAAATTTCTAAGGCTATTAACCAAGCCAAGACCTCCTTTCTCTCATGCACTTGTCCCATCCCCACCCAGTCTCCGCCTCCTTTGAATGTTTCTCTTCCTTTTGTGGAGGGCATCTCTCAAAAAATTGCCAAAATCTTAACTAAAAAGGGCCTCCGTGTTGCCTTCAAACCCCTTTCGAAGTTAAGAAATCATGTTCCCTCACTCAAGGACTCCAAAGACTCACTTCTAGACTTGGGAGTCTATAAGATTGAGTGCTCTTGTGGCATCCCCTATATAGGGGAAACGGGCCGCTCTTTCCTCACTAGAATCCGTGAGCATAGTGCTGATATGAAACATGATAGGGTCCACAAGTCTACTTTGGCAAAGCACTCCTTTACCACCAAGCATCATATCCATTTGGAGAACACCCAAATCCTTTCCAAGGAGGATAACTACTTCAAGAGGAAGCTTAAGGAGCCATTGTTATTAACCACCATCCCATTAACCTTAACCGAGATGATGGGTGGTCCATTAACCCCTCCTGGCAACCTATGTTAGGCACACTCGACACCCTCCACCACCCTTGATTCTCTCCTATCCCCCCTCTCTGGTGCTTGCTCCTTGTTTGACTCATTTGGTCCCCCTCTCTTTGATTGCTTTGGTTTATTGGGTGAACCTTGTTTTTTTTTTTTTGGGTGTTTCTTGTTCTTTCCTGTTTGCTCTCTTCAGCGTCTATCGTAGAGGGGTTTAGGTGTGTCGTGTGGCACCCCTTTGTGGGTCCCAATTCCTTCTTATCTAGTTTATTCTCATGTTTTCCATGGCTTTGGGTCATGTTGGTGTCGGTCCTTGTGTATTTGCTTTTCATAGGTTAGTCCGCACACTTTTTACTTTTTATAGGTTGTTCGGTTTCGAGTCCCCCTTTCTTTGCTTATTATGTAATTTCTTTTGTCATATTTGTCTTTTTATTTTATTATCTCTTTAGATTTGTATCAATACATATAGAAATAAGATTTATTATGAAAAGACATATATAAAATATGCATAGAGGTATATAGAGATATAGATCACTTTTATGCATATGTTGTACTTTTATGGTCACACATGTCTTTCTATAATAAATCTAATTATTTTTAATCTTATTCATATATATCTTATTATTATAATTTAATTTTAATAATTCTTAATTAATATACATATTTTTGTCATATATTTTTATAATAAATAAATCTTAAACATATATGTGTATTTTGTAGTTTTATTGTCATATATGTTTTCTAATAAACCTTTTTATACACATGTATGAACAGGGTTTATTATTTTCATTATATATATATATATATATATATATATATATATATATATGTATATATATATATATGTATATATATATATGTATATATATATGTGTATACATATATATATGTGTATACATATATATATGTATATACATATATATATGTACATACATATATATATGTAGATACATATATATATATGTACATACATATCTATACATATACATATATATATATATATATATATATATATATATATATATATATATATATATATATATATATATATATATATATATATATATATATATATATATATATATATATATATATATATATATATATATGTATGTATGTACATATGTATGTACATATGTATGTATATATATATATATATATATATATATATATATGTATGTATGTATATCTATGTATATGTATATGTATATGTATATAGATAGATAGATAGATATATACATATATATATACATATGTATATATATATATGTATATATATACATTTATATATATATACATATACATATATATATGTCTGTATATATGTGTGTGTGTGTGTGTGTGTGTATATATGTATATGTGTGTGCTATAATTGTGTCACACTTCTATGAATCATTACATGCAAGGAAACTCAAGAATGAGCCCTCACAAATCGATCCATAGCTCCCTAGGCATGGAGTGCAAGGATTTTAAGAATGCTCTCAGCTAGAGCTATTTAGCCAATAACCTTGCTAGTAAACCATGCAATGGGAGATTCAATGAAGACAAGGGCAAGAATGCCAATATCCTCAAGAATCAAGAATGAAATGCAATGCAAGCTAGTTTAAGAATGGAAATGCAAGCTAAACTATGGAAATGAAAGATGCAAGCTAAGCTATGAAAATAAAAGATGCAAGAAATGAAATCTAACTATGAAGCAAGAAAGCCATGATGCAAGAATGAAGACAAGAAGATAGAGTGTTGATGAAGATCCAAGATGAATGCCAACAATGCTCCAAATCTTCAAACCCTAGATGCAAGAATATCTCCAAAAGCTCCAAGATGACCTAGAAAACCTGTAGCATAACAATAGCATAAAAAGTTGTGTGTGCAAATGAGGAAGAGAGCTCTCCTTTTATAGGGAATGAAAAAGGAATGGGCCATGGAGATTAAGAGGCAAAAGATTTAATCAACGGTGGAGCTTAAAAGAGGAGAAATCCATGTGCACAAGTATCCTCCAATAGGAAAATAAGAGTTGACTTTTGTGTCCATATGAGACAAAAAGTGTTTTTTCCCTTTTTATAAAATAAGAATAATGCTTTATTTGTGCAACTTAGGATAAGAGGAAAAGTGGGCTTTTTATTTATTAAAAGGGGAGGAAATATTCCTTTTAAATAAATAAAAACTTAGGATAAAATGGTTAGCCCATAGAAAATAATCAAATAAATGATAAAGCTAGGATTTGATCAAGAATAAGTAATTTATGATTTAGCAAAAGGGGCTAATAGTCTAGATGACCATTTTTAGGTGTATACATTTTGCCCCTCTTTGACTAATGTGTGATCGATCTGGGAACACATGTAGTCAAAGAATAGATCAGCCAAGAAGGCAAGCAGACAACCAAGAAAGCAAGCAATAGCGATTTTGATAGATGTGAGATCGATTTGGGATCACATGCAGTCAAAGAATAAAATAGCCAAGAAGGCAAGCAAGTAGCCAAGAAGGCAAGAAGATAGTGATCTGACTCCAAAGAATGAAGTACAGAGAGATAGCAAATCCTGCATGGTCAGCCTGGTAGCGACAGTACTGAACACTTAGGAAAGAGATAGCTAATAAGATACGATGTGTCTGCCCCCTCGGGATCAAAAGTGAAATCTGGGTAGAGGGAATGCAAAAGCAAGAGAGACATGATCAAATCACTAGAAATCATAATCGAAGAAAGAGAACAGAATAACCATCAAGCAGTGAAGATATGCCCCACACATGGGACCCGGGGCACGAACCAAGCGGTCCCTCAACCCGAAAACACCATGGAGGGGGAAGAATTTGAACTTGGGATTGAAAGTGAATGAAAGACTGGAAGTTTGAAAGAGACGGGGATAAAGAGGTGAAGAATGCCCCAGCGAAGATGGAAGGATCAGGCCTCAAAAGGTTAACCAACTGCAGAAGAGGGGGAAAAGGTGATTTGGATGATCAAGGTGAACTTGGATTTTGGTTTGGATCCCGAAATGAAGGAAAATGATGTGATATGAAAGACAAGAAGTGAAAGACAAGATCGGGAAGAAGCGAAAGGTGAGCGCAGCTGATTAACAAGTCCATGAAAAATGAAAGGAGAGCTCTCTCCATATGCAAGATGCAAAACTAAACTAACATGAACTTAAGAATGCAAGCTACATGAAAAGTGGTTTACTTGCAAGGTCACAAAGCCAATAGACATCTAATATTCATCATTGAGCGTTATTGGTAGCATTGCAAGATCATACAATACACACTAGCATAACTATGTGGATCTGAATATGATCTATATCAGATAAAAATGTGGAAATCCCACCTAGGCATCAAAGACATGTAGGTCAAGATGACTAGTGCAGTGAGATTACCTAAGTTTGATTATAGCAAGGTTATGCTTGCATCGAGACACAAGAAAGTCAAGATGACTAGAAGCATGCACTTGCAAAATAGTCAAGGATAATACCTTGTAGGTCCATAGTGTCAAGTAAGACTAACATAAATGCTCATGACAGTGAGGACCAACAAAATATACCCACAAGCAGATAAAGAAATAAAACATGTTCTCATACCCTCAATCTTCTAGCTATGCATCATCGAAAATGATCATAGGGGGAGAACACTCAACAAAGAAAGCATCATAGACAGCACACAAAGAAATAAAGCCAAGCAAGTCTCAGCAAGTCAAATGTTTAAGTGCGTGTGTGTAGGTCATAGAGTCAAACTTTGAGTATCACATCTGCCAGTGAGAAATATTGTATCATCTAGACTGCGGGTAGCACATCTGATAAGTGTTGAGAAACACTCGACGCAAGGGGAAGTGTTGAAAAACACAGTTGGGGTGGTGTTGAAAAACACCATTTGCGAGGTGCCTAAGAAACCCAGACGCACAAAGAGACCCAAGATAAGCTTAAAACAACGTATGCCCCCTAGACTAAGACAAGAGTCAATTCCAGGCTAGGAGAGGCAAAGCGAGAAGTGGAGCGAATGAGCGCCACGCAAGACTGATAGACATAGGTGCAGAGGGTCTCAAGTAGTGCCTGTTTCCAGGTTTTCACCACTTGATAGATTTATTGCAATTTTTTAGGACTTTTTATAATTTTTTTGTATTTTTGCTACCAAGGCGCCTGTTTCCAGGTTTTCACCAAGGCACTTTTTCAATTTTTTTTTGAATTTTTGAATTTTTTGATTTTTTTGTATTTTTTCAGGATCATAAAATATGTACAAAGGATGCCCCAGACAGAAATGGGCATCAAAGATCTGCTTCCTTTGATGTAGAGAACTGATAGGCCCCAGGCCCAAATGCTACAGCTATGATGATAGGAGGTCTCAACCAGTTCGACCAATAATAACCAGCCCTACGCAATGTCTGAGTTAGTGGAGGATCATTAGAATGTGATCCACATATGCCATTGTGGATTTTAGCTAGCACTTTTTCTGACTCCTCTATTTCTAGACACTTAAGGAGAGTTCCATCTAGACCCTTCCTATACAAGTCACCAGAGACAAAGGCAAAGTGTAAGGGATGGCGGAAAGAATGGCATGGAGGAGTATGAGGTGGAAGACATGGAAAGATGGTAGGATTGTAAGATTTGTGAGCAGGATAGCGTAATTCATCCACCGGGAACTTGAAGTGAAATTTATGCTTTTTCATTTGTAAAATGGATGTCGAAGAAACCAAGGCATTAGCAACTTTGTTCTCAGCTCTAGGAATGGGCTGAAGTATAATAGATATGAGATCATGCTTGAGGTAGTGCACCATTTTTTTGTAGAGAATCAACTTCTCATCTTTTATTTTGGAGTCATTATTTTTGAGCAAATTTTTATCTTTACTTTTCTTACGTTTGGATACCGCCACAATGTGGTTTTCACCATCTGACCATTGCTCTTTTCTTTTGACTTGATGACTGTGATGCTTGATTTCTGATTCAATCTTTTTTGTTGCTAGTTCATTGGTGGAAGAAGTAACAGGTGTTGATGCGAGATGAAATGGAGTGACTGGTTCAATAGCATTTATGTGAGGGATGTCATCTTTGGTAACAAGAGAGGTTGAGCCCATAGGGTAGGCTCCAAAAGTAGCTAGATCTAGATTCATCATAGGAGGACCAACGTAGTCCACTAAGGCAATACGGGGAACAAACTCATCAGATCCAACACAAGACTCATCAACTATGTCGGGTGGGTTACAAGAAATATGAACTACATCAACATCCATATCTGTCATGGAAGAATCTTCTGGAAGAGGCTTAATATGCTGAGAAGTAGAAACACTCATGTCGTTATGTGATAGATCACCTCTTTGTAGCAGTCGCTCAATGTTGTGATGTTGTCTATCATAGTGCAATGATTCTTTAGGAACATAGGTTCTAGACATAGAAGACTCAGCAATATCATCAGTAGGCATACATGCTTCCCCCCAAAGAAGTGAAGTAGAAGGAAGATCATCTCCCATGTGAGCCATAGTGTGTAGCGGTGACTCATCTGTATCTGTGTTTGAATTACTAAGCATGGGAGTATTTTTGGAATCTTCTCTATAGATCCATTCTTGAATAGCTTGTTCTTCTCTTTCTTCTTCTAAAGGAATGGATGAAGGAATGAAAGTATCAAAGATCACCATAGCAGAAGTGGAAGGCTTCATTGTATCAGAATGTTTCCCATATGACCTAGGAGAAACAGGTATAGAAGCAAATGAATCTAGCATATATTCACCCATACCAAGGCTCATCATCTTAAGTGATTTCTCAGCAGCAACTAGAGACGTACTAGGATCAACAGAAGGTTCATTATGAGGAACAAATTTTTCAGTAGCAGCAAGAGCATTGATAGCAATAGTATGGTCTCCAGGAATCACAACCTCAGTGCCATTGTATGGAAATTTGACGCACTGATGATAAGTGGAAGGAATAGCCTGCATGTCATGGATCCAAGGACGACCTAAAAGAATGTTATATGCGAGTGGGATGTCCAATACTTGGAAGCTAATATCTTTCGTGATAGGGCCCACTCGGACAGGCAGCGTGACAAGACCTTTGGAAGATCTTTCCACTTCATCATAAGCTTTTATAGTAATCTTCTTCTTGGAATCCACAGCCAATTCTAACAAACCCAATTGTTGTATGACATTGAAAGAAACAATATTTAACCCTGCACCATTGTCTATCAGGACTCGGCGGACTCGGGTATTGTAGACTAGAACTTCAATGTGTAAAGCTAGATTATGTGGGTGAGCAATAGATATGTCATCTTCTGCAGAAAAGGAGAGAGATAGTGGAGATGAAATGTGGTTGACCATAGCCTGAAATTGATCTGGATCAATGTCATTGGGAACACATGTTGTACGTAGAGCTTTATCAAGAATCTCTCTATGCGAAGGGGATAACCGAAGCAACTCAAGGATAGATATCTGTGCTGGTGTCTTTTGTAAATGTTGGACAAGATCATAGCTAGGGGTGGCTGAAGGAGCCACTTGTTTGGAAGGCAAAGCTTGCTTGGGATCTTGCACAATTTTAAGGACAATCTTGGCTTGCCCCCTAGTAACAGCATTCAGTGTCTCACTTTGGGAAGATGAACTACCACATGTTTGCAAGACTAACTTTGGCTTACCATGATTGGTGTTATTATCATCTTGAGACCTCATCATTAGAATGCTCTCAACGGGCTCTACCATGTTGATCATAGGTGTATTAGAAGGATACGTGTAATTGATCTTTGCATCATGATTCTTCTTATGTGTTTGAGAGGTTTCCCCCTTATCATGCTTAGGTAGAGGATCTTTGAAAGCTATGTGATCAGAATTTTTAGTTAAGCCATCAGTGGAGATTGTGCCATTCTCAATAAGATCCTGAATATCATCCTTAAGCCTAAAACAATTGTCTGTTGGATGTCCCTTGTTTTTGTGATAATGGCAGTAATGATCCTCTCTCCACCAATCAGGCTTATTTATCGGATCCCAGTTACCAGGTTTATCAGGAAGCATAAGATATCCATTGTCAACCAAAGTCTTAAGGATCACATCGTAAGGTTCTGCCAACTTGGTATAGACTCGCTTTCGAAATGACTTCTTAGGCTTATCTGCATATTGAGGTTTAGGAGCATTGTGAGTGTTGCTAGCTTCTTGTTGTTTTGCTGCATAGATAGCATTGGAGAGATTGAAAGCAGGCTCTTTAACTTTAGGAGTGTCAACAACCCCATCATTAACAACATACTTGTTCTTATTCCAAGGTTTGTTCTTTTCTTTGCCATTGCCTTTAACATCTTTATTAATAACAATATCCCCTTTTCTTATAGCTACATCCTCAATTCGATATGCACTTTCAACCATGTCATTGAAAGAGGAGAACAATTGTTTCCTTAGATCATAATACAGCTCAGGCACAAGTGTGTTGACGAAAATGTCAATCTTTTCTCTTTCAGGTAGCTAACGAGGATATCAAGAATACAATGACCTCCAACGTTGTAAGTAAGTTGCAAATGGCTCACCTTGATGTTGTCTTAGATTACCAAGATCTATCACAGTGACAGGTTGTTGGATGTTGTAAGAGTACTGCTAGGTAAACCGCTGAGCTAACTCATCAAAAGTCTTAAGCGGTGGTGTCAATTTCGCAAACCATTCCAAAGCTTGGCCTCTTAAGCTTCGAGGGAATAAGCGTAGAAGATATGTGTCTTCATGAAGAAAGTCCATACTAAGAGCATAAAAATGACACACGTGGTCATGAGGGTCACCATTTCCATCATACTTGTCATATTTAGGAACCTCAATATCCTTAGGAAACGAGACCATGTATAGATCTTTATCAAAAGGAAGAGCACAAATTGATTCTACAAAAGAGACCTTTGGAGGCTCTCTTTCTAATGCCATTCGGGTGAGGCGTTGATTTGTCCGCCGTAATTCTTCTTGAAGGACTTCCAATTCAGTTGGTACTCTTTGTTGGACAATTTGTCTGACATCATACCCGGGAGGAAGCTTGTATCCTCTAGAAGTCATATATTGAAAATATTGATCGCCATTACGCTCTAAAAGCTTATGCATCATTCATTGGAAATCCACATCTTGTTCACATCTCATAAGATCCTCACTAGAAATCTCATCATTAGCCTCTGCCTCATGTTGAGAGGGAGGAGGTCTAGGTGGTGAAGAAGGCATAGCAAAAGTTGTCCTTGGAGGAGATCTTGGTGGCGTGTTGTTGCCATTGTTAAAAAGAGGTCTATGCTCATGATTACTAGTCTCAGGTTGCTCATGAAATGTCCCTCTATAAGCCATGCGCCTAGTAGCATCCATCCTTTGTTGATTGTGTTCTTTGTCTAAGCGCACTTGATTATCCTTACGCTCAAAGTGTTCTTGCAAGAGTTGAAACTTTTCTTGTTCAGTCAAAGTGAGTGAGACACTGTCTGTGTTTTTGGGGGTCTTGAATGCGGAAAAGAGGAGACCTCCTTTATACCATGGTGTAGCCTTAGATTTCTCAGATTGGTCAGAACTAGAACTGTTGTTGCTAATGGGTACTTTTGAACGTCTAGTTGGAGAAGGTAACTGTGTATAATTGAACGGAGGATGACTCTCCTGCTCAAATTGAGACCGAGTTGTAACCGGCATGAAAAGAGATGTTGGTTGACTAATAGAATAAGACAAAGTTTCTTAGATTTGAGATAAGCAAAGCTAATAAAGATCACTTGTCAAAGTAGAACAATAGAGAGATGGCTCGTCAAAAGTGCTCAAGCACTTACAGCAATCAATTGACTAAAGCCGAGCAGTGAGCAAGAAGCTCAATAAGCAAGTAGCTAGAGAGGTAACCGTGATGCGACAAGTGATCAAGAGTAGCACTTGTTAAGCTCAAATCCAATAGTTTTAGCTCATTTGTTTCAGTCTAGAACAAATCTAAGCATGTAAGTAACAAACCAGTTTCAAGTAAGAACAGAAAAGGACACTCTACAGCAGGTTAAAGTGCAAGTTTAGCAACTCTGAATTGTAGCAATGACAGGACAGTAGAAAGATTCTGGGTGATACTTTCCAGGCAGATAGGGTGATACTTCTCAGTTTGGGTGATACTTCACCCCAAGCCAGGTGATAGACTATAGTATGGTTGGGCGATAGACTCCAGGCTAGCGGGGCGATAGTCCAGCAGGAGTGAACTATCGCGCGATATATCTCAGCAAAGCGTGCGATAAAATAGCAGGGCGCGAAGTATCGCGCGATATTTCGCAATAAGGCGTGCGATACTGTTGTAGAATTGGGCGATTCTTTGACCAGTGAACATAAAAATCTCAATTTTAAAGCATTTTGATCAATTTCAAAGATTGGATAGTGCAATTTCTCAGTTTGACAAGTAGTAGCAGTAGATAAAAGACAGGTTTGCAAATAGTGTAGGATCAAACATGTCATAGAACACTTGAAACAACGGCAAAAGCAACCTTGCCAAGACAAGCACTTGTGATATCAAAATAGAAAACCTTATGAATGCTACCGTTTGTTTGAATGTTAAGAACATTTACATTGGTATAGCACAATCGAAGACAATTCAAGCAATTACTACCTAGAAGAACAAGGCTCATTACTTAACAACTTGGCCCACAACTTGATGTTCCCTTGCCTCACACCAAGTGGTTGCCCACAAGAGATATTGGCGTTGTCATGGAAGTGTCAAAAACACAACCAAAGGAACACATATGGTGAGTGTCTTGGGGTGATCCGGGTAAGTCCACTTGGATCAATCCTTGCACCAAGAAGCTAAGTGGCTAAAAGAAGGTGGCCTCCATCTAATGGTTCATAGTAAGGATTTCCATTCATAGCACCCCTCTTGCTCCTCATAAAGGACTAGGACCTCGCGGCCTCAAGAGTACCTTAAGCATTCTTGCTTAATGCTTTCCTCATGGTCACAATCCCACAAGTTACTCACATCAAGCGAAGATAAGTACTATGTCTACCAAAGTTTTGTGTCCTCGATAGCCTTGAGATTATAGTGAGTTGGAATCACTCGCCACCAAGGAAAATGATGACAAGGTTGTCCCCACTTGGGTCGTTCCTCTTGATTGCTCAAGAGTAGGCCCGCTAAAGGATCCTAAGCTAAACAAAGAGTGGATTAATTCTTGAGGTTCAAGGTTTTTGATTCACCACAAGGGTGAAGAGCATACTCCCCTATCTCAAAAACTTCTCCCAAACACACCAAACAAGATCCAATTACCCCTTTGCTTCCAAAACCTCAAGATGGGTCAAGATTTTCTGATTCACCTAAAGGTGAAGAGCATACTTCTCCTACCACCCCAAGATTCCTTTCACAAAGTATTAAGTGCCTAATGAAACAACTAGTATATGCCGCACTTAATAAAGAAAGAAATTAAACAAGCACTTGATTTGGTTTTTATGCTTAGGGCAGCCCTGCAAAAACCATTAGTAGCCCTCTTTGACATGCGATTTTAGCAAATTTCAAACAAGAAGCACCTACAACCACAACTTGTTAGACCAACAAGAGTTAGGAGAATCAAAATCCAAAATCTAACAATGATTAGTACATGAAAAAAATCAGATAATGTGCAAAAATAACTAATCAAATGATAGAATCTGAAAATGAAACCATCATGGTTGGATTGGGCTCGGAAAGACCTTTCCAACAATATATCACACTTAAACTTTTGATACCATTTGCAAAATTTCAACAAAAAATGGGCACCCATTTTCCAGAGTGGCACGGATTTGGAAATGCTAGAAATTTCAAAAAAATTTCAAAAAGATAGCTAAGAACCTGAAACTTGCAAGATAGATAAAATAGCCTAAAAATAGCTCACTGCCAGGTTCAAACACAGTATCGCGCGATACTTCACCCGACACCAAGCGATACTTTTCAGTCCGCGCGATATTTCGCCCAACACCAGGCGATACTTCGCCCGAGACCAGGTGATATACCTCAATACTGCCGTGCGATTCTTCTCGGGCATGAAGTATCACACGCGTATAGTAAGGTATATCGCGCGATATACCTAAGAAGTATCACGCGATATTCTGAGACAAAAAACCAGAGAACAAAAATTACGCTAAAAACTTGCCGAAAAATTGATGAAAATTGACGAAAATGCAGAATTTAAAGGACAAAGTCTATCTACTCTGCCCCACGGTGGGCGCCAAAAATGTGTGCTATAATTGTGTCACACTTCTATGAATCATTACATGCAAGGAAACTCAAGAATGAGCCCTCACAAATCGATCCATAGCTCCCTAGGCATGGAGTGCAAGGATTTTAAGAATGCTCTCAGCTAGAGCTATTTAGCCAATAACCTTGCTAGTAAACCATGCAATGGGAGATTCAATGAAGACAAGGGCAAGAATGCCAATATCCTCAAGAATCAAGAATGAAATGCAATGCAAGCTAGTTTAAGAATGGAAATGCAAGCTAAACTATGGAAATGAAAGATGCAAGCTAAGCTATGAAAATAAAAGATGCAAGAAATGAAATCTAACTATGAAGCAAGAAAGTCATGATGCAAGAATGAAGACAAGAAGATAGAGTGTTGATGAAGATCCAAGATGAATGCCAACAATGCTCCAAATCTTCAAACCCTAGATGCAAGAATATCTCCAAAAGCTCCAAGATGACCTAGAAAACCTGTAGCATAACAATAGCATAAAAAGTTGTGTGTGCAAATGAGGAAGAGAGCTCTCCTTTTATAGGGAATGAAAAAGGAATGGGCCATGGAGATTAAGAGGCAAAAGATTTAATCAACGGTGGAGCTTAAAAGAGGAGCAATCCATGTGCACAAGTATCCTCCAATAGGAAAATAAGAGTTGACTTTTGTGTCCATATGAGACAAAAAGTATTTTTTCCTTTTTTATAAAATAAGAATAATGCTTTATTTGTGCAACTTAGGATAAGAGGAAAAGTGGGCTTTTTATTTATTAAAAGGGGAGGAAATATTCCTTTTAAATAAATAAAAACTTAGGATAAAATGGTTAGCCCATAGAAAATAATCAAATAAATGATAAAGCTAGGATTTGATCAAGAATAAGTAATTTATGATTTAGCAAAAGGGGCTAATAGTCTAGATAACCATTTTTAAGTGTATACAATATGTATATGTATATGTATATGTATATGTATATATGTATATGTATATGTATATGTATATATATGTATATATATATGTATATATATATATATATATATGTATATATATATATATATGTATGTATGTATGTATGTATGTATATGTATATATATATATAAATTTATATATATACATATATATATACATATGTATATATATGTGTGTATATATCTATCTATACGTGTGTGTGTGTGTGTATACCACCTCTTTGTGTATTCTATCTTATTTGTCTTTTTATAATTACCCACCTTCCTCATTTTTTCATATTTGTTATTTTTATAATCTTTTATTTGTTTAATTAATCTTATTATGGCATTTGTCCTCCCCTTCTTTTCTTTTTATGCATTTTCTTCCATCTTTTTTGTCTTTTTACAACCTATTCGTATTAGGAGATGGATGTATAAATATATACATAGATGATTAAGATTTATTTTGAAAAGACATTCATGACAATAAAATAAAATATAGATCTTATTATAATAATTCTATTTTTGAATAAACCACATAGATTTATTGTCATATGTTTTTAGTATAAATAAATCTTCATCATATATGTATAACTTAATTCTTTATATACATTTATTTTCCTATTTTTAATTTATTTTTAAACGCGATTTCATGTAATATTTTTTCCTTGCATTATTTTCATCATAACCTTGGAGGGTTTTTTTTCTCTCATTTTTGTAGTTTTTTTCAGGTTCTCTTTTCTTCTCTGCATAGTTTTTCATGTCCTTTCCTTCCCTTATATCCCTTGAGACAAGCTTGGTCTGCATCTTCATTCTTACCATTCTTGCACTCTCTATTCCTGATGATGGATCACGCAGTGTGATCCGAAACATTGATGCTAAAAAATACACACAATCGAATCTAGAAACTCAATTGTAATTCACTTATGTATATCACCCCAGACTTTTGTCTCTAAACATCTACCCAAACATCCCTATAAATACTAATCATTAGCCACAAGTCGGTTGGATGAAATAATTAACTCCTACAAAAAAATATTAAATGCAATGCAAGTCAACTCTCAAATCGCCTTACAATCATTTAATTCAACATCTCGGCCTCCAGATCCACATAGGATAATCCAACAAAAGATACCAATAATAAATGCACCAAGTCAGTAAGGCCAACTACCGAGCATCAGAGAACAACTAACCATCAGTGAAACAACCGACCAACCTAAGAAACATTGAGAAACATAGGTATTACCGAGCACCAATTCCACTAAGTCCTTTAGCGAGTGAGCTTCCTTCAATAACTGAGACCATCGATTAAGGCTACAACTGCGTAACACCAGCCAAATAACAAACCACCATGCAGATTCACCGAGGACCAAGAATGCCCCTGCATCAAAAACCCCAGGTTTGAAAAGATGTTTTCATATACTGGAAGAATATCTTCTGGGATTCAGCACATAAACCCTGAACTAGTTCCTCACATACAAGTCCTCCAACTTTTCTCTTTGCATACTCTTCCACTTCATCTTCCTCTGACTCTTCAAGTCCTTTCATGACAACACATAGGTCCATTCTTCACACTGATCATCTACACCTTCAGGATCCACGAACTCAACTTGGCTACCAATACTCAGGCTTTTCCTACTGAGCGTTGTATCCAAAAAAGGCATCAGGGAAAACTTCTTGTCATCCTTCTCAATAGTAAAAACATTCCTGACATAATCATACATAGCTCTGCAATCATATTTCCAAGGTCTATCGAGCAATATATGACAACTATTCATCTTCACAATATCACATAACACAAGATCCTTATATTGGCCAATCTAAACATCAATAAAGCATTGTTCTCTTACTTCCAAAGCATGATCATCTTGTAACCATCCAATCCTATAAGGACAAGGATGCTTCACTCTATTCAAACCAAGTTTTTGAACCATGTCCTCAGCAACAAGGTTATCAGTACTACCACTATCAACAATAACATCACAAAGTTTACCTCCAGAATTGCATCGAGTCCTGAACAAGCTACTCCTCTAACAAGGATCCACCTTTGTACCGAGCAATGTTTGCTGAGCTATCAAGTTCTCAGATTTAGGTTCATTCTCCACATTCTCATTTACCACAGCAGTTAGTCGGTCACCAGGATTCTTCTGTGTACACTCAAAAGAACGGTGTTCTTCCTCCCCATGTAGTTATAGAAAGTACCCTTAAAGATAACTCTACATGTCTTCTTCTTCAGTTCTATAGGTTTATGTTCATCTTCTGCATCAGTCAGTTTATCCTTCACCAAGTGATCAATCTTTTCTTTCCCTCATGAGTTACTATTTTGTTTTCTCTTCAACTTATCTTTTGCCTTCAAAGCATACTGATAAGCATCTTCAATAGAATCAATCTTCAGCATACCAAGCTCATCCTGAATATTGAATCTCAAACCATTTACATACCGAGCTACCTTTTCCTTACCAAGTTCTCTGTGTCTAGACCGAATAGTAAGTTTGTAGAACTACTCGGTATAATCTTCAACAAACAAATCCTTTTGGTTTAGATTCTGCAACTTCTTAAACAAGTCAAGCTCATAGTCAACCGGTATGAACTTAGCTTTCAATTTAGTCACCATCAACCTCCACCGATTGATCTTCATTTCACCTTTATCTTCTCTATCTCTTTGTAATTCTTTCCACCAAAGAGAAGCATGTCCTTTCAACTTAGTTTGTGTCAATCTTACCCAAAGAGGATCTTCAATTTCTTCTAGCTCAAATAAATCTTCAAGTTCACTAATCCATTCAATCGAGTTCTTGGGTTTCAAGGTACCAGAGAAATTAGAAACTTCCATTCGGTAACTGTTACTTAACCGAGCTCCAAATCTATGTAACCGACCAGTTCTATCTTTGCCAGATTTGTCTCTCCAGTCATCACCACTAGATCCAATAGCTTCAAAGTCTTCAGTAGCTTCCTCATAACCATCCTTAGTACCAACATTCTGAGGTACACGAGTCATAGCTCTCATGATCTCAGTGACCATGTCATTTTTCATCAGCTCCATCTTAGATCTGAAATCAGATTTCACCTTCTCTATAATCCTTGATTCCACAATATCATAGAGATTCACAATTGCTCTAGGGTCCAATCCTATCAGAGGCATTCTTAAAGATAAGAGAAACTCTCTGCAAAAAACCCTACACCGACCACCTTGTGGCAACCTCCAAGTTGTATGAAAGTCAGATCGTAACCTGCTACCATGCACAAATAACTAGGGCAAGATTCCACAAGTTTAGTGCCATAGATCTGTAACTCAGATCATATGATCTCTTCACCAACAAGATCAACTTCACAAGATCATCCTTGCTAGGTCAACCTTCACTCCAAACAAGATCAAAACTCTTCTCTGATACCACCTAACGCAAATCAAGGTGAGAGAATCCAATTAAGGATAGTCCAACCTTGCAACAATAGAACAACATAGTGGAATAACTCAACACAGCAATTATTTCAAGTCAAATTTTCATTAACATGCCTAGATGTAAGGCCTTCCAGGTTAGGGTCAATTACAAATAGAAATAATTATGCAAGATCAATCAGATCCAATACAAGTCTAGCTAGTTCAATTCTAAAAAGTATTAGAAACTGATGGAAACCCTAAGGCATATCTGAACTTGAGCTTGTAAGCCTCCAAGCAATCTCCTTGTCTCCAAGTATGCAACCACTAGCTCTGCTAATACAAACTATCAGAAATCAATCTTATCTGCAAGACCTCGTGGGATCTTTTCCACAACTTCACTTATGTCTATCACCTCAGACTTTTGTCTCTAAACATCTACCCAAACATCCCTATAAATAATAATCATCAGCCACAAGTCGGCTGGATGAAATAATTAACTCCTACAAACAAATATTAAATTCAATGCAAGTTGGCTCTCAAATTGCCTTACAATCATTTAATTCAACATGTCGGCCTCCAGATCCACATAGGAGAATCCAACAAAGATACCAACAATAAATGCACCAAGTTGGCCAAGAAAAGCCTGAAGAACT
The DNA here is from genome assembly GCA_027943335.1 of Chamaecyparis obtusa. NCBI lineage: Eukaryota > Viridiplantae > Streptophyta > Pinopsida > Cupressales > Cupressaceae > Chamaecyparis > Chamaecyparis obtusa. The sequence goes on along the minus strand of BSBK01003436.1, from coordinate 603,047 downwards.
CCAGTCAGTAAGGTCAACTACCGAGCATCAGAGAAAAACTGAGCATCAGTGAAACAATCGACCAAACTAAGCAACACTGAGCAACTCATTCATTACCGAGCACCAATTCCACCGAGTTCCTTCAACGACCAAGCTTTCTTCAATAACTGAGACCATCGGTTAAGGCTACAACCGAGTAACACTGACCAAATAACAAACCACCATGCAGATTCACTGAGGACCAAGAATGCCCCTGCATCATTATCCCACCATTTAGGCCAAAGAGTACAAGTGCCAACATCAAAAGAAAGAGGTGCAATAGGATCATCATCAAACAAAATATCTAAGGAGTCCAAAGAAAAATCAAGTGGGGTGGCATCATGTCTAGGTGAGCATATAGGAGAAGGAACTAGTGGAGAGGCAGAAACAGGAACAACTGAAGCCCTCCCATCAATTAGACCTAATGGAAGATGAATATCCAAGTCTTGATCTTGGAGAGACTAATCTACTAAATTCATAATTGGAGGAGAGAGTTGAAATGGCTCTTGTTCCTCATCAAAGACTACATTACGAATGAAGATGAGATGATTAGTCTTGATTTCAATCAGGAGGTAGGATTTGTTATTATCATTGTATCTAGTTAGAATGTGTTTCTATATCTTGGCATCTAACATGGTGCATGTAGCATCAGGGATCCAGACAAATGTAGTGGAGCAAAAAAATTTGAGATGGCTAATTTTTGTCTTATGGCCTAACCAGGCATCTTCTGAATTCTTATTCTTAATAGCCAATGCAAGAGAGAAGTTGAGAAGATAGACAATAGTGTCAAAAGATTCAGCCCAAATTTTCTTTGGAACCTTCTTGTTTTCAAGCGTAGACTAGGCCATTTCGGTGTTTGTGCAGTTGATATGCGTAATGATACCATTTTGTTGAGGGGTGTAGCGTGTTGTTAATTGACACTTTATGCCATGTTGATCACAAAAATGGGAGAAGGCAAAGGAACAAAACTCTCCCCCATTGTCAATTACTAAGAGTAATAATATGTTGACTAGACCCTTTTCCTAAAAATGATTTAAACTTTTGAAATGCAAAAAATATTTCTATTTTTTTACAAAGGAAATATACCCACATTTTATGACTAAAATTATCAACAAAAAGTAAAAAATACTTAGACCTAGTAACAAAAGGATTAGCCATATGTCCACAAACATCAATATGAACCATTTGTAATACCTTATAAGATCTCTAGGAGTCACCATCTAAAAAATTATGTGATGTTTCTTCCTAGCTTGATAGGCTCCACAAACTCCAAGATTATGGGTATGAATCTTTGGTTGTCCAATGACAAGATCTTCTTGAAAAAGCTGAGAAAGATAGTGCACATTCAAGGGCCCATACCATTGATTCTAAAGTTTACTAATAGAGGAATGATGGAATACCATAGAAAGCTCCTAAGAATCCCTAGAGTCAATAATTCTGAAAAGACCATGATCTTCAACACCAACAACAACTGTAGACTAAGTTTCCCAATCAATGATACTGTACTGATGTGAACTGAATGCTATGTCAAGTCGAGGAGAATGTATCAAAATTTCATTGATAGTGAGGATATTGATTTTCATGCCTAGAACATAGTACACATCAATTAAAATTAGTTTCCTTCCTCTAGATTGAATCTGGATATTGCCTCTTTTGACAAAGGTGTACTCTTTTCCTCCTTCAAAAATAATTGAATCTAAGAATGGTTGGAAATATATGAACCAATCGCAATGATGAGTTAAGTGGCGGGAAGGACCTGAATCATATACCAAATAGATTGTTTTACATGATCAGTAGGTCTCTTAGACATGAAGGCATAAAAGGTAAATTCACCTAGCTTAGTGTGCTCCACAACATGCACTTGAGGTTGTGAACTAGATTGCTTGGCTTGAGAAACTAAGCATTTTTGGCACTCCAACTTCATATGAGAAAACTTATGATAGTAGTAGCACTAAACATTTTTCTTCTTACGGCATTCTGATGACTAAGCAGAGGGATTCTTCTAAGAAGAATAAGAGAGCTAATAGTTGCATGTGGATTTAGCTGAGAAGGCTTGAGTGTTTGAAGATGAGATGGTACCACTGTCGAATTGTTCTTTCTAGTGATCTAGTTATAGAATCATTATAAAAAGATTGTAAAACAAAATATCATAATGAGTGGAAGCAATGTTGAGATTTTCAAAAAGGTGATCATAGGAAGATGGGAGACTCTTCTAGGTGATCACTACCATGTATTCTTCTTCCATTTTGCACCAATCGCTTCCAACTGATCACGAATATCCTTGATTTTATTAAGATGTTCTTGTAGGGATACCTGATCATCCATCATGTTCAAGAAGAGTTTTTTCTTTAGAAAGAATACATGGCTTTTGTCTAAGGTTTCATGCAACCCTTTCAGATGGCTCTAAATTTATACAACTATTTTACCAGAAGGAACCTATAGGAGCTGATTATCAATGATAGAAAGTTTAATGAGCATGACAGCTTCTTGATTCTACTCATCAAATTTATCTAGCTCTTTCCCCACATCCTCAAGATGTTTAGTCATTCCCAAAACAATTTTTTCAAGACACATGTACTCAAAAATTGTCATCATATGTTGCTTCTAGGTATTATAATTCTTGTCATTGAATTTTTCACTGCCTTCCAACAAAATGTTTGTCAAAGATTTCATTGCACACTTTTTGAGACATAAAAGATGAGAAGACTAGATGGCTAAATGCACAAATTTGAATGTGCTAAATATAGAGACAGATACTAGTATAGAATTCAATGTGAATTTATTGACACAAAATTCAAGGCATGAAAACTGAGACACCCATAAAATTTTGAAGACAACTCAATTGAGCTCTCGAAAAACCCACCAAGAATCAGTAATTGAAATTTCAGTATGAAAAAATAACAACTTGGGTTATAGTAAAAAAATATAGCCGGTTGAAGAAGATATGCAATGTCTAAAAAAAAATGGCAAATGTTTGGAAGAAGCAAAAAAATGGAGGTTGTGTGTCAGGAAACTGTAGTCATTTTTTATTGGTGTGGTGAGCATATATGAACTGCAAACACCTAGAGAAAGGACTACAATTGTCAAAAAATGGAGCTTGGAGATGAAGAACCCTTCCTATTGTAATGTAGAAATGGCTAAAAGTACACATTTTGAGAAAAGAAAACTCAGGGTCGTCGCGATAAATCATAAAACTAATAACAGACAAGAAACATGACGAAACAAGTCACATGTAGAGCCCAAATCACGTGAATGTCCACTATGAAAAATGTGAAATAAATCATGAACAGAAGGCACACAGGTACAAATATTGTAGAGAAAATGTTTGTGTGGGATTAGGGTAAGCTACAAAAAAAACCATTAGGTGGCACAAACCATATGTTGTTTAGCTGTGAACTGGACGTAACATTAGTGAATTCAGGTTTTCTAAGGTTTCTAAAAAATGTAGAAAATTTCAAAATTGCATTATTATTATTTTAAATGAATGAAATCAATGCTATCATTCAAATTGGTATCTACAATCAAGGTTAGATCTGAAGTAATTACTTTACTAGATGTTATGTAAATTGTTACTTCAATAAACATCTTTGTGTCTAGAAATTTAGTAGAGTGACAGAGATAGATTCCAACCACTCATTATGCCTTTTGATTAGGTCTAAAGTGATAGAAAATGGGACTTTATCTCTATCACTATTGTCTTATCCTATTTCTATCACTATACTCTTCTCCTATCTAGATCTGAAGTAATTACTTTACTGGATGCTATGTAAATTGTTACTGAACAATAAATGTCTTTGTTATCTAGAAATTTAGTATAGTGATAGAGATAGAGTCCAACCACTCATTATAACTTTTCATTAGCTCTGAAGTCACAGAAAATGGGACTCTATCTCTATCACTATACTCTTCTCCTACCTAGCTTTGTGTATGGATTCCTTCTTATTACAAAGTGAAGAGTGTGTGGCAATATCAAATCATATGCTTCAACCAAGATATCAAAATCAGTCTATGGTACATAGAAACTTTATATCAATCTCTTAGGCTAAATCTCCTCAATGGATCAATCATTCAAATTGGTATCTACAATAAAGGTTAGATCTGAAGTAATTACTTTACTGGATGTTATGTAAATTGTTACTTCAATAAACGTCTTTGTGTTTTCCTTGTATAGATATGTACATCACTTTCTATCATTAAATTGGCATATAGGGTTTCTCTTCAAAAATCAAGAAACTGTGTTGATGGACTTGATGTAAGAGTGGTTGACAATGGAAAAATAATTGAGGGGATGGAAATTTATCTTTAGTTCAATGTTTCACTAGAGAGATATCCTTGTGCTTTGACATCTTATCACAAAGATTTAATATTTTATATTATTATTGTTGGAATAAATAATTGGTGTAATAGAATGATGAAGGGGGAATGTGACATCAACATGTTTGATATTGTTCTTCAGTGAGATCTTGATGAATTTCTCCACAACTATGGGCAAGTCATTATTTATATCAGACTAGAGAAACGGAAGATCAATGGAGATTTTCCTCTGATAGATATTAATGTTTCATTAAATTAATTTTTTTTAAATGCATTAAGTATTTATTCGAGTATTTGAATTGGAAATTACTTATTCTCTCTTTTAGCTCTTGTGATTAAGTATGACTGTGAAAGTTTATAGACATATTCTTACATTTGTTAGTCTTGTTGCTTTTAACATATTTAAGTAGAATACACCAAGGAGTACCACATGATGAATGCTTAATTTAATGCATTATCAAGGTGTACTCTCAGAACTATCCATTTCTAGTTCTTTAGAAGAGATGGTGATATAAATGTGTTTTGGTAGATGACTATATTGTTCATGATTTTGTCCCTTATTATATGTATATACCCTAACCATCTTGTTATTATTGTTGCATTACAAAATTAAGTGGAATAATTCTACTTTGTTCAATGCTCTATTTCATCTTGAATTTCTTTTGATATTTTATTCATTTTTCAAAACCACATGATAGGTACAGAAATAGAAATGGATAGTTCTAAGACTACACATATGATGATATTATGAGACTACACATATGTTGATATTAAAAATGTTTGAAATAGCTTATGGATTCAATTGTGTAGATATTTTTGGCATCAACATTTTTTATCACACTCTGTGATCCTTCATTAGGATGAAAGAGAGAAAAAGGATTGAAAGAAAAGTCTATCATTTTGCTCTATTTCAATCATTTTTCTCTCTTTCATCCTGATGATGGATCATAGAGTGTGATCTGAAACGTTGATGCGGAAAAAAATGTACACAATTGAATGAAATGAACTATCTGATAAAAAAATCTAATGTACACAAACGTGTGAGACTCCACATATGTTGATAAAAAAATGAACTATTTGATGATTGTTTACTGTTCATGTTTGTAAACAGTCAATATTTCTGATGGTACTCCTTGGTGTAATCCATTTAAAAATAAACAAGTTTTAATTTTTCTATCATTTTTAGTTTGTAGATGCAGGATTGACTATCTAACACTACGGACAATAATGGGAAGAATGAGCGGGATATGAGACAGTTGCTCGCCAAATGTGGGGCATAAGGGTGTAGAGCGTGGATTTCCATGTGTTTTCTTATTTAACGATGTGTTTTTCACACCATCATTCAGTTCATGGATAGCACGATCTTCCCCATCTTCTATCTGATGCTATAGATGTTTCATTGTATTTTTTGTATAAATTCATAATATCAACATAAATGAAACTTTTTCATTTTGTACTAATAGAAAATAGTCATATTGTTATATGAATGTTGTTATCTGTCTCCAATACTAAGTTTGGTTGCTTCAATAGTATGAATGAACAAAAATTTATTTGATACAGTGGTGATGGTTATGATAAATGTCCCTATGTGTGACTGTGGTGATAGAGTGTGTTGTGTGTTGAGGACGTCATACACAGACACTGATCCTGAGTGTAAATTTTGGACTTGCATAAATAAGAAAAAGGTTGTTAATTCCACAATATTTAAATCTTTACAAAGAATTAATATTAGTCATTATAATAATACTAACTTAAATTTATATTGTAGGATGGCGGTGGATGTGACTACTTTCGGTGGGCTGATGACGCCCCATCTCTATCTACATCATCTGCACCATCTACATATATATACCTATTGTGGGTGATGAGTGCAAGTCTTGCAAGGCACTCGAGACAGTTATTGTCGCCTAGAGTGCATCAATGGCAAAAGCGGAGGCTGCCTATAAAGTCGATGTCATGTTTCTACGATGTTTTCTTTGTGCAACAATCGCACTACTTTGTTGGGTCATTATACAAAAATAGTTATATATGTGGACTATAAGACTTATTTATATTTTGATGTGATATTGAGCAATGCAATGATTATTTTCTTGTTATAATATTGTTTATGATAATCTATAAAATTATTAAAAAAATGAAGTTTACTATTCAAAATATAAGTGAATAAAAAATTAAATTTCAAAAAATTAATTTTGTTTATGATTTACTACATAAAAATATAAATTAATAAAATAAAATATAAATAAAAAATGGACAAAATAAATAAAACATTAAATTAAACATTATATAGTCATTAAAAAAACTTAATTTTTTTCTTGGCAAATTCCAATTCCAATTCAAAATGTAGAACCAAACACAGAAATGGATAATGTAATTCCAATTCCAATTTGAAATTGTAGAACCAAACACAGAAATAGAAGTTTCTCAGTTCTAATTCTAATTTCAAAAATGGCAACCAAACGTAGAAGATGGATTGTCTCAGTCATTTTCCGGGTCAACAAACGGTTCAAACTATCTTCCAAATACACAAAACCAAAATTTCAAAACCTTATTTTGAGATTTTGAATCAAATTTTAATTCCTCAACGAAACAAAGCCTTATTAGCAAAGTTAGAGATGAACTTTGGATGGAGCTTAACAAAGGCTTAATTTCTGCCCTCTTTTTTGGGGTCCACTCATAGGATGCCATTTTCCACCCAATTTTTGGGGGCTCTAAACCTTTGAATCTAGGACAAAATGAAGATTGAATTGCTAAGGCCAGAAAAACGCTCAAAGAATAAACTTGGAAGGATGGAGTCGAGTTTCTCTTAGAAGAATTGAAGAACATTTAAATGTCTTAATCTAATCGCCTCTCTTGAGGAAAAATGAATCCCGGCAAACATGAACAAATATGAAGCCAATCTGCGATTTCAAGTGTAAAACAATGGAAACTCATAAGGTTTGATGATATATTTAACAAACACTTTGCAAAATTTTTGGAGCCCAAGAGAGGGCATATCTCCACCCAAGTCTTGGGGTGAAACCGAAGAAGAGGTAATTCTTCGCATAATTTTTGGAGTCAAATCATTGCACAAGCCCAAGGGCAAGGCAAATTTCACTAAGTTGTGGAGCTCAAGCCCAACTACATGCACATTTCCACCCAACAACTTGAATGCGAACCTACGTGAATGTTGAATTCTGATCAAGTTTTGAGGCTCAAGCCCGAGAAAGCACTAATTTCCGCTAGCAACGTGGGGCTCCAAGCCCGAGAAGGGTATAATTTCTTCCCTTCAAGAAATTCAAGCACTCATAATTCTCATGAAGATGAAGTTATAATCAGGTCATCCATGGAGAATAACCAAGCAAATTGCAATTAAAATAACAAAATTTAGACTACGGATAGGTCGGCTATGCAAAAATTGCAAAGTAAATTGATTCATAGACCAAATCAGCCCTTTTTTCATTCCCAACAATTACAGCCTTTGAATTGAATGACTATATAAGAGGAGTTAAGCGCGCCTTTTACACCACAATGTGATTCAATTAAACAATAACTTACAAGCAGAGTAGACTTTATAGGTGCAAAATTCAAAAGGAAAAGCAAATCTAAAATGAAATTGAGACAATGCAGATTTAAAGGCGAAGTCAAAGACTAGTGCAAATTTCAAAATTGGAAGTGAGTTTCATTAAGGAAGATCAGACTTGGGCTGTAAATTAATAAAACGGATTTCATAGAATTCCAATCAGGTTTAGGTTTTAAATTGGCAAAATTCCAATTCAATTGAGGAGATTCATGGAATGCATCTAAGTAGTAATCAGAATTTAGGATCAGAATTGAAATGAATTTGAGAATTTATCTTTTTTTTAAATGCATGGTGTTTAAAAGTGATTCTAAGGCAATAAGAAATTTTGATCTTTCGCATAGAATCTAAAATCTTGCATCCTAAAGTTCTTAGGAGTAAAATTGTAAAGATATCTAAAGATCATTCAAGCTACAAGCATAGGGATATGAAGGATTTTATTTCATCTCTTAGGACTAAGACTTGTAAATATGTACAAAGTGTTTGTAATAGTAGTCTTTTTTCTTGCAGATGTCAGGAGCAAGAACAAGATCAAACTCAAGGAAGGAGACGTGAACCCAAATAAAGCATGATTTGAAGCGGATGACTCTGGATACCAGCTTCACCTCAAAATGGAAGAAGATTGATGATACAAACCTTAGACCTTTTAACATGGAAAGGATTATAGATCGGATGTATATGAGCAATCCATTGAAGTTGGCAAGGAGAATGGGGAAGAATGGAATTGTAGAAGAAGTTGCCTTCAATCCACCAACCCAACCCACTGAGTTAATGCTAGAATGCGAAAAATACTATGATCTGCAAATGAGGCAAATATATGCTCCAAATGGAAAACTTGTAGCATCATTTATAGAGATGGGCATAAGAGATGCATTCAATATTCCTGAGCACAGGGTTAGTATTTACATCACAAAAGAGGAAGCCTTTAAGAACTACAATGATAAGCTTGATGCTTACATAACTCTTATCAATATTGATTGGTTGGAGAGGTCGAGGAAGCATCAGTCCAAGTCACCAGAGTTGAATAAGTCAAATTTTCATGTTGATATTGAAGATCTTATCATTGTGTTGAGGTGAGTTATGAGAAGTTTGCAAGGTGCAATCTTTGAGCCTTACATGTGCTATTTTATATAAGAGATATATGATGTTGCTAAAATGTTTAATTGAGGATAATTAGTGACAACATGGATTTCCAACTAAGGACTTTGGATAAGACAAAGACATTTTACATGAGCTCCTATATAGTATACATGATAGTAAGACTTTGCAAGTATGTGTGATTGAGGTGTATAGGCCCAATTGGGGCAAGACTAGGACAATTCATGATGTATGAGTGCTACCCTCAATTACATATCCAAAATAATGATCACTTCCAAATAGTGAATGATGCTTTTGCCATGTGGGTTGTGAGAACATTGCAAGGATCTCCCCTAAAGAGATTATCAAAGGAAGTCAAGGATTTAGTAATGAAATATGATTCATAGTACATTCAATTTCCAAAATTACCTATATCAAGGTGTTAGGGAATTCATCTTTCTCGAAGAGACTTCCAAGATTTCCAACAAACAACTTAATAGTGATGGAAGTTGCAAGGCAATTGCTTCCATATGATAAGATTCAAAAGCATAAACAAAAGCCTAGAGTATCTTTTCCAATTCATTTTGGAAACTCAATTGAGACTTGTCCTTCACTTCAAGAAGTAGAGGAAGCAGAAGAAGAATTTGAATACTAGTCATTGGGGTTATATTCTTCAAGGAGAAATTTTGATCCATAATGCTAAATGAAGAGAGTTTATGGGAACAAATACAAGCATCAACTACACTAAGAAGATTATTGGGAAAACATTGTTGATGATTATGAGGTAAGAAAGAGGTTGTTCTCTAGATTGACAGTGGAGATGATTATAACATATAAGTAGCTTCAAGTTCCAGATCAGCTCGGGGATGATGGAAAACTTATCAAAGATGACTATGAAACAGTAAAGGATATCAACCCACCTTCCGTTAATTGGTTTGAAAGGGGGGACATTGAAAGGATATAGACCCACCTTACAAATAAATTGGTTTGAAAAGGGGGATATTGATTTGGATACATTGATGAAACTAGTCACAATATTGACCAAGAATTAGGTTGATCAACAAATGGCCAAGTTGAAACAAAGTAGAATTCCTTTGACTTATGAAGTGATGAAAGATGTGGAGTATCCCAAAGAAGAATCATCTAAAGAACCCCAAGAAATCAGCGATAGGGAAGGAAGTGGATGTAGCAGGAAAGGAAAAGACAGTGGCAAGGCTTTGCAAATTAAGGGCACAAAGAGGAAAGAAGCTTCAAATCAAGGACCACCACAGAAGAAACAAAAATCAATGGTCACTCCTTTGGAGACTAGTGCTTCTTCCATGCAAAGAATGCCACATATAGTGCGGATAATGATATATCTCATGAAGTTATCCTCGAATGAGAGGCTAGTAGAATTCAAAGTCCCGAAAAGTCTCCTATTGATCAACAAAGACAAAGAAGTAAATTCTCTTCCTCAAAGAGTAGAAGATCTTTTTGGATGAACATTAGAATTTGATTAATATTGAGGACATTCCTGAAGATAGTGAAATGATCTTCCTAGATGAGAATTTTAATGAAGATATGATCATGGCATCCCAAAATGAGAATCAAGAAAATGAGAACCAAGGAAATGAGAATCAATAAGATGAAAATCAAGATGATGAAATAAGAGAGCGTATTGCACCTACATGGTTGCGAGATATGATGGCGGAGAAGGAAGTGATAGTGAGACAGCCAGTTGACAATATGGAGAACCTTTTGAAGAGGAAAGAAAAGAGGTCAGTGAAAAAGTTTTCTAGGATTGTAAGAGATAGTTTAGGATCTCTCAAATTGCAACTTGTCATTCAAAGAGTCAACAAGGCGAGAGAAGATATACTTCCACATGATTATGACATTATAGAACATGACCTGGGGAAAACTAAAAAGAAGCAAGAAATTGAAGATGTTTATGAATCTATCCACGTCCTTGAAGAGAGATTGAACAAAGAGCCTGAGAAGAAGAAGCGGTACAAGGATGAAAATAGGTGATTGAAAGATCACATTCAACACTTAGCAAATCCAATCCAACAAGTTGATCAAACTATTATTCCTCCAATAGCTTTGTCAAGACAATCAGTTGATGAATTGGAAGGAATAAGAGTGGTAGGAAAAGAAATGAAGAAATAGATAGTAAGAATAGTCAAAGAAACAAACAAGTTCATTAAAGGATTTGTATAGATTTATAACATGGTTTATTTTCAAGATAGAAGATAGAGTGCAGATATTGTTGAACATTTGAGAGAATTATCAACCTAAAAACAAGAAGACCATTTCTTGTTTGCGACCATTAATGGATATTCCAAAGCAAACATTAATAGAAGCAAAAGTGGTAGCAGGACAAGAAGCTGATTTTTGCATGTGGCATCATGCATTGTCACTAAGGGATGACATTCTTAAGAAAGTGGAAGATGATGGCCCAAATGTGAAGGAAATAATTCAAGATATGTGCAACTCTGAAACTTTGTGAGGGAAATTTGATGTGTAACAAGATTGATTTCACATCAACGGGCTCTTTTGTTTTGTTTTAGATCTTAAGAGCAGTTTATTGAAGAACTTACAGTTTTCTTTAAACATTTTTTTCCATTGACTTATTTTAAATTTTCTTTTGAATTTAATCAAATTCACGGTGTATTAAGGTGTCTCATAGAAAAATCTGTCTCCTTAATAGCCATTTGGGAAGGAAAAAATCTTTTATAAGGTGTGCAGACATAAAAGCTCTTCAGCCTTTACCATTTGTAAGGCTAATGAGTTTTTTCTTAACACTAGCACTTATCATCTAATAATTTTCTCTTCAATTGATGATAAAAAACCACTAGCCCCCAATTATAAACCTCTAAGAGTGATGATAAAGTGCTGAAATCGTGTAAAATAGCAAATCAAAACTGGTTGGAAATGAAATATCCAATGGATGACGCCGGATGCAAATCTCTAAAAATTGATGGAAGAGATACCCTCTGTTATGGAATATAACTGGGAGGCACCCTAAAAGAACAATTTACCATCAAGCAAGCAAAAGAGTGCTGCATAGAAATGTAACCCAAAAATTTGTGCAAAAAACACGTGGTGGCTAAGAAACTTAAGATCAAATCTAGATTAAATATAGGCCAAAAGGCCTCCAAAATTACTCTAACTCCAAAGACTACAAATCAAACCTTCAGCTAAGAAAACCATTTCATTTTTATAATTGAATCCTCAGCACAAAGACACCAAGCCCTAAAACCTAAGGGGCTAAAAAGGCTATCAATTCAACATTTCCAGACGCCTTTTAATTAAGATAACTACTTGTTGAAAGCTTTTGAAATTCAGACTACAGAGGAGCAGATAAATAGAAAAGCTTTAAATTTGAACTAAAATTCTTTAAAACGCTAAACAATATTCAGTTTAAGTAACGCTTCTCAATACATATCACAGAATCGGAAAACAAACAAAATAATATGAATCTCAAATACATCTCCCTCACAATCAATTTTTTAACCTTGAACGGAATGATGAAAATAATTAGTTCTCAGATTTTTAAAAACACTAAGCTAACTCAACAGATAAACAAAATTTAAGATTGGAGGTTAAAGCTTAGAGTGTAACTACTTTGCTACCAAATTTGACAACAACCAGGGAAATGGTAAAGATTTCATTTTGGAATTAGACTGGAATTGGATTGTCAAATCTTGGAATTGACATTTTCGATGTTTGTGTTCAAAAACATGAAAATAGACCCTTTAGAGTGCCTTCCACCAAATAAGAAGTACCTATTGTATGTTTTTTAATTTTGTTTACATTTTATTATTTCTTAGATCTTTATTTCACAAATCTGAGTACTATATTGACCTTAACTTAATTTTAGAAAAATGGATTTCAATCTTAAATTCTTAAATTAAGTCATGTTAATCTTTTTATTAATCATTATGTATCAATTTAATCTTCTTTTGTGTGGATTTATGTATTATTTTGTCATATTGAAGTGCATTCTTCATCCATTTGAATTCATATAATGTAACCTAACCTATTTGCACATCATCCTACTTTATCACTAAAGAATCCAATTGTATATATTAACAAACATTAACTTAGGCATATTGTTTCTTCCAAGTTATTGAATCAATCATGTCTTAGGATCTTGACTAAGAATAAAATGACTCTTACTTGGCTAGTTCCAAGACAATGACTATAGATGCCAAGCCATTATAGACACAAATACAAAAGCCAAGGCAAATATGCTCTAGTCATAAATCTCCTATTACATTTCTATATGTGTGTTAAGGTTTTTACCTGATCATTGCAAATGTAATAGCACTTCTTGTATTGTATGTGTTTTCCAAATGCATCGATCTCTTTGTATTTATACATGACAAGGACAAGAAAAGACATGCCCCTTCATGGGACATGTCTATTCATTAATTATTTTATCAATTTAACTATTTAGTTATTATGAGAATAATTATAATCTAACTTTATATATATATATATATATATATATATATATATATATATATATATATATATATATATATATATAGATATATATATATATATATATATATATGTATATATATATATATATATATATATATATATATATATATATATATATATATATATATATACATATACATATATATATCAATATATACATATATATACATATATATATATACATATATACATATATATATATATATATATATATATATATATATATATACATATATATATATATGTATATATATATATGTATATATATGTATATGTATATATGTATATATATACATATATATATGTATATATATATGTATATATATACATATATATATGTATATATATATATATATATATATATATATAATATATATATATATATATATATATATATATATGTATGTATGTATGTATGTATGTATGTATATAGTAATATAAAGTATTATATATATTAATATATATGTAGATATACAATAAATCATTTCTCATAATAATCATATAGTCAGTATTATTTATCTGACCAAATGTACTACAACAACACTCCCTCTTAGCTAGGGAGGATAAATCAATCTAATGTCAACACTTAAGACACTTGACAACATCAATTATATGATGTAAACAATAAGGGCATCATCCTCATGATGTAGTCAATAGAAACATAGTCTCAATGTGTGGATTGCCTCCATCGACGATTCTATCCACAAGTCCTCAGGTGGATTGCCTCCATCGTTGATTCTATCCATAATTTCTTAGGTGGATTGCCTCCATCGGTGATTCTATCCACAAGTCCTTAGGTGGATCACCTCCATCGGTGATTCTATCCTCAAGTCCTTAGGTAGATTGTGTCCATCGGTGATTCTATCCATTTGATATCTTGAGTATTGGCCTATCAAAATGTCAACACATTACAATCACCTAAGGACTCAAGAGTTCATAAAGATATCATCTCATGATATCGAGAGCATTGGCCTGCAGAATATCAACTCTCAAGATATTCACCAAGTGCTTAGAGTAATGGCCTACCAACATCAATTCTCATGATGTTCACCAAGTACTCAAGAGTTCATAAAGATATCATCTCATGATATCGAGAGCACTGGCCTACAGAATATCAAGTCTCATGATATTCACCAAGTGCTCAGAGTAATGGCCTGCAGAATATCAAGTCTTGTGATATCCACCAAGTACTCAACAAATGTTCATAGGTAATGTGCACTTACCATAAGAACATTCACATCATCAATTATGATTTGTTTTGAAGCCATTGCAAGATGTCTATCACAATAGAAGATTCCATCTATTATGATCTATTTTGAAGCCATCACAAGATGTCTATCACAATAGAAGATTCCATCTACCATGATCTATTTCAACCATCACAAGATATCTATCACAATAGAAGATCAAGTTATTGTAAGATCGTCACCTTACAATAACTCTTACAAATATAAGTGATAATCATTTAGAATTCGTCACTTCCTCATGATTTACACAAGGGGCGGACCCATTAAAAACATTCATGATTCATTAGTATAATAATCAATTATATCAAGTTTATCTCAGAAGTGTTTCACCTTCAATAGTGAACTCCCTCTCAATCAATATGATCAAGATTGGCACAAGTTGACTGAACCATCTACTCCCTCTAAAGCTCAAGTTCTTGTATCAACCTCTAGTCTTCTTTTGAAATGTCAGACTCCCTCTACATCTGGTCTCAATCATCAATTCATTTGCAAGCATTAAGTTCTTTCTCCCTTGAATGCAATTTTCTTGTGCTTCCATCCTGTAGGTATGTTAGAGAGAGATTACAAATAGCTCACTAAACTATCTTGACCGAAAATACCAATGATAGAAGCATATAATATTTTTCTAACCAATCTAGTATAACATGAATTACAAACTTAAAAAAAATTGTGTGCATTAATTTAAAACATGGAATACTTATCTTTTATAAATTTATATTATTTCATTTAGTAAGGTGAGTCAGTATAGAAAATATCATGCAAATTCACAAAATGATGTCTTCGTTCTTGAACATTACTATAATTCTTCACATGACTTGTCTTGAATATCCAAATGTTCTATACACTATGACAACCTTCAATATGATCGGATCTTCCTTCAAGCGGTTAGACTTTTAAAGAAGGAACCTCACTCTTTTACAGATTTTTGCATAGATCTATACACAGTCGGCCATAACTTTTGAACCTAACATTTTCTCTCCAATCACTCGAGTGTGATTCCTCTAAATTTGTTTATCACCAACATATCCAAGATTCAGCAAAATCCAATAGTGCATTTGTGAGATATGGTCCTCGTACTGAGACTGTATTTTCTGAGACAGTCACACATTCACCATCAATAAACTACTCTCTTACATTTGCAACTTGGCTCTGATATCATGTCAAGGTTTTCAGGATCATTGCAAATGTAATAGCACTTCTTGTATTGTATGTGTTTTCCAAATTCATCAATCTCTTTGTATTGATATATATGTAGATATACAATAAATCATTTCTCATAATAATCATATAGTCAGTATTATTTATCTAACTGATGCTACAAACATCAACAATGTTTAATTATGTGCACTAGAATATTTTTTTCACTCCTAGAGATCAATTTCTTAAGTACACATTTAAATCAAAATAGTCATAATCATTTTATAAATTTCAAAGTGTATGCCTAGATAAGGCCCTAATTTTTAGCACATTGGTGAATCAATCTCTTACATCAATTTCATGCATTCCACAACTTGGGATTAAGCTAAGTATTGAATTAAATGTATTTAATTTTAAATATTTAACTTGCATTATTAATTATTATTCAAATACTTCATTTTACATCTTTTAACATAGGTTATTTATGTGACATGTTTTATTTCCTTACATAAAATGGTGCATCTAACTTTATTACACTACCAAAGGTTTCATACTTCTCTAGTAGAATTTCAAATATGATTGAAATAAAGGAGGGGTGAAAATTTATTCAAACTAAAAGAGAAACAAGAACAAACAGAGAAAGGGCATCAAGATCAACCAAGTGATCAAATTGATGGGACAAGCCCATCGTAAGTTGAGTCTTATCAACAATGTTCCAATTACACATATGGTTAGAAGCCCACTTCGTCCATTCCCTGGGAATATGAGTGAAAGTAACAGACTCCAAAGAAGTACACAAATTATGAATCTGGTCCACAATCAAATCTAACTTCCAACTAACAACTTTAGAATGTTGCTGATCCAATAGACGTATCACCACTTGTGAGTCGAATTCACAGATAAGCCTTCTCCAACCAAGGTCACAAGCATTCTTCACAGCATACAATTAACTATATAGATTTCATTCATATGTAATTACAATTTGGATTTGTCCTTGTGTTTCATTAGTCCACCTTAATTTGTGTTTGAAATCTTATTATTTTATATATTTTTTCATTCCTACCCTCCAACCCTTTGGATTTAGAGATTGACATTTAACTTGTAGACCTATAGTGTCTAATTTTTTAGATATCACATAAGATCTAACACTTATCGTGTATCTTTATTTTTTGGTTATATTTAGATTCTTCTTATTCTTTTATGGTAGCATAGGTAATGATTGTATTTCTATTTTGATTTCTAATATAATGTATTTCCTAGAGTTCCTTGCTAGATGTATTTTTTTTGTAACAAAACAATGTTGTGCAATCCTAACTATGATTTTCTTTATAATGTTTATATGTGTATATGTTTTGATGAATATCTTTCATTTACAATTATGTAATGTTGTATCATCCAATATCTATGTAGGATTATATTATTTACCATGCTATGATACACTGATCCATGTTTATTCTTATTTATATAATTTTGTATAGCCTAGGGAAATGTACATGTGTTCCTCGTTATTTTGTTATTCTAGTGATTATACCTTTGAGTAACTTGAGGAATCATTCATACATTATATGATTTTATTTCTTTCAATGTTCTTCCCTCTTGACGTGATGGTTTATCCTTGCACCCTTTCCTTACCATGATTTTCTCAATGTTAAGGATACTTTACTCCTAACTTATCTTGATATATCTTAAGTGTTTCCTTTATGTGATGATGATATGTCTAGTGAATGTGTCATTTATGCATCTTGTTCTACTTTTCATGTTCCCTTATAGGCTCTCCCACATGTGCCTCTCTTGCTTCATCTTTCTCTAAGGATCCTAGTAATGTTGATATATGTATCTCCCCTTTACATGTGCTTGTTAGTCCATCTTCCCCTTCTTGTGGTCCATCATTAATTAATAATATATAATTTAGTGATGAGTATAGTGATAGTTCTTTATCTTCTTGAGATGAGGTTGATGACTATGTGTATCATGATGATTTTGTATATGATATACATTGTTTCCCAACACTTATGATATATCCATTTAGTGGTTTACATGTTATTTACTTATTATCCTTATATTAATCTTGTATACATGGTGATACTACATTGGTAAATGCACTTGGTGATACCTAAATAGATAGAAAACCTCTAAAAAAATGATTTAATTCATGTCATGCTTCTTATATATCCTTGTATTATTTGTCATACATTTTCATAGATTACTTTACAAGTGATCTTTGGAAAGGAACCACAAGAGAGATCCTCTTCACCTATCATATTTGAGGTTTTTTGTTAATACATTGACTACAAATGCTAAGTATAGGACGAACCGTGACATTCAAGTAATTCTTCCTAATTTATAAAAGATTTAGAAAGATTATTCAACCTATGTATTTGATTAATATGGCATTCATTCTTTCAATTTATATAAAAATATACTTCTACTTTTATTCTCTTCCTAGTTAGTGCATTGTTTTTAAAGGGGAGATAATGAACATCCACTCAACTTTGAGAGACTTGACCAAAGACCAACCTTTTTGAATTAACATGTTAGATATTTTTTCATCAAATCTATTTTGATTTTGGTAGCACTTCAATGAATAGATATGCGAGAACAAAATTATTCTAAGTTGCACGTTGTTATGATGTAGATGAAGAACAGCATGCAGATCTTTATAATAATTTTTTCTTGGTATCTAGGTGAGAATAATTTGTCACCATTTAAAGATACATCTTTTCCATTTCCTATACTACCCTATTATTATATGTGACATGCATATATATGGGTATAATGCATCTTGATAATTTTATTACACTATATTTGAGTTGCCTTGTTAGTAGGATTTATCATTTAGAAATTTCTATTCACACATTTAATTAATTATTTAAACTAATGATAATATTAGTGAGATATAGCATATGACATGTTGTCTTATACTCCCCTAAGTTTATATGCAGTACCTTATTTTATAAATTATGTTGGTTAAAGTATTTTATTTATTCATCTCTAAGGAGATATCGAACCATGTTCTTAAATAGAATACATATATATTTTTTAATTTTTTACATATTTTTCATGATTATAAATTTCTTGCTAAATCATTTTTAACAAGTTTGAGTGTTCATTAATTTACATGATTTTATTCATTACTTATGCTTATATCACTTCTTGTGAGGATTTGGTTGATTCTTTCATGAAAAAATTATTACAATATTAAGCTTAAGTCGTTCTCTCTTTGATTCATGCAATACAAATGAGAACAATAGTCAACGAATGGTTTTATTTTTTGAATTTCACTTGTTGATTACTAATATAACTCATAAATTATGGGATGGTGATCATCAATATTTATTTTTTTATGGTTTACTTATGTTCTTTAAGGCACAAGTATCTTCTTAGACTTGTCATTCATTGTCAAGTATATGTACCAATTTATATAAATGTGAGTGTGTTCTACTATATCTTTTATATCAACATATTTCTAGCATTTCCCCTTATTTTCATGACTTATATGATGTCATATTTGTATGATGGGGAAATGATTATGTCCCTAATGATTATCATCATGCATATGTCACACTAAAGAGATTTAGATAATTCAAATGGTATATACAAAGAGATGATACAAGTTTAGGTTAATCATATATCATTGTAGGAAGAATATTCTCCTATTGGTAAGTAGATGGATCATACCACACTACATATTGAAGATACCTATGTAGAAGATAATTAATGATATGATATAACATCTAAGTTTTTTTCAAATATTGTGGGGTGACTCTTCATGATGGCATGGGTAGTCCCATGGGAAGCATTGGTTTTGGAGGAAATTTTTAGAGAATATTATATATAAATACACCTTATAGAGATGGATTCATTACTTAGCATTCATCTCTATTTTTTCTTACTATATTTTCATTTTTTCTTTTCCACTCTTGGATTTATATTAAGCTAGTTAGCATGTGGATTATGAAAAGATACCTATGGAGGGGCGTATTGAGACAAGTTCCTTTGAACATACATTTTTTTATTTATATCCCATCTTATTTATCTTTTGAATTATTTTCCTTTGGACCTTTTCTTATGCTATATATGTTGGAATCATCTATTTATCTCATGTGTACTTACACTTTGAACTTGTATCCATGACATGTTTGTTGTATATATCCTACTCCCAATTATCCCCTAAATTAAAAGCCATATTATTTTCTCATTTATGGGTACCTTTCCGTTCTTATTCTTCCATGCTTACATTATAAGATTGCCTATGTTGCTTACTAGCTTGTATTATTTCTTATAATCCTTATTTATCTCCCTATGTTTCTTATATGCCATGTTTGGTTACTATGTGTCATTGTGTTCTATGTCTAGATCTTATTCCTTCCTATGCACCTTGTTTGGTTCCTATATATCTTCTTGTAATCCATGTTTAGCACTTATATTTTCCTATAATTTTTGTGTTATCTTATCCATTCATGTTAAACATGCCCATGATGTTTATGTATCTTATAGGAGTCATGATTATGATGTCTAGATCCTATTTTGTATGCATATGTTGTTCTTATAATGTTTTATAATTATCATGATCCAAATATGTGTATGTACTTATGGCATCAATTCTATAGCTTTATTAGGCTATATAGTTCCTATTTTTACATCTAATGTTTCTTACATCTTATATGCTTATGACATTACAAATACATATAATTATCATGATCGTATATTATGTTATCATGTTTATGCCATTCTAATGTGCTTCTATATTATGATCCTTATCATACTTATATCTTATATCTTCTTTATGCTTGGATGATTTGTGTCTAGCATTTATGTCTATCCTAATCTTCTCATTTGTCTTCGGTAAGGAAATTGGTTTGGTGTGTCTTGTCTTCCCCTTGTTATATGTGATTTTGTATGATTATGTTTTCACCTCTATTCTAATATGATTAATATGTTTTAAAATGGTTTATCATACTTATATATGCATTTTTATTAAATCATATATTTCCCTCATCACCTTAAATTACTAACATATTTTATATACAACCTATTGGATAGGGTGTATGTCACCAATGCTCCTTTCCTAAGTTATGTTTTATAATGGCAAGTTCATAGTAATGCAACAATAAAGGGATCTATAACAAAAAAAAAATATAGTCTCATAATTTCTAAACTCTTTGATGTCCTTCTATTTTTCACTTAGTTAGATCTCTTCTACTTTATGATTGGACAAAAAAATTTACCGTCCTTACATTTATTGTGTTTGAAGATAGTTCTCACACAAGCTATTTTTAGTTTTTTTCATTGCATATTTTTTCCATTTTTAGGTTTATGATGGAGCAATAATTACAAGGATGGTTCAAGAAATAATTGACTATATGTGTCTTTTGAGCATGTTTCTAACATTTGAAGGTTTGAAAAAATATTTAATTTCATGTTGACTTCTTGTTTTACTTTGATATAAATGATTTCATTATTTTGCATGTGAATGAAAATGGGGCGAAGAAAATGAAATGGTAAAATGGCATGCACATGCTCTCTTTCCTTGTATTTTAGGTTCACTTTTATTAGAATGCCTATTATGCAATAGTAATTTTTTAAGTGGTGTATTATTCCATTGATTTTCCTTGACCTTATTATACCTATATTGTATCATTAATAATCCTTAGAAAATAATTGTAATTCCTAAATTGCTCATTTCCTCCCTAGTTAGTTGTGGATGCAAATTGATTATGATCATTTTCATGGGAATAGATCTAAACTCTAAAATAAATTTAAAAAATTAAATAGGGCTCCTACAAAACTTTTCCCTATTTTATTACAAGATGAGTTAGTGCATATTTGTGTGTTGGAATAAGGTGGTGTATGTCTTGTTTATAATGTTTTATTTTAATATGTTTATGGTGCACCTAGGAGAACCTTGATGCACATGTATCACTATGATTTAACATCCTTGAGCCACTTTATGTGTTATATATTGTAATGTTAGGGTTATATTTAATGTGGTTCATTGTAGAGCTCAAAATCAAGGATCACTAGCCTAAGCACATGAAAACTAGGAATCAAAACCATTCCTGTCAACTCCTCATCAAAAAGTAACTCAATGGAGAGAATGAAGATTAATTGAATTATTCTTTTTTATGAGTTTGTTAATGTGATTTGATAAGTTATAGCAAGAACTAGATCTAAATATGTAAAATTGATAATAACCAACAGAAATGATAAGCTACAAATCAATTATGCAAATTCCAAGGATAAATATGGAATAAGGAATCGAAGAGAAACCTGTCACTAAAATTTGGCCCTAGAGATATCAAGTTATATAGTTGGGTTGCATAGTCCTAGAGGTTGTAATGTGAATGTCATGAACATATTCTAACTCAAGAACTTGTTATGATCATCTCCTAGAAAATTTACAAAAAAATTGTTGGGATTATGTAGCTAATCCAAAGCATCTAGGCTTTTATGCTTCTTCAAATTTGGATGTATTTGTCTCATTTTTCTCTTCCTAGATCTATAATTCTTCACTCTTAGATTTAAAAACCTACATATAATAAGGAGGTAAAATGGTGTAGGGTTGTATAGGGGCTTTCCTAGGTCAATCTCCAAGAGGATTTAACCTTCCCTACAACAAATGATGAGCCTTGAATTTGAAATATAATTGGAATAAACAATGTTATACATTTTCAATGAATTTTCCTTACCTCAAAGCTTTTATGAAAGGTTGATGATGCTATAAGGGATCTCATGCATATCTTTACTCATGGCGAAATATGAACTTGATCATAAATGTCATCTTCAATGCTTGAATCCTTGAAAGCTAGACCTCCCCATTTGTTCCCTTGCAAATGACTAAAATGATTTCTTAATTACTTGATGAGAGAGTAAATTATGAGAATGGGACTTTTATATGTGGCCAAAAGCCTCCTTTTGTAGTCAACCTCATGAAACATGTTGATAATTCAAAGAAAGCTAACATATGGAGAATTTTCTCACTCACAAATTTTTGGTTGTTAGTGTAATGCCCAAAAACTACTGGGACAAAAACACAACAAAATTTTCTTATCAAATCCTTTTGACAAAACATCTGTTTAGCAAATGTATACTAAATTTCTAGAAATTAAACAATAGGATAAATATGAACTAGATGCTTATTACAAAATAGAAAAAAATTAGCAGATAAATGAATTTTAAATGTATGCTTTTGTTCTTCTTTTATTCAGAAAATTTAACATAGAATTAAAATCATAATATAGCAATATTATTAATTCATTAACTAGGGATTTCAGGAATTTATAAATCTTTTAATAATTTCCTGTTTCACTTTCCCAAAATAGTGACCAACACTATAATTTCAAATTTAAGTAAAAATTCTCATTTACAAATAAACTTGAAGCAACTATAATTTCAA
Source organism: Chamaecyparis obtusa (assembly GCA_027943335.1). Classification (NCBI taxonomy): domain Eukaryota; kingdom Viridiplantae; phylum Streptophyta; class Pinopsida; order Cupressales; family Cupressaceae; genus Chamaecyparis; species Chamaecyparis obtusa. The sequence goes on along the minus strand of BSBK01003436.1, from coordinate 579,811 downwards.
CTATACTTTCAAGAAGTAATATTATAATGAAACAACAATCTTACTATGTAGTAACAATAAAATATTTGAAATAATCCCGATGATGAAATTCCCTCTCAAGGGAACTAATTTTAATTTTAAATGCAGCTTTTACTCTCTATATATTTTCAAAAGAGCATGGTTTACAAATTGAATAGAACAATATCATTTAGGCTTAACATCCATAAAACATTCCCTTAACATTTTATGTATATTTTTGAATCAGCAAAACAAAATCTTCCTCCTTGAACAACACTAACTTCAAACCTGGACATCTCTTCAACTCATCCTTCAAAAAACCTGTAAATCAAATATTTCTCAAATGACCATGGAGGCTCGCCTCCTAGACAAGGCCATTACATGGCCACCCCCGAGCTAGGGGAAACAAGGATAGATAGGTTACACTCATTCCACACACACTCTACAACATAAAACATAGAACAACACATTTTCACTCCCATTACCAAGTTTGCACATAGTTTCATAATTGAACCAAAAATGGGTGAATGTGGAATCATCCTTATGGAGATGCCATACTCAAACCAAATCAAGTACTTACAAATCAATATTACATGCCTTCACAAGGCTCATTCCCAACATACGAGCTCATGTCATGGAGCACCAATCACATCCCTTATGGCCCCCAATTTACAACTCAAGTAGGCTTCAAGAATGCCCATACATCCAAGCTCTACACATAAGGATTTCCCAACTAAGCCCTTCATCCCAAGACACTCTCAAATCCTCCCAAAGATGAGAGTAATCTTGCACTCCCTTAACATACTCAAAACATACAAGGGGAAAACAAGAGAGATCTCCATGAAGACAAGATGAAAACAAATACAACATAGTCTCACAACATTTCAAATTAAACTATACAAATACATAACAAAACTTCCATGATAGAAGCACCTACCTTTCCTCAAGCTATGGAAATGGTGGAATTAATGAAGAGCTTACCTTTTCTTTCCTAGCTTTCCTTCTCCTTCTCTAGCTTCTAGTTCTTCTCAAGTCCAATTCCTCTCCTAACAAGAATGCAAGTCTAGAAGTGTGTAACTCTTTCCTAGTCTCTTTTCCTAATAGCTCAAAAAATATTCCTTCTCTCCTACCCTCATCCCAAGGTAAGTTAGGTGTCTTGTTTCTTTCTCACTAGCCACTTGCCCTAAGCTAAGAAATAGATGGTAATTCAAGACATAGGGGAAGGAACAAACCTAAGTAACATACCCAATTTCGTCACTTTCAAGGAAGGCTCACTTTGAGAGACATTTTGGAAGCCTTGGGTGAAGAAAAGGGTAAAATTTGACCCCTAACCCTATGCACATGCCTTGGGGTACTTAAAACCAATCCTAACTACACCATAGGGCTCCATTTAACCCTTCAAAAATCCAAGTGAAGTTTACATCCGAAAATGGAAGGTGATGACACATGCCTTGATATCCCAAACCACTAACCATGCCTAGGGATTCACAAGATGACCTAAGGGTGAGGTAGGGTCCACTTTCCACTTAGGCATGCCAACACATTACACTAGTGTCAAGTGACACCTCACAAAAGGAGTACACATCACATTACATAATTACACACTTGGCATGCCTAATGGATAATTTTCATTTACATTTACACATTTGATTTTACATCCATTTATGCACATATTAACATTTACAACAACAATCAGTCAAGTATTACGTTTACAAAATTAAAATCACATAACAACAAGGTCGTTCTCTTCCTAGAGTCGACCTTGGCCTTAAACTATTTTCACATAGATCCATCCTTGTTTCCCCGCATTTAATACCATGGTCATAATCCTACACACTCAATTCAAATATCAGTATCTCATGAAATCAATGCATATATAAACATATTGAAAGAGAAATGGGATCTATAATAACATCCAAATATGAATACATAGAGGAACTGCATTTCATGATTTCAACATAAATATATTCCATAATGTACCCTTATTCTATAAGCATCGAAATGTAACTTCATTTTTCACTTAAACAAGTAACCCTAAATCAATTGTAGAATCATTACTTTAGGAATTTCACATCACCATGATCACATTTTACTAATCCATATGATAACGTAACAAAATGCAGAATTCAAAATTCATTTGTCTTTCCATAACATAAAACAAGTATGAATCTAACATAAGCATGTAGAGGTTAGTCTAACATCATCATCAATATAATCAAGTAAAATCATAACATAGTGTCTAATGCTATGAAGTCATAATCAAAATAGGTCTAGTATCACAAAACAAGGCATCATCTAGATAGTCCAAGTATCAAATCAACTATCGAGCAAAGATGGGTCGGGGTAGGACCTCACATCCTCCCCCATAGGCATGAACTTCCTCCTAGAGCTCATTAAATAGATGGGGATACTGATTTCTCATATGTGTTGTGTCCTCCCAAGATGTTGTGACCTCATCATAACAATCCCACTAAACCCTAACCTGGTCCAGCTCTTGACCTCGAAGGGCTAGGGTCCTACAATCCAGTATACGTATGGGCTCCAAAGCCAATTGTCTATATGACTCCACCTCTACTCTCTATAACCATGGCTTGATGTGTAGCCCGGTGATTATCAACTGCTGCAATTACTCGGTGGGACCTACCCATGTCAGCTATGGTGGGCTCTGAAGCTATCGTCATCTGACTACCGAGTAGATGACCCGTAGGATAATCACTAGCAATGTGCCCCATGGCACCACATGTATAATATGGTCCTCTAGATTGGATCTGACTCCCCTAAGTTCTATACTAATATTGCCAACCTATCATACCAGATCCATTGAAGCTACCTCTAGATGACTGTGTCTGAGCTCCCTAGTCACGTTGGGGACTCTACTCTCCCTAGTCACGTTGGGGACTCTACTGAGTCTAATGCTATTGTTGTGGTGCTCTGGAAGACCTTGAGGAGTTCTTTTGATTTCCCTTCCAATGGGATTTCTGGAATCCAGAAGACTGAGGTGCGAAACTACGATTATGTGACTTGTCCTATGTGTCGTGAGATCTATTATAGATCTCCTCAATGATCATGACCCTCTCAACGTATTATGTAAATCTCTTGTTGGTACCATCCTCACCTTGTCATCTATAGCATAGTTCAACCCCTTAATAAAATGGTTGACATGAAGTTTCTTGTCCTTCATGTAATCTACGTAAGGGAGAAGCTTGAGAAACCTACTCTCATACTGTGCTACTGATAGACCCCTCTTCTGCAAGTCGTGAAACTCATCGATGTGACACTGCCTATAGTACTTCAATATATATTGGGCTCAAAATCTCTCCAAGAAGATCTCCCAAGTGAGGGTATCAATGACAAGGTGACTCTTACACTCCTCGTGCCTCCACCAAGTAGAGGCGGTCCCTCTCAGCATGTGTACTATGAATCATGCCTTAAGGTTGCTCTCATAAGGGTGCAACCCAAAGCATCTCTCGAGGCTCAAAACCCAAGCCTCAACATCTACCCCACCCGTGGATCCTAAAAAGGGTGGTGGCTATAGTCATATGAGGTCTCTGATTTGGTCCCCTGTATCACGGGGCACTCTCCGCACAATTGTTGGTGGTGGCTTTGGCATGTGAATAGAATTGTCCTTGTGATCTGCTTGCTCCTCAACCCATCTAGGAGGAGGACTCCTACTCCACTCTCAGGCCATAGCCTGCCGACCTCCTAGAGGTAATCTATCCATAATAATACCAGCTAAATTCAGCAATGCATTACGGATATCCTGGTTGGGATTAGGTGGCGGTACAAGAGGGGGCCCCTGTTCATCACCTACTCCCTCAGCTGCTTGCTATGCACCCTCTACTGCCACATGGCCACCTCTGGCTCTTCGTCCACGTCGGTGAGAATTTTGCATGACTGGAGGCATCCTACTACCAACTTTGCTTTACTAAGGTTTTCCCTGAAAGGATGGGTGTCTTAGAAAGGACAATAAATGAGCTCTCCTAGCATGACATAATATACATTAATAAAGTTGAAGATGATAAAATTCTATACTTCTTTATTGAAATTTATTAAAATTTAAAAGGAACTCTAATGTTTATATAAATCATTCGTTAATTTTCCAAGAGTACTAAAGATTTCAACATAATTCTAGGTTAAGTTGTAATGCTATTTTTACGTTGACCAGTATACTGGCCACATATATTGGCCTCATAAAAATAACATTATCAAGTTTTAAATTAATGATCTAGTTTTTTTTTTAATACTAAAAACTTAAATTAAACTTTATTCCACTTTAATCTTAATTCGATTAATCTGCAAGACTATTGTAATGCCCCGAAATACTAGGGTTAGAGAACAATTAGGGGTAAAAAGGGCATTAGTAAATGTCAGATTTAAAATATATTGAATGTACCCCTTGATTTACATTTATATTTTTATTTTAAAATTTCTTAGGGGGGAATAATGAAAGCATATTGGATTATTAAATTATTATCCTTTAAAATTTCTTATAGAGGGAATTAATATCATAGCTTGAATCTTCAACCTACACCTTATATATAATTAATCTCCTAAAAAAAAAGAGGAGCCTTATTATAAGAATGGAGTACTAGTTTTAAATGTTAATAATGAGATAACTTTAGAAATGTTTAAACTAGATAATCTTTTAGAGGTTAGCCCTTTCAACTATATTTCTAGGGGAAAACCTAGATGTGACTTTATCTTGCCATTAATAAATATTTTATTATGTTTAATTAGAAACTAGAGTTTCCATACATTTAATCCCTTGAAGAAATCATTATAGTGATTATTGAATCTCTAAGACTAGATATGATATTGTATCAAAACACAACAACAATTTTTTTTTTAAATACACTAGATGACATCTAAGGTTACTCACAAAGCTTGCTTGATGCAAAGCTTGAGAACATAAAGGCTAGCCACCCAAATGTCACATAGGGAAAGCTATGGCATGCGCTTGCGCGCCAACATCCCTAAATCAACTGACGACATTAGGTGACATAAAATCCCTAACTAGGGATGGCATGAAAGGGTCAATGGGTTATAGATCAGTTCAATTATCCATCAAGATAATAATATTTCCCTTAAACAGGTTATGTCCTAAAAACCTATATAGTATAAGGGAAAAGCTAAGGACATTAATTAAATTAATAAATGACTAAATAGTCCACTTGTTTAATTAATTCATAAGATCACTCAGTTATATTAAAATATTAAATACTTTAAACCCTTTCAAATTTACATTTACTTAACATTTTATTAGTCTAACTTTACATTTACTTATCATTTAATTAACTAAGTTTAATTAATGACTTTAGTCAAAGTATCATTTAAAGGATGAAACGGTCATTATTAATTAATAATAAATCCTATTGAGCACCTAGAATAGTCCTAGTTTATAATGAGTACAAATTTAATAAAAAGATAAAGTCCAATTAATTTGAACATCATTCACTCTAAAATTTGCGTTTAATAATGTTCTATTGATTACATTTAATTAAATGACTATAGCTCTAAATCCAAAAAATATTATAAACATTCCAACTTAATTTCCTATTCTCCAAATCTCACCAAAAGAATTATGACAATTATAATGATACTAAATTTCAACATCGATAGGGAATTCATTATGGCATTCGTCAAAATAATAAATTTAATAAAAACAATTTAGTAATATTTCAAACGGAAAATAAATCTATCTAATTTAATTTTCCTAAATCGCATTTAAATTTTTTTTTAAATCAAACAAGGTATTGCATCATTAATTTATAAAATCAAGGAAGCATTCATTAGATACTTAACATTTAGTAAATTAATAACTAATAAGGGAGTTTAAAATGAGCAATAAATAAGAGGTTTAGTATTCAATAATAAATATTTACACATCAACAAGACTTCTTTAAAGACACTAAAAGAAAATCCACTTAACATAAATAAATAAAATAACCTAATCGTAATGAACATAATATTCATAAAGTGGAATGGAATAAGGGAAATAATTAGACCCAAACAAAACTCAAATAGAAAACACCTGTAATATAAAATTTTAAAAAAATAAGAAGGAGAATTTACCCAAAAGTGGGTCCCTAACCCTAATTCAAAATTAGGGTTAGCCCTCTCCTTAAAGGTAAGTCAAACCCTAATTTTGCCTCATTTCTATGTGCAGGGTTTTGAGGAAGAAGGAGGATTATTGAAGATGAGAGTGCACACTCAAGTGTACATATGTGTGTATTCACACTAGAGGTGTGTACACACACACATATATCCTTGTGTGAGCATGAGGATGTGCATAGAGATCTAATATCTCTTGAATGATCTAACTACTACTAGCCTTGTGTTTTCATGAAAAAAACAAAAAGAAATCAGGTTTTCTCTTTCCATAAAAACCTTGATTTTCTTTTATGGTTTCTCTTCCATCATTTTACACTGTACTGTTGCAGCATGCTGGTTCATATTTCTTTTAATTCTTTTATTCAATAATTGAACACTCTCTCTACCATGAGAGTTGTTCTTTTGGGTCTGTCGGTTACCCATTAACGACATATAAATGGAAGTTTAAATTCTACCCTTTTGTTCTTAGTTAATAAATGTAAATGTATATTGTTTCATCTATTTTTTGTAGGTTTTTTTTTTAATGCAATATATATATATATATACAACAAAAAAAATAAATGGCATAATGTCAGTCACGCGCACGAATCTGGCAAATGCCTGGCAGTGGGGAGCCGAGCTCCTCGCCACTGCAGGTGGCGGCTCCTCCTGCCACCGCCCCTAAGGGGACGGTAGCAGGGGCTCCTCCTACTCACCGCCCCAAAGGGACGGCAACAGGGGTCTGCTTCCCCCACCCTAAGGTGGGCGGCGGCAGAGCCCTGCTCACACTGCGGGGGGGGATGAAAGGGGTTTCAACCCTCCCCCGCACCCCCCCCCCACCCCCGCCCCCCGCCAAAAAAAAAATGATTAATTTCATTTAATTTTTTTTTATAAAAATTTTTAATTTAGATTTAAATTTTTATATGCTATTTAATATATATATACACATTACTATATATATATATATATTATGTTTAGTTTATTAAAAAAAAATTAATTAAGAAAGCTTTACCATATAATTTATATATCAAGTTTATTAATATATGTGTGTGTGTGTGTGTGTGTTTAGTGTATATTCATTAAGTATATTATAATATTGGCACTATAGGCTTTTTGAATTGATATTTATTATTTATATTATTTCCACTAAAATATATTAGATTTATACAAAATAGTGTTTATAAATATATTTTCACTCTAAACATATATATATGAAAACCATTTAATATGTACATAAAAAATTTCTTTAAACATTTACAGATTTAGAAGGCTATTTTTTTTTTTGGGGGGGGGGGAGGGGGATTCTCTACTTCAATAATGCAAAAATTTATTTAACTATGTTTTCCTATATTTATTTCATAATGGAAAATGGAACTAGAGTTCAAGTTTAAATACAGATTCATATTTGTATCATGCATTAATAGAATAAAAATCAAGGAGTTAAAGACGTAATGGGTCAAGGTTCCTAGAGCTGAAACTGGGCTCTGACACCAGAATGTAATGCCCAAAAACTACTGGGACAAAAACACAACAAAATTTTCTTATCAAATCCTTTTGATAGAACATCTGTTTAGCAAATGTATACTAAATTTCTAGAAATTAAACAATAGGATAAATATGAACCAAATGCTTATACAAAACAAAACAAAATTAGCAGATAAATGAATTTTAAATGTATGCTTTTGTTCTTCTTTTATTCAGAAAATTTAACATAGGATTGAAATCATAATATAGCAATATTATTAATTCATTAACTAGGGATTTTAGGAATTTATAAAGCTTTTAATAATTTCATGTTTCACTTTCCCAAAATAGTGACCAACACTATAATTTCAAATTTAAGTAAAAATTCTCATTTACACATAAACTTGAAGCAACTATAATTTCAACTATACTTTCAGGAAGTAATACTATAATGAAACAACAATCTTACTATGTACTAACAATAAAATATTTGAAATAATCACAATGATGAAATTCTCTCTCAAGGGAACTAATTTTAATTTTAAATACAGCTTTTACTCTCTATATATTTTCAAAAGAGCATGGTTTACAAATGGAATAGAACAATATCATTTAGGCTTAATATCCATAAAATATTCCCTTAACATTTCATCTATATTTTTGAATCAGCAAAACAAAATCTTCCTCCTTGAACAACACTAACTTCAAACCTGGACATCTCTTCAACTCATCCTTCAAAAAACCTGTAAATCAAATATTTCTCAAATGACCATGGAGTCTCACCTCCTAGCCAAGGTCATTACATGACCACCCCCAAGCTAGGGGAAACAAAGATAGATAGGTTACACTCATTCCACACACACTCTACAACATAAAACATAGAACAACACATTTTCACTCCCATTCCCAAGTTTGCACATAGGTTCATAATTGAACCAAAAATGGGTGAAGGTGGAATCATCCTTATGGAGATGCCATACTCAAACCAAATCAAGTACTTACAAATCAATATTACATGCCTTCACAAGGCTCATTCCCAACATACTAGCTCATCTCATGGAGCACCAATCACATCCCTTATGGCCCCCAATTAACAACTTAAGTAGGCTTCAAGGATGCCCATACATCCAAGCTCTACACATAAGGATTTCCCAACTAAGCCCTTCACCCCAAGACACTCTCAAATCCTCCCAAGGATGAAAGTAATATTGCACTCCCTTAACATACTCAAAACATACAAAGGGAAAACAAGAGAGATCTCCATGAAGACAAGATGAAAACAAATACAACATAGTCTCACAACATTTCAAATTAAACTATACAAATACATAACAAAACTTCCATGATAGAAGCACCTACCTTTCCTCAAGCTATGGAAATGATGTAATTGATGAAGAGCTTATCTTTTCTTTCCTAGCTATCCTTCTCCTTCTCTAGCTTCTAGTTCTTCTCAAGTCCAATTCCTCTCCTAACAAGAATGCAAGTCTAGAAGTGTGTAACTCTTTCCTAGTCTCTTTTCCTAATAGCTCAAAAAATATTCCTTCTCTCCTACCCTCATCCCAAGGTAAGTTAGGTGTCTTGTTTCTTTCTCACTAGCCACTTGCCCTAAGCTAAGAAATGGGTAGTAATTCAAGACATAGGGGAAGGAACAAACCTAAGTAACATATCCAATTTCATCAATTTCAAGGAAGGCTCACTTTGAGAGACATTTTGGAAGCCTTGGGTGAAGAAAAGGGTAAAATTTAACCCCTAACCCTATGCACATGTCTTGGGGTACTTGAAACTAACCCTAACTACACCATAGGGCTCCATTTAACCCTTCAAAAACCCAAGTGAAGTTTACATCCGAAAATGGAAAGTGATGACACATGCCTTGGTATCCCAAACCACTAACCATGCCTAGGGATTCACAAGATGACCTAAGGGTAAGGTAGGGTCCACTTTCCACTTAAGCATGCCAACACATTACACTAGTGTCAAGTAACACCTCACAAAAGGAGTACACATCACATTACATAAGTACACACTTGGCATGCCTAATGGATAATTTTCATTTACATTTACACATTTGATTTTACATTCATTTATGCACATATTAACATTTACAACAACAATCACTAAAGCATTACATTTACGAAATTAAAATCACATAACAACAAGGTCGTTCTCTTCCTAGAGTCAACCTTGGCCTTAAACTATTTTCACATAGATTCATCCTTGTTTCACCGCATTTAATACCATGGTCATAATCCTACACACTCGATTCAAATATCAGTATGTCATGAAATCAATGCATATATAAACATATCGAAAGAGAAATAGGATCTATAATAAAATCCAAATACAAATATATAGAGAAATTTCATTTTATGATTTCAACATAAACATATTCCATAATGTACCCTAATTCTATAAGCATCAAAATGTAAGTTCATTTTTCACTTAAACAAGTAACCCTAAATCAATTGTAGAATCATTACTTTAGGAATTTCACATCACCATGATCACATTTTACTAATCCATATGATAATGTAATAAAATGCAGAATCTGGAATTCATTTGTCTTTCCATAACATAAAATAAGTATGAATCTAACATAAGCATGTAGAGGTTCGTATAACATCATCATCAATATAATCAAGTTAAATCATCACATAGTGTCTGATGCTATGAAGTCATAATCAAAATAGGTCTAGTATCACAAAACAAGGTATCATCTAGATAGTCCAAGTATCAAATCAATTGTTGAGCAAAGATGGGTCGGGGTAGGACCTCACAGTTAGAGGGTGCAATATTATGCCCCTTTTGATTGGACCTTGGCACCTAGCACCATATTCCAGGGGAACAATGGCACCTAGCATCATAGTCCACTAGGACTAGGGTGCTAGTTTCCCTAGTTCGATTCTGGTGGGTTGGAAGTAGGTTGAGGGAACCACAAATGTGCTAAAATTTCCAAGCCATGCACTAGGTTGAGAAAGATTAGTAAGATTTAGTGGCATATGTTTGAAATATATGCTTATATCTATTCTTAGTTTTATGTTATCATTGATGTCAAATGTATATGGTGTCTAGAGTTTGTACATATTGTCTAGAACATTGTGGAGGATGCTCAATGTAGAACATTATGGTTTGTTCTATGACTGGAATTATTGTGTTTATCTATCTTGTTCTAAGTACATCTGATTGCCTAGACTATCCGGAAGGAAGTTTGTCTGGAAAGAGTAAGTTTGTATGATTTTTATGACCATTTTTATGAATAGTAGAACATAGATATGTAATATGAATGGTTTCTACAAGACAATGGAATACATATATGTACTATGAATGGTGGCTATAGAATTGTGGAAGATAAGTATGTATTCAAAATATTTTAGAACAATGGAAGACAAGAATGTATACAAAACAATGGAAGATAGCTATGTATCATATGCTCATGTGAAGATGGTAATTAACAATGCTTCAGTGTTTTGTTCTCATATCTAAAATTCCTTTGGGTCTGAATGTATGTGATTTAGTGGTAGTAATACATAGTTGTAGTTAATAGTGTTATATTTATGTTCTCTAGAGGATTTTTTTTCTAGAAACCAAAGTTGAAGGCTTGCAAGTATTTATGCAAAATAATTTTGGTTTTTATCTTGGTTGTGGCATCCTTTGGTGATTAATAATTAGTTTCTAGTGATCTTATTTCTATGTCATTCTTTGTTGCATTTTTATCTAGAAGTTGTTCTAGTCTGGCTTTGTATTGTCATTAATTTTGATATGGTGTGTTGTTATGGTTTTTGATGTGGTGTGTTGATGTAGTTTTTGATGTGGTGTGTTGATGTAGTTTTTGATGTGGCATGTGAATCTCACCATAGCATGTGGATATTTGGATCTAATTGGTTGGTTCTTTGGACAATGTGACTACACATTTATTTTGGCTATGGATATTATTCCAGTATTTGCCAATCTAGCATTTAACTATGTGAAGTGTGCTCATGGTCCTTCTTTCTCCTAGGTTAGAAAATGTTTTCATATTTAGGTTTGGGTCTTGTATTTAACAATTGTCTCTTATCTATATAGATTAATGTTATTTGGGACCTATGCATTTAATGTTTATGGCATGGGACCTATTTTTCTTTTTGCTATTCTCTTGGTTGACTTGTAACTCAAATTATAATATCCTTTGGCATGGGCAACCTTGTTGTGCTCTCAAATGAATATATCTTGTATATAAGTACAATTTATGCCTTGAAATATAGGAAAGTGAAGAAAGTAATACAAGAAAAGTAAGTGTGTGAAGAAAGTAAGTAGTGTGTGAATCAGTGAAAATTGACTTTTAGAAGAGTAGACTTCAGTGGCAGTGGTAGAGAAGAAAAGGAAGTCATTATGTGTTGCAAGGTTTATATAATTGTGCAGATCAGGTGCATATTCAAGAGAATCTAACTTCATTATTTTGAATAACTATTTGTTCCTTAAGACAGATAGTCTTAGGTGCATAATTTTGTTACTATATATTGCTAATTTGGCAATAAGCCTCTACATACAAGTCTGAAGCAGTGAGCTCCTATTTTTATTGATTCAATTAAGGTGGTGATCCTTTCTAGAGAAGTGAGCTCCTACTACTATGGTAATCAATATACTTATATTATGATATATCTTCATGTGCAAGTGTTCATCATAGTTTTTCCCAATTTGGGTTTTCCACATATAAAACTGAAGTGTTCATGTGTTGATGGTTTTGCTTCTTACTTTCTTATTGTTTCATGAGACAAATACTGAAAGTAGTTAGTGAGATTTTTATTTATGATAATTCACCCCCCCCCCTCCCTCCTCTCAACATTAAAAGTGTGTTCATCAATTGGTATTAGAGCAAGGTTTCTCTTGAAGAAGATTAACCACGAGAGGTAGATCTGGGATGGCGTAGAATTTACATTTTCAAGCTCCAATATTTGATGGCACTAATTTTCCTTATTGGAAGGATGAGATAGAATCATATATGAAAACAATATAGAATGGTATATGGGAGGTTATACAAACTAGTTTCTACCCTCCCTTTGGAATACCTTTGATTTGTGAAGAAGAGAGACAAAAAGAAGCTAATTTGAAAGAAAGGGCAATTCTTTTAGTAGTTTATGTGACACAAAATTTGGAAAGGTGAAAGTTTTGAAAGGTGCTAAAGAGATCTAAGATAAAATAGTCTTGGCATATCAAGGATATTTAAAAAGAAACAAGAAAGACTGATGAATCTCAAGCATAAGTATGAATTTTTAAAGAAGTTAAAGGATGAAAGTGTTGAAAGCTACATCTACAAAGTTACTACTATTGCTGATGGAATTAGAGCTGCCAATGGATATCTTGAAGACACATATGTCATAATCAAGATTCTATTAACTCTACCAAAGGATTTCATACCAATGGCATGTTCAATAAGGGAGAGAAATGATCTAATTCAATATTTAATTGATCATCTCATTGGATCACTTTTTTTCATTTGAGATTGCATAAGTTGAAAGAGAGAAGAGGAAGACTACATTTGGAGCTATTGAAGATACTGAAACTGAGACATGCAAGATGTCAAAGGAATTTAAAGCATATCTTTCAAGAATATTCAAGCAAGGTATCGATAGATACAAAGGAAAGTCACCTCTTAAGTGTTTTAATTTTGGAAGGATAGGACATTTTGCTAATGATCACAAATATATAATGAGTATATTAGTGAATTGGGTGATGATATAAAAGGAAATCAAAAGGAAAGCTATTTCAAGAAGAAGATAAATCTCAAAGGTAGAGGTAAAAAGAGCTTATGTTCTACAGAAGAATATTTTTCTAAAGAAGGTGATACTGATGAAACAATTGAAGAATCTCTAATTCTAGTTGTTTATCAAAAAAGGGAGCATATTTATTTGCATGCTAAGGTTTTTGTAGGTGCATGGATTATATATTTTGGATTTTCAAATCATATGACAAGAGATAGAAAAATATTTATCAAATTTGAATAACATGATGGTGGAGCAATCAGATTTGTAGGAGAATAAAGTGCACAAATCAAAGGTTTTGGAACCATTTAGATTGATGGTAAGCATATAACTAATGATGTTTATTATGTGGAAGGTTTGAAGCATAATTTGTTAAGTATTAGTCAAATGTATAAGAAAGGATATGAATTCATGTTCAAAAGTGATGGTTGTGTTATCAAAAAGAAACGGATTGCTAAGAGTGTTGAAGAAGGTTTTATGACTACTAAGAATATCTATTACATTGAAGAAAAATATCGGAATCTATATATTCTAACACAATGCAATGGAAGATGGGGAGATGAAGTGAAATGGAACTAAATCAAAATGAGGTGGTTTCTATTTTGAACAATGAAGAAAGAAAGAAAGAAAGAATCAGATGTTTTAATAGAAACTAAATGGATCATGGTAGACCAAAAGCAAGAAGAAGACAAGAAGGTTATGATAAACTAGAAGTAGATAGATATAGAATATTAGAAGCACAAAGAATACAAGAAGGACATGATAAACCATAAGAAAATAGTTATGAAAGATCTGAATTAAGATGAAGACAATAAAAATGTAGTAGATCAGAAGTAGGTAGAAGGAAAAAAGAACATAACAGACTAGAAGAAATTGGAAGATAAAAAGAAACTAGTAGACCAAAAGTAGGTAGAAGGCAAAAAGAATGTGACATATCTAAAGCAGGTAGAAGGAAAGAAGCATATGAAGAACAAAAAGGATGTGATGCAGGAAAATGACAGAAAGAGGGAGATGAATCAAAGACCTTCTCCTATTTATTCTAGGTACTCTTTCTTTGATGGTATCTTTTTTTCTTCCAATAAAGTAGGACACAAATTTAATGAGTGCAGAAGTCTAAAAAGGAGCAATGTCTTTAATGGAAGATGATATCATTGAAACAAGATACCTAGTATAAATTAGTTCAACGGAAAAGTAAGATGAATTTTAGTAGGATGAATGTAAATAAATATGTTAATAACTTCAATGGATACTATTGTAGTTGTAATGGATATGGTCACAGATTGGTTGATTGTAGTATAAATATCAATGTCAAAAATGATGGATATGCTAAGATGAAAAATAATGGTATAGTGTGCTATAAATGTAACATGGAAAGACATATTGCAAGGTTCAGAAAGTATAATTTGGTACTCTATAAATGTAATGTGATGGGTCAGATTACAAAGTTATGCAAAAATATGGAGGAAAAGGATGATTGTTTAATGATTGGAGATGGTTCAAAAGAAATAAATGGAATATTTTTTTATGTGGAGCACAAAATATCCTTCTAATGGTGGTCTGAAATCCATTCTAAATTTTCTTTCCACCTTTTTTAAATGACTCAAAATGCATGGTTAGAGTAGGAGTTGTCATGTGAATCTATTTTCCCCCTCAAGGTTGGATATTGGGTATCTTCTCAGCATGGGATTAAGACTTGGAGTTGATTGCAAAAAAAATTGTAAAGATGTAATGGCTAGTATGTATTTGCAAGATCATTTTTTCTATAAAATTATTGACTGGTGTAAGGGTGTTATTATCTTCTATATTGCAAATATTTTTTCTTGGGCAACTAGGTCATCCTATGAGGCCAATGAGGAAGAATGGTTGGTTAAGATAGCACTTTGTGTTACTGCTAATGAAGACATGGGTAGAAGAAAGAAAATAAGAAATGAAATAAGAAAAATGTATCTAAAGAACTTCTATGCTCCAGAGATTGTTTCATGTAATAGTAAACAGGAAGAATAGAATAATTTTGATATAACAATAGAGACTTACGAAGAAAATATTCTGACTATTATTGGTAATAAGGAGAAAGTTGTTTCTCCTATCTCTTTAAATGAAGTAAATATGTCAAAATCATTTGAATATACTAAAGTCTTCTAGAGATATGTTTCATTATATGATAAAAAAAATACATTTAAGTTTCTTCAAGAAGTGATTGGAGTTGTTACCCCTTCTTTGTCCATCTTAATGTATCGGGTTGGTGCATCTATTCAAGGGGGGTTCTCTAACCTTTTTTGGATTGATATTTTTTTATCAGAGTTGTGCAATAGTAAATATGTTCTTTTCATTTGTCCTTGATGGAAAAGGGGGATAAATATAAGGAAATGCGGTTATTTCATAAAGGGGGTGTTGATATCTTAGTATTATCCTTTTTTGGTGATTTTTTTCCATCAATGACAAAGGGGGATATTGTAGGAAATATATGCTTATATCTATGTTTGGTTATATGATATCATTGATGTCAAGCATACATGGTGTGTAGAGGTTGTTCAAATTTTATAGTACATTATGGAGGATTCTTAGTTTAGAACATTATGTTTTGTTTTCTAGACCAGAAGTATTGTGTTTATGTGTCTTGGTTTAGGTACATTTGACTATCTGGACTATCCAGAAGGAATTTTGTCTGGAAGGAGTAAGATGGTACATTTTTCATGACTATGTTTTTGAAAAGTGGAAGGTGGGTATGTAATATCAAGGGTTGCTACAAAATAATGGAAGACAAGTATGTATTATGAATGGGGGCTACAAAATAGTGGAAGAAAAATATGTATTCAAAATAGTTTAGAACAATGGAATACAAGTATGTATACAAAATAATGGAATACAATTATGTATACTATGCTCATGTGAAGATAGTAATTAATAATGATTTTGTATTATGTTCTCATAAATGGAAGTCATTTGGATTCGGGTGTTTGTGATTCAATGGAAGTATTACATAATTCACTACAATAGAATATGAAATTAGTGCCTAAAATAGCATTGGTTTTTAGTGTAATTTTGGCCCTGAAATAAGCCTTTGCACTGACACCAAAACTAGTTCCCAAGTGCTTCTAGTATACAATGTTGCATTTAGCATTGCAGTTCACGCCATATTTTAAATAATCTCTTGCACCAACCCTTGCACTAAAATTGTGTTTGTGGCATTCTTCTAACCAAGAAAATAAACAAATAATTGCACCCCCTTTGTTGTCGGATATAACTCTAGATATTGCATTGGAAATGAGTCTTTACATTGGTGGCAAACCTAGTTCCTAAGTGGTTCCAGTATACAGTGTTGCAGTTCATGCCATATTTTCAATCATCTTTTGTACCAATTATTGCACCACAACTATGTTTGTACAATTCTTTGCATCGAGAAAAGAAACAAACAATTATGCCCCCTTTGTTGTCAGATATAACTCTAGATATTGCATTGGATGTTGCTTCTAGATTTGGTTCCAATTGTGCTTTTGGTTTTTCTTCTTGTTATGCTTCCAATTTTACTTCTATTATAACATCCTTCATTGCTTCTAATTTGGATTCCCATTTTTCTTCTAGGTTTTCTTCCCATTCTACTTCTTTTGTTGCTTCTAACTTTGCTTCCATTATAACATTGTCTATTGCTTCTAGTTTTACTTATAGGTTTTCTTCCCATTTTTCTTTTTTATTGCTTCTCATTTTTCTTATGTTGTTCATTCTAGTTTTACTTTTATTATAATGCCCTTTGTTGCTTCTAGTTTTTCTTCTGGGCTTGCTTCCTTATTTGCTTTGGGTTTTGCTTCCAATTTTTCTTCTTGTGTTTCTTTTAGGTTTGCTTCCATCATGACACCCTTTATTTCTTCTAGATTTGATTTTGGTTTTGATTCTTTTTTTAATCTATAACAAGTAATTTTATTAATCATAAAATAATATTTACATAGGGTTTACAAAAACTTTGAATCCCTTCAAGGATTACATCACCAAAATAGCATAAGATTGGTAAAACTAGTTACATAAAACCACCCATCAAGCAGAGAACCAGGAAAATGTACCCTCTAACCAGGCCCCAAAAAACAAAGATAACCAACCACCATCGAGCCAGACCAACAGTCAAGTCCACACCGCAGAGCCAAAAACCGCTTCCAACTGCAAAAGTGTCACCACTAAAAGTCACTTCCATTTTCTAAAGAGTCTCCACCAGATAGGGAATAGCCATTAAAACCAGAGGGTAATCTACCAAAACAACCCCAAAATGCCACCACACAAACGAGCCAACGACACCCCAAAAAAACCAAACCATCAACACCCATTAAACTGATGCAATCTCCCACCCTCTATGGCGACCATGCTTTCAACATGAGACATCGACATACACAGCCCTATCAAAAATTAAGGCCTTTTCCTTAGCACAATTCAGGGCCACCTTCAATTCATCCAACTTTTGCCTAATATCATCATAGTAGGCATCTTTATCAACCTTGCCCCGCCATCTTAGAAAAGGGACCATGCCAAACTTAACTCTGTCAGCTTCATCCTCAAAACACTCAACATAATTGAAACCTATGCCAAGATAGGCCCATTCTAGAATAGAGTCCAACCACATTAATAGGTCTTTTCCAAAAAGATGCATTGCCAACCTCTCAACCACCAATTCTGAATCACCAATCTACAACAACCAAGCTATGATCATCGACACAACATCCACATTCAAACACCATTTGCATCTTTTTTCTTGGAACTAAGTCCCAAGCACCTCCAAAGCAGTTGAAGCCACCTCCACATCTTTAAGAACCAGCAAGCCCATCATCCTTTCTTTACTAACCGAGCCCTCGAAGGATTTTTGTTGTTTAACTGTCCCCATAGAAAAAGAGGCCTCCATAGTCACCCTTCGAAAGTAATTACCACTGTAGAAAATTGTAGAGAGCCGAACACCAACACTATTTTCACTTAAACAAACCCAATTTAAAGCCCAGAGAGCCATTAAAGCCTCCACACTCTTCAAACCTTTCCCTCGTGCCATTAATCAAAACATCACCAAAATAGCATAAGACTAGTAAAACTAGTTACATAAAACCACTCATCAAGCAGAAAACCAAGAAAATGTACCCTCTAACCAGGACCCAAAAAATGAAGATAACCAACTGCCATTGAGCCAAACCAATAGTCAAGTCCACATCGTAGAGCCAAAAACTGCTTCCAACTGCAAAAGTGTCAGCACCAAAAGTCGCTTCCATTTTCTAAAGAGTCTCCACCAAACAGGGAATAGCCATTAAAACCAGAGGGTAATCTGCCAAAACAACCCCAAAATGCCACCACACAAATGAGCCAACGACACCCCCCAAAAAAAAAACAATCAACACCCATTAAACCGATGCAATCTCCCGCCCTCTATGGCGACCACACTTTCAACACGGGACATTGACATACACAGCCCTGTCACAAATTAAGGCCTTTTCCTTAGCATGATTCAGGGCCACCTTCAAGTCGTCCAACTTTTGCCTAATATCATCACAGTAGGCATCTTTATCAACCTTGCCCCACCATCTCAGAAAAGGGACCATGCCAAACTTAACTCCGTCAGCTTCATCTTCAAAACACTCAACATAATTGAAACCTATGCCAAGATAGGCCCATTCCAAAATAGAGTCCAACCACATTAATAGGTCTTTTCCAAAAAGACCCATTGCCAACCTCTCAACCACCAATTTTGAATCACCAATCTACAATGCCCAAGCTATGATCATCGACATAGCATCCACATTCAAATGCCATTTGCATCTCCTTTCTTGGAACTAAGTCCCAAGCACCTCCAAAGTAGTCGAAGCCACCTCCACATCTTTAAGGACTAGCAAGCCCATCATCCTTTCTTAACTAACCAAGCCCTCAAAGGATTTTTGTTGTTTAACTATCCCCAAAGAAAAAGAGGCCTCCATAGTCACCCTTCGAAAGCAATTACTGTTAGAGTGGGGTTGTCATTGCACCAAAAGACTGATCTTTCAATGCCTGATACAACCACTCAACTTATAGTACACAGGAGGTGGTTAAGCCCTTGTCACGAATCTCAAGGGGAGCGTTGAACATTTTGCCAACAATCTCCCCCTCAGTGTTACCCGAGGGTCTGAGGATTCAAACCTATGACCAAGCTTTGATACCACTTGTTAGAGTAGGGTTGTCGTTGCACCAAAAGACTGATCTTTCAATGCCCGATACAACCACTCAACTTATAGTACACAGGAGGCGGTTAAGCCCTTGTCATGAATCCTGAGGGGAGCGCTGAACATTTTGCCAATAATTACCACTGCAAAAAACTGTAGAGAGTTGAACACCAACACTATTTTCACTTAAAAAGGCCCAATTTAAAGCCCAGAGAGCCATTAAAGCCTCCACACTCTTCAAACCTTTCCCTCGTGCCATCAATCAAACCCTCGAAAGGGGAAACGCAGCAACAGAAAATTAAATTGTGAAACCATTAAAGGTCACTACCAAACAACAAGGTAAATGATGAGAAAACCATCTAAAACATCATTGACGCCACCACACCAATGTCATCAAACACACCAGTCAAACCAAACCCCAATAGACAAAAGTCCCATCCACTTACATCACCATAGCCCAGTCAACACAATCCTCAAAATATATATCATCAACTTGCTCCAATCTTACAGCCCACTTGGACACCACATCAGCATCCCAATTTCCTTCCCGCTTGATATGAGAAAGTTTAAAATATTCAAAAGATAAAAGTTTTTCATGAATGATCTTCACATAATTAGTGAGGTGCCAAGTATTCAACACCTAATTGCTTAAAGCATTAATTCTAACTTGTGAATCCCCCTCCAAATGCAAATTAACAACCTTCAACTTAATCCCTAAGAGAACAACAAGTAGAACTACTCTAATTTCAGCCATGTTATTTGTGCCATTGCTCAATCTCTGAGCAGTAAAGGCAATAATATTACAATTTCTATCTCTAGCAACACCCCCAGCACCACAGGGACTCAGGTTATCTCAAGAGGCCCCATCAAAATTAATCTTCACCCACCCATCATCCAGAGGAACCCACTTGATGTCCACCCTCTTCTTTGATGCCTTACTATCCTTAGACATATTTCCCCCTTGCAGCTTCCAACTTGGCCATTCTACATGCACTCTTCTATCCTCTGCATTATAAACCAAAGATCCTTGTCGGGAAAATAAAGCAATTTTCATAACCTCTTCAACAGATACAAAAATCTTCAACTTCACCCTCTCCACAGGCTCAAAATTATCAAGAAATATCCTACGATTTCTTTCCTTCCACAGCTCCCAAATAATAATGGAAGGGCAAACAAACCAGATTAGGGCCAAGGCAGACTTAGTCTTGGGCAGGGGCTAGCATTGAAAATTCTCCCTTACAGACTTAGGAAGGGGGCCAATCCAACCCAATTTGGACCTAATGTCATTCCAACACTCATATGCATAAGGACAATGGAGTAGCAAGTGATCCACATCCTCACAGGCATTATTACATAATGCACACATAGTAGGGCCATGCACGCCAAATCTTCTTCGCCTTTCCCCTATCAAAATCCTACCATTAATAGCTAGCCAAGCAAAGGAGCCCGCCTTAGGTAAACAAGCCTTATTCCAACAAAGACTAGCAGGCCATCCCTTCATTTCCTCCTGTAGATCTAAGGCCTTATTGTTATCTATATTGAGAATTTAAGGTTTTCATTAGTATCAAAGGTTTGTGAAGATATCGGTCAGTCACTTACATTGAGCTAATCGATAACTAGAAGCAAGACAGACTAGTCGGTAAAGCAATATATCGAGCATCAAATAGTTTACCAAGCACCAGCAGACACCGACACTAACATATTGTAAACACCGAGCATCACAGTATACACTGAACAGTTTATATAGTGTTTACCGAGGATCATAGAAAATGGCATAGTAATTTGAAATGGCACATACTTCTATGCAAATGGTTACAACGGTTCATAAAACATTTTACCAAGATCAAGGAACATTTAATATAATGACATTCATTAAATGCAATGTATATATTTTGTAATAGTTGATCTAGGTCATTATTGTACACCGTAGATCTTAGGGTTATGACTATGTTGTGTAACCTAATTTTGTTAAAGCGGAAAAAATAGAACACTATATATTTGTGTGTTCACATCATTTTTGGTGTGAGCTGATATATGAATCTCAGAGCACTTGAATCAATTGTCTAACTTCAAGTATATCAGTTAACAAAGCAAAACCGAGCACAGAGGAATTCAGATTGAGAAGAATCAGAAAAGGCTACCGAGCAGTTCAGAGCAGAGATTCATCACAAGTAAGGTGATATTTTATCAGAGCTTATAGATTTGTATCAGATAATTGAGTTGTCAAATAGCAGATAATTACCTATTGATTTCTTACAATTGTAATAGAGTTTTGGATAAAATCTCTTAACAAAGTAGACTTAATAGTCTTATGTAAATCTCTTAACCGAGTACACACTTCATTAGTGTTGTTAAAATCCTATAACTAGGTAGATCTAGCTGATCTAACATGTCACTCCTAACAGGGTGAGATCACCAAAAGTGATCAAAACTTGTAGCCCTAATAGGCAAACCTTTTCTATCTGCAATAGTGAAGAATTTGTGGGTGTCATCCCCACCATAGTTTTTACCTTCTAACAAGGGTTTCCGTGTTACCAAAATACTTGTGTCATGTGATTGTCATATTGATTTCATGTTGCTTACTTTCATAAGTTAAATGAATGATTGATACATGCAGTTAGATTCAAGTTGTTTTGGTCATTTATTACTGTTTACAGTTATATATCTGAAAGGTTTACAAGTAAATTTTTTTTTAAGGCACTGATTTTCCCCTCCCCTCTCAGTACCTATCTCTCCTAATTCCAACAATTGGTATTAGAGCACAGTTCTCTTATTGAACAATTTAACCACTGAAGGGTAAAGATCTAAGTCATGGAGAGATACAAACTTGATAAGACTATTGAGAATCAAAAGATACAAATGCAGATGTTTGTGGAACAATATAAACAAGCCAAGGAAGGACTAAAGAAATTACTGGTTGAAAGGAAGAACCTAGCTATTCTACAAAATGAGATTGGTTACCATGAAGAACCTATTGATGAAATGTTCAAACATATTGGATCTCATTCTGGAAGCATCTCTGATGGATTTGAAAGCATGATCACTGATTTATCTGAAAAGAATCAACATTTAACTGATCAAGTGAAAGCTCTACAAATCGGTCAAGAATCTCAAATGGTGAGAATGGTAGAAACAATGAACAATGCAAGACAGGCCAAGCAAGAAAGGAATCTAGCTATTGATGACCAAAGATAGATGACTAAACAACTTCAAGCTAAAGAGAGTGAGATATAGAGACTTACTGATCATCATTTCCAAGTAACTAATCAAATGATGACTATGAATCAAGAGGTAAACCAAGTGAATGTAGAATTGTCAAGAAGACTAGAAGATGTTGCAAGACTCGGAGAAGAGAATGAGAAGCTGATAAATGAAGTGAAAAATCAACAACAACAAAATAAATGAAGAAACTTGCTGAGGACAGTTCTAAGAAGATTGATGATTTTCTAACTAATCAAAGAAGATTTGGGAGTAGAGCTAGAATGCACTACACCAGTGAAGGAGAATCATCACAACAAGCTAAACAAGTCAACAACAATCAAAATTAGAAACCTAAAGTGTTGACATGTTATCACTATGGGAAACCAGGACATACATCTAATGTGTGTAGAAGCAAAGCACAAGGTAAACCTCCTATCACTCCTAAGTTTAATGGATATTATTATTACTATGGTAAATTTGGACATCCAGCATATGAGTGCAAAGCTAAACAAAATGATATTGCTAACAATACCACTGTGGAGAAAATATGCTATACTTTTAATAAACATGGACACACTGCATGAGAGTGTAAGGCTAAGATGAAGCAAGTATGGACTCCTAAGAAGCAAACATAGTGAAAGCCCTATCAACAGAAGAGACAAGGTAATTCTTATGTTTGGGATTATAATACATGGGCTAACTATACTGCTTGTGGTAGATATGGACACATTGCAGCAAATTGTTATAGAAAGAGTCAGATTGGACAATCAAGAAGCTGGATAAGCACTGGAATGGCGTGTATGCACTGTCATAGGGTCGATCATTTAAGAAAAAACTGCAGAGACCGAGCACCAGATGAAAATCATATATTTGAGAGTGGATATACTATTGCAGATATCATGAAGTTAAGGAACACTATGTGGAAGAAGGCATCTAATCAGAATGTTGAGTCAAGTAATGTTGTCAATGAAACCTCATCCATTGGATTAGGTGACATCGGTACCTCAACTTAAGGTGAAATAGGTATGTATGGGACTGACATTTCAAATGATCACATTTTACATATAATTCCTTATACATGATGTACTAATACCAAATCAGCATGAATAAAGATGCACTATGGTTTATATGTTATGAGCTAACAATGTTACACAGTCAGTAAAAGAGAGACCGAGAGTTGGTTACCCATCGATAATCACTATTTAAGGTTAACCGAGAACATGTATCAACCGACGAAGAAATCCTATGTTAACTTAGTGGATAAAATTTTTAGTTGTCACCGAGCTGACAGTTGTTACATACCAAAAGTTAGGTCAATCATTTAATGCATGAAAGTTTGAGTGGGAATATCAAAAATTCTATAAATACACAAAAAATAGAGTTTATTGTTACATTGTGATTTTGAAGAGCGGAGATTTCACAAAGAAGAGTTCAAGCTAGAAGATTTTTAGAAGGATTCAAGGTAACTTCAGATTGAACTAACATCACTCTTTGATGATTTTGAGTAAGTTCATTTGCTATCAAATAGTTTTTATACTATTGCTTGCCGAAACCCTAGAATTGATTTATGGCATCTACATCGTCTGCAAGAAAATCACAAAGTATTGAGGAGGAAGTTAATCTAATCATTAGGGAAAATTTTGACGAACCTAAGTTTAAGCCACACCCCAAGGTCACAGCACAAATAGATTTAATGGGTGCTTTTTCGAGCATAGCAGATAGGGTTTTGTTGACAGAAGACATAAGATCATATATTCATTGCAAAATTGGTGAAGTTGGAGATTTTGAAACTATAGCAACATATCAACAAATCAGTGGCACCGATGGTAAATTGAAAATAGAACACAAGAAGATTGAGGAATCAAGGTTATCATGTATCACACACTATCTGCAATCATTTAAGACAGATTGGATCATAATCATTTTGAGCAGGTACCACGATGACAAATTTTGGCTGGATAAACTAATGGAGGTCAACAAGAAATTGATTAGTAGGGTTACTAGGCTCCCTACAACTGACAAGGCTAAAGCCTTTCAAAGTTTGTCATGATCGGATGTTGAGAAGAATACTAGAGCACAATGGGATGGTTGGGCACTGAAGATTTTGACAATAAAAGACCTAGCAGTTAAGTTTGCAGCACATGTGATCGGGTACAAGTTATTTCAATCAAGCATACTCAATAGCATATCTTGTAGCGCAGTGGACATGGCGCACAAAATTGTGGTGAAAGGTCACTAGGTTGATCTTGTCGAGGTATTGTTTCATCAACTTCAGGAAAATATGAAGACAATAAGAAAAAAGAAGTCTAATACCTGTAAGTTCAGATCACTACTTGTTTGCATATTCTTCTATCTACAAAAGTATGTACCTGGCGTTGGTAAAGTAAATTGGAAATCAGATATATCGATAGTGAGATAGATTAATGATATGATATGTAAGTTAGGAAATAAATTGAATATAGAGTTTGATGCATACTTCAAAGAGTTTTAGACTAAAATGCATAAAAGAAGTAGAGTGAATTAGTTCAAAAATTTGAGAATGATATATGTTTTGTAGTCAACACAGATTATACCTTAACAAAAGCAGTTGAACCTAGGATGAAATGGTTGGCACCGATGGGTTATGAAATGAACCATGATTTCACACTAAAATCTATTAATGCACTGCTTGCATTACCGAAAGATCCCATTGCCACTAGGTTTGGAGTATATGAAGAGGCCAAATCTAGAATCTCAACAGGTATAGAGATCGGTAAGATATCTAGAAAGGTAAAGAAGATGAAGAAAGATCTTACTACTAGATATGGAGATGCATCTGAAACACCTAAGGAGACATTGGTTGAATAGGCAACTAAAGGTCAATTACAGTTAGCTGATAAACCATATGATAGTGATGAGACCAAGTCCAATGAAGAAGAAGATCCCACACCAGTTCCTCCACCTGAAATTCCTATGAAGAAGCAGTTACTAGTACAAGAAGGTATGGAAACAAGATCATCAACTGCAGCTTCATCACCTGAGAAGAAAGAAGTAGAGAAAGTAACAAAACTGAGGGCAGCTACACCGACAAGGAAATATATAAAGGGAAAGAACAAGGTTGTAGCTGAAGCGCCAAAGAAAAGGAGAAAACTAGTAAGAAGTAAAGAAGATCTTGAGGAGACAGAAACTGAAGATGACATCAATCAATTCAAGGTGGTCAGTAATAAGGTAAAAACAATAGATGAAATTATTGAAGACATAATTGAGAATGGAGACCTTGTTGATCTAGGAATAGATAGATTTGACAAGATGTCAAATGAAGATCAGACCAAGATAGAAGAGGTTGTCATCCAAATGATGATCAAATTCAAGAAAGTTCCAATGGAATTTGCTTGTGCCTTGCTGAAGAAGTTGGATGACAAGATTACTAAAAAATGGGCTATTGCACTAAACACCGAGAAAAGAAAGAGAGAATGATCTCTAGTTCAGGCAGCCCCACATTTAAGTTATGGAGAACTTAGTGAATACATGACCAAATACCAAGCAATATTTATGATTAAGAACTGAGCAATGATGATACTGGATGAAAATGTGGCTGATATGGATACCACAAGTGATTCTTTATGGACATTAATTCTTAAGGCCGAAGAAAAAGCTGAGCAAGAAGCATTCCTAAACTTGTCTAACAAGAGACAAAATTCCAAAGGTAAAGGTATTTGTATTGATGCAGGAACAACAAAGAAATCAAAGAACACCAGTATATCAGTTACCGAGGTAATTGATATCACCAAGCAAAAGGAAGAAATAAGTGTTTCACAGGATGCACCGGATAAAGTTGAAATTCAACTAGAGAAGAAAACTAATGATGATGTACTCATTGAGGACATCACAAATGGTGATCCTGATGACAAAGATGATGATGATGTAAATATTGCACCTAATCAAGATGAAGTACTAGATACTAAATGTCTATTTACATCACTACCATGTCAACTTCTTGTGATTGCCGAAGTAGTCAAACTTCTTTCCCAAGTACAACCCGATGTCTCAGACCCCAAGGAAAACAAAGACATCAAAGGGGATCAAGACACTTAGAAACCTACAGAGACAGATGAGCCTACACAAATAGAGGCACCTTCCACTGAGAAAAAGGTAACAAATGAGGCAAAGGAAAATGAGGTGAACCCACCTAACACCACATATGAGGCTCCCACTGCATCAACTGAGACTACTACACCCAAGGAATAGAAGAAGGAAGCAAGTGTGTCAACCGAGAAGGATATTCTGAAGACTGGAGATAAAACTATTGGGGTTATTGAGAAGAAATCACCTCTAGCACCGAAGAAGAAAAAGAAAGAAAAAGGGTTGATCACCCTAGATGAAGTGATCATTATTCCTGAGTGTGACCCAAGGACCCTAAACCCTGAAGAATTGAGTAAATATGGGGAACTATGTTCAAGAAAGGTAGCTCAAGAGAAGTTGAAGCAAGAGCACAAATAGAAAGAAATTTTAATAGATGTGAGGGATATCCTACAATAGGTAGTACCTGAGGTAAATATTGATGAGGATACTCTTGTCATAGATCAACTTGCTACACTTTTTGAGAAGATCAATGCCTCGGACATTGATGTAGATAAATGAATTAAAGAAAGGGTAGAATCCAGGATACAACACAAACTGGCAGAGAAAATAAGCCTAGAAGTGGCAGTGAAGAAGGTCAAATTATCTGAGGTAATCATCGAGATAAAAACTATCACCCAGTTAATTTGCAATTTCTTACTGAAGCTTTGTACTATAGACACCTTCACTATTGAAGTTAGTGAGAAGATCAAAGGATTGGAAGCAAAAATAAAGTTAAGTACAAATGTAGCTATAATCAAGCCTACTACTTTCTTAAAGAACATTCACCAAGTTCAGGAACTCTGGTGGTTAATAGCAGATTTGAAGAAACAAGAAGAGCACATAGCATATTAGGTTACTGAGTTAAAGAAAGAACTCCTGCCATACCTAAAAAAAATTTGAAGCACACATTGTCAAAGCCAAACAACTCATTGCAACACCAAAAATTTCAGTGTTAGATAACATCTTTGACATGCATGCACAAGTTGGTCTTGAGCATATTGCTCTCACAAACTTGAAAGAGGAATGGGAAAACCTCTTGGAGTTGGTGAAGAAAACCCACCAACATATTTTTGACAAGATGTGAGTATACTACTTAATTTTTGTATCTGGCATTACTATCAAAAAGGAGGAAAACAATGTATAAGTCATTATGCCAAATATGTACATAGTTGCTACGTATACTACATATTACCAGGAGCATGCACTGAGGGGGAGTAGTTAGTACTTAGAATTTTTTTTGATGTGTATATGTATATGGCGGAAGTATAAGTTATATAGAAAATTTTGTCTATATACATTCGAGTTTTGATACTAATGCCAAAGGGGGAGATTGTTATCTCTATTGAACATTTAAGGTTGTCATTAGTATCAAAGGTTTGTAAAGATATTGGTTAGTCACTTACATTGAGGTAATCAGTAACTAGAAGAAAGACAGACTAGTTGGTAAAGCATTATACTGAGCATCAAACAATGTACCGAGCACCAGCAAACACCGACACCGACAGATAGTAAACACCGAGCATTACAGTATACACTGAATAGTCTATACAATGTTTACCGAGGATCACAGAAAATGGCATAGTAATTTGAAATGACACATACTTCTATGCAAATGGTTACAATAGTTCATAAAATGTTTTACCAAGATCAACGAACATTTAATATAATGATATTCATTAAATGTAATGTATATCTTTTGTAATAGTTGATCTAGGTCATTATTGTACACCGTAGATCTTAGGGTTATGATTATGTTGTGTAACCTAATTTTGTTAAAGTGGTAAAAATAGAACACTATATATTTTTGTGTTTGCATCATTTTTGGTGTGAGCTGATATATGAATCTCAAAGCACTTGAAGCAATTGCCTAACTTCAAGTATATCAGTTAACAGAGCAGAACCGAGCACAGAGGAATTCAGATTGAGCAAAATCAGAAAAGGCTATCAAGTAGTTCAGAGTAGAGATTCATCACAAGTAAGGTGATATTTTATCAGAGCTTATAGATCTATATCTGACAATTGAGTTGTCAAATAGCAGATAATTACCTATTGCTTTCTGACAATTATAATAGAGTTTTGGATAAAATCTCTTAATAGAGTAGACTTAATAGTATTATGTAAATCTCTTAACCGAGTGCACACTTCATTAGTGTTGTTAAAATCCTATAACTAGGTAGATCTAGCTGATATAACATGTCACTCTTAATAGGGTGAGATCACCAAAAGTGATCAAAACTTGTAGCTCTAACAGGAAAACCTTTTCTATCTGCAGTAGTGAAGAATTTGTGGGTGTCATCCCCACCACATTTTTTACCTTCTAACAAGGGTTTCTGCATTACCAAAATACTTGTGTCATGTGATTGTCATATTTATTTCATGTTGCTTACTTTCATAAGTTAAATGAATGATTGATACATGCAGTTAGATTCAAGTTGTTTTGGTCGGTTATTACTGTTTACAGTTATATATTTGAAAGGTTTACAAGTAAAGCTTTTTTTTAAGGCACTGATTCACCCCTCCCCTCTTAGTACCCATCTCTCCTAATTCCAACACTTATAACCAACTTTCACTGAGTATGAGCCTGAAGAAGAAGCACTCCAAACCAACTTGTCACCCACCGAGGACAAAAACACCTTCCTAGACTGAAACACCTCCAACATCAAAGACTTCTGGTCAATAGAGAGAGGAAGATGGTCCAAGCTTCTCCACACCCAAACCGGACCAAAACCAGAATCCTTACATTCAAGATAGTCAACAACCTTGTCCCACCACAAACCAAACATCAAGCTGCTAATCTCAGCATACTTTGCCTCATTAAGCATTGGAGGATAATCATTCCATGAGTCCTTCCAAAACATGGCCTTCCTCCCATCCCTAATGTTCCAAGAAGTATGGTCATAAATAACCTTCCTGCAATCCAAAATAAAATTCCAAACAGCCGATCCTCTAGGAGGATTTCTTATCCTAATAATACCTTCATCATTTGAAACACCAAGGTACTTTGCCCTAACAATCTTTACCCATAACTTATTAGGTTCCTCAAAGATATTCCACACAAGTTTCTCTCCCATAGAAAGATTCATCCTCCTCTAATCCTTAAGCCCAACACCACCCAAATCCTTAGATTTACATGTTTTATTCCATGAGATAAGAGACCACTTAAACTCATCCTGATTGCCACACCAAAAAAACTTTCTCATCCTTTTATCAATGTTCTCTAAGACCTTCTGAGGGATCTTGAGGCAGCTCATAGAATAAATGGGTATGGCAAAAATAATAGTTTGAAGGAGCAAAATGTGTCCCACAGATGAAAGTCATCCACCCTTCTAGCTCTCCATCCTTTTGAAACAATGCTCAATCAGATCATTCCATAGATTTGGTTTGCAAACACCTTCAAACAAAGGGATCCCAAGAAACTTCCTTAGCAGGACACTCTATTTCATCCCCAAAATGTTACAAATCTGTCTTCTCAACCCAACATTAGTGTGAAAAAAGAAAATATCAGACTTTTGTCAATTGACACATTGCCCTGAGGCCTTGGAAAAGGAATCTAAGGAAGCCTTAATGACTCTAGCTTCTCTTAAAGAGGATTCCCCATCAGGAAATTATCATCTACAAATTTTAGATGAGTAGTTAGGTCCACACCATTAGCTATAGAAATACATTTCCAAACTCCTAACTATCATTTCCAAGCAATCAATCTCCCAAAAGTTTCAACCATAATAATAAAAAGAAAGGGAGAGATAAGATCCCCTTGCCTTAAGCCTCTTGAAGTCTCAAAAAAAGCTTGGGGGCTCCCATTAACAAGCACCAAAATTCTGGGAGTAGACATATAGCTATCCACCCATTTCAGCCAAGAATCACAGAAATCAAAACTCTTTAAAACCCAAAGAAGGAAGGCTCTATTAATATGATCATAAGCCTTCTTGATATCAAGCTTAATTGTAATTTTAGAGACTTTAGCTTTTGGCACAGTATGAATAGCCTCATGAGCTGCTATAATATCTTAAAAAATGGATCTATTCAAAGCAAAGCCACTTTGCTCTAGGGAAATAAAAAACTGTAGCAAAGGTTTCAGTCGATTAGCCATGACTTTAGAAATCATCTTATAAACAAAGTTACATAGAGCTATAGGCCTAAAATCCTTAAAGGAAAGACAAGCATCCCTCTTAGGAATAAGAGAAATAAAGGTGTTATTAAAGTCCTTTAAAATAAATCCACCACATCTAGACTCCTCAACAACTCACCACAAATCATCCCCGATAACATCCCACATCTTCTGAAAAAAGATGGCAGAGAAACCATCTGGCCCAAGGGATTTTTCTCCCCCAAGGTTAAAAAGAGCAACCTTCACCTCCAACTTTGAGACCGGGGCCATCAGGAGGGAATTCTAGTCCTCAGATAAAATACAAGGGATTCAGTCCAGAATTTCACTTGAACCAACATTTGAGACATTATTTTCAGCATACATCTCCTTAAGATAGGCCATAACTACCTCATTGATCTATTGTTGCTCTTTTAATAGCCTCCCTTGATTATCAGAAATAGAAAAAATCCTATTTTTAGCCCACCTCTCTTTGACAGAAGAGTGAAATAATTTTGTGTTACGATCCCCATTCTTTAACCACATGTCTCTAGATTTCTGTCTCCAAAAATGTCTTCCCTTGCTAGGGTTTCCTTATATCTACTAAGAAGGGCCTTTTCCTCCAAGACGATCATTTCATCCATCCCACTAACCATAACCCTCTTATTCACAGCTGCCAGATCTTCTTCTATAAGCACTTTTTCAACAAAAATATTTTTAAAGGACTCTCAATTCCAAATTTTAAGCTTTCCTTTGACAAATTGCAACTTCTTAAAAAACTTAAAAGCCAGATTACCGTCAACCACGAGAGCCATAATCCACCAAACAACAATAAGAGAAGGCAAATTTGGGTCACAGAACCACATAGATTCAAATTTAAAAGGGGATCTCAAAGGAGTCACATCCTCCTAAATATTATAGCAAATAGGAAAGTGGTCTGAGCCAGAGAGAGGAAGAACAGCAGCACTACACAACCAATTTAGATTGTCCCATGACCCATAATAGAAGAATCGGTCAAGTTTCACTGTAATATTCAAAAAACCACTCCGCCTGTTATTCCAAGTAAAATCTCCAGCCTTGAACACTATCTCTCTTAACTCCTGAGACCACACAAATTCAACAAAGTCCCTTTGACTCTTACCACCCCAGCCACACCCACCTTTTTTTGTCCCCCGGACTCAAAATTGCATTGAAATCCCCACCTATAAGAAATAACTTATCCTTATTCCCAAAAAGAATGTTACCCAAATCTTGCCACAAACCTTCCTTGGCCACAGAATTATTGGGGCCATAAACATTCAAGACAAAGAAAGATGACATCAACTGCTTAAAAGTCACCTCTATCCACTGGAAGTTTTTAGATTGAGCAACAAGATGAATAGAGATAACCGACGAATCCCACAAAGCGCCAAGACCCCCCAAGGCACCAGTAGAAAAAGAAAATATACAATCATACCTTTGAAACCGAAGCTTAAAAGAAACCTCATCACCTAATTTCAACTTAGTTTCCTGAAAGAGAAATAAGTCACTTCCAATTTTGCTTCTAGTGTTACTTCCAGTTTCGATCCCTTTTTTGCTTCCATTTTTTGCTCCCAGTTTTGCTTCTGATATGGTTTCCAATTTTTCTTCTTGTGTTACTTCCAAGTTTTCTTCCAAGTGTGTTTCCAATTTTGCTTCTAGTTTTGCTTCAATTTTGACATATTTTATTTCTTTTAATATGGCTTCTAGTATTTCATCTTTTGTTTCTTCTGAAATTGCTTCCATTATTACTCTTTTGTTTTCTACCTAAATTGCTTTTATTTTTACTTCCTAGATAACACCAAGATTTACTTTGGGTTTGGCTTCCATTGTTACTTCCTTTTTTACTTCTAAAACTAATTCTTATTTTACTTCCATTTCTTATTAATTTAATATGTTTTAATCCAATCATGAAACCCATGTCAACACCAAGAAGGTGCACATCAAAATATCTACAGTTTAATTGAATTTGACAACATCTATCCTGAGAAGAAAATTAAAATCATCATATGTAATAAATATTCATGCAAAAACATTGACCACTTTCAATATATATAAATTGACAAGTCAATACTAATAAAATCATCATATATAAATAAAACAAGTGAAAATCCAATATGCTAGTAGATTAAAAATGTGTAAAAATGATACATGTCCAATAGTCATCATAAGTCAAAATGATACATGTACAAATGATATAACTAAAAATGATAAATTATGTAATTGAAAATGATACATGTCAAAATGATATAAGTGAAAATGATACATATGATAGTAACCATGAAAAGAGTCATCATAATGATATATGGTAAATGATCCATAATGTAGTCTATATGATCATGAATATTATTGGCTACTATTAGAAACTCCCTCGTCGTCATCACCACTATGGTCATTTTCATTATCATCATCATCATTGGCCTTGGTGTCTTATGTATTTGCATCATCATCATCCTCTTCTCTTTGATCTAGATCAAAACTAAGATATTCTAGATCTTTATCTTGAGGATCATCTTCATCTTTTGGAAGACCTGAGTTCTGCCCAAAAATAAAATTATTTTAAAAAGCTATTTTTTATTTAATGTGATAAAATATTTTTGTGTTATATATCTAATATTAAAACATATGAAATGAAAATATAATCATATTACATGAATCAACAACTAAACTAAACTAAAACAAATATCATAAATGTAGTTCTTAGTAAACAAATAGGAAGTTACTTTGTTCTTCCTTGGCTACAGAAAAAGTCACAAAACAGAGTTCCAATAGCTCCAAGAACAATCATAGAACAAATTTCCTATTGAACCACAACATTGTAAGTCATTTTTGTTGTTATCTTGCATCATGACGTAATGTTGACTTGTCTCTCAAGAAAAGACAACAAGAAAACCATACCAATTATCATTTCACTCAGCACTAAATCCGCTTAAGAGTGGTGTTTTTAGGTGGAACTCATACATTTACTTAAATAAAATAAAATCAATTTGTCCAATCCTTGTATTATTCAAAACTCTCAATAATAGAATCAGAGGAGAAAAAACCATGCTATTTAAAACACCATAGGGAAAATAAAAGCAAAAGAAATCTTTAAAATTTGTAAATGATCAAAAACACTTTCATTGCTGAATTTGGCAATTCACTTACAATAGCTTAATAGGGTTTTAGGGTTTTGAGATTTGTTATAGTTGAAAGAAATTAAGATTGAATAAGTATAGTTCACTTAGAAGAAACTACAAATTGTAACATGTGCACACATAAAAGGCCTAGGTCTTAGGGTTTGTAACCTTCTTTCTCTACTTCCATTGTAATCTAGAACTATTTATGATTTTATAGTTTTCCAAAAGTTTATGAAATATTGTGCATGGTTGCTAGCATAGTGGGCATTAAAGGACTTGCATTCTTTGCTCTTTCAGTTTTTATGAAGAAGATTGATTGCGAAAGATTCAAATTTTATGATATTGTTGAATGTCGTGTGGGAAGAGGACTTCGAGGCAATTTTTTTTTTGTTTTATTGATGTTGGGTACATATGTTCTATGAAGCATGTCCAAAAGAAAAGGATTGTATAAATATTGCATAAGGTTGCTCAAAAAAATGGGTTTTATAGTTTTTATTAGTTTATATTCTTTCGTCATTTCAAAAATTATGTGCAATTCTTGGTGATATTAGGAGTACCAAAGAAAATAACTAAATCATATGATTCTTTGAGCAATACCAGGGTTTTATGGTTTATAATACTTAATTATTCAAACTTAGTGTGCTTAGTTTTGTTCTCTTTTGTGGATTCAGGAGGATGTCACTCCTTTGCCTCTGGTTGTAGATTTTGTCAAACAGGAGCAACTGAAAGAAGTAGTTGGACTAGTGGTGGACATGATTCGTCAAAAGAAGATTAGAGAATTAAGACTTATGGCTTATGGGGAAGTGAGAGTGAGATACATGTCAAAAGTTAAATATGTTAAAAGGGTAAACAAGTATTTCTTGTTGCATCCTCATGGGGGTTTTTGAAGGTAGTCAATTGGACCCGTGAGCCCGTGAGTTCATGTTTGTGATGACCGTGATGGTTTCTCACATCCTCACAATGGTTAGTGTGGAAAATGTTTTTCAAGTGCGAGCTTATGAGGAAGAATAAAATTTTATGGCAATGCCTTGTTGTGGCCTCTTAATTTATTTTGTGGGACCCATTTTTTGCTTACAAGGAAGCATTTACATGTGGCTTCCTAGTGATTGATGGATGCATTTGATGGGTTAACACCTATTGAAGACCTTTGACCTAAATTTTTTGTATATTTAAACTATAGTTAAGGTGTACGAGTCGCAAGGATGCAATAAAGAAAAGGTAACTCATGATGAGTTAGTCGCAACTTCGCAACAATTTTTAAAGATAGTTCCTTTGGCTCGCAGTTGTGCAAGGTGGTGACATGTGTCTAGGGAAATGTTGAAGGGAGTGTGTACAATTTGAACCATTTTGAGGGTTATTTGGTCTAGTATAGGTCAAGCGAATGACCGATTGCCACTTGTGCTGCCATGTAAGCGAATATTACCATGCTATACAATTCAAGACTTTTTTACTACATTTTGGTGATTGCAAAGTGATGACAAATGGGTTTCATATAAAAAATTGACATCTAAAGGATGTTGCATGATAATTACACCTTTCTATTTTTCCTTTTACAGGATGTGATAACCAAGAATGTCATCTTGGAAATATTTCAGAGTTGTGAACTTTAGTACAGAGATTGCTTGAATTAGCAAGTTGTGGCAATCCATTTGAAACCTAGATGAATATTATTTATAGATGACTTTGGATGAGATTGTTTGCATTCTCTGTAGCTATTCTATTTTAGTTAGATGTATTTCTATGTGTTTGTGATGCTAATAGTGAGAATTATCATGAGTGGCATTGTCTATGGCATGAGGTTAAGACTGGGGAAAACCCTTTTATAAGAAGTATATAAGGATTATGGGTTGATGTTGCACTTTATTGTAGTAGGTATTTCAAGCGTTGTAGGGATTTATTAACCTAAAATTCCCCCAGTCGGTGCTTATTTCAAAACTATGAGATTTTTTTTGGGTTTATCAGGAGTTTCATCTGTTAGGGATATCATTCTATTTCTCCCTCGAGGTTGGGATATGGATAGGGGAATGGATCTAGGACCTACTGGTGAGAGTTTGTATAAGCCTAGTTCTCCCTAAGAACTATTCTCATGATTCTCTTCTAAGAGGGGATATGGTGAGAATAATGAATTTTCCCTTTTCCTTCAGCCAAATTCACCAAAATGTGGTAGGGGCTTGGCTCAGGGGCATGCATGATGGGTTCCAAAAAATCCCTAAAACATTAAATGCAGATATACTAACCCAAAAAGTATTAAAGCGTGCCAAGTAGAAAGATTAATGGAAGTAGAATAAAATATTTGTTAGTGGCTTGAAGCTTGTTTCATTCCTTAAATATAAAAGGAATTCCAAGGCCATAAAATGGGGGGTTCTAGTTCTGAAAACTCTCTTTATCTTGTAACTAGGATAGTGTTTAGTTTCAGGTTATTGAAGGTGAATGTAATTTTGAGATAGTGTAATCTCATGAGCAGTGTTAACCAGTTTGTCCAATTATAAATGCTAATGTCATAAAGTTGTCTCAAGGTTTTTATACTTTAAAGCATATGAACTCAATACATTAAAGATGGTTAACTTTGTCTCTACAATTTTCTTGTCGGTGTGTTATTGGTTCATGGGTCTGTAGACACCTAAATTTGTCCTTCTAACATTAATTTAATTTAATTTAATTAATGACCCCTAATAACATTATAGTTAATTTTTAATTAATAATATCTGTTAAATTTATCTATTTATTTAATTAAATAAATTCACTAATTATAGTATTTAAATTAAGTTTAAATACGACCTTTCATAATGTATTAAAATTAATTTAATACATATTCCTCCATATTGCCCTTTTAAATAAATTTTTAATCTATTTAACTCCCTCACATTCTTTATTTCTACTAAGCCATGATTTAATTTAATTTAATCTGAAATCCAACCTAGATGTTATCCTACACACATCATTTTCTATCTAATAAACCTACTCACTAATTAACTAGGGTTAATTAGGTTAATTTTTGGATTCCTACGTCCATTAGTCCTAATTATTTGCTCACACATGTGTGAGCAAATTTTTAAAAATTGCTTTTTAAAAAATTGCTAAAATTTGCATAAACAAGGCTTCTTACAATTTTGATGACACTTCTTACACCTTCTAAAATTGTGAAAATGGACTTTTTCTCTTACACACACTTACACATGTATTTGGAGTACACATTGACCTCTCACATCCTAAGTTGCTCACATATGTGTGAGCAAGTCTTGGACTTTGCATGGCTTATGTGTCTCCTTGGTGGCACCTATGTGGATTCCACATAGATGCCACCTCGCCCCAACCCTCCAAAATACTATAAATAGGACCCTTGCCTCAAGAAAATCATCCATTCATTTGCATTAGAGTTATTATGCTATTTTATGCTTAGAATTTCTTTCTTAGAATTTTTGCTAACCATTTGGTAGTTGTTAGAATTCATAGTAGATTTGAAGTTTGATTTCATGCTTTAACTTAGATTCATTAGTAACATTAGTCTTGCATGCCATTGAGCTTGAGGCTTGCTTCCATAGCCTCTTCTTGAGCTTCAATGGCTTCTTATTGAATGCTCGAGGGTTGCTTCCATAGCTCCTCCTTGAGTAGTTCAATTTTGATTTTACCTTGCATTCATAGTGGGATTCACACTTGTGTTGGGAGAGCACACCCATAACCTCTCTAAGAGCTTAAATCAAGCAAGTCTTGGGTGCACTTGCTTCATGTTCATCTGAGGTTATGGTGAAGATTATTATTTTTTGCAAGTTTATGAACATGTTAGAGTAGATTAAATATGCTCTTTATTGTTAACGTTTGCATGTTTGAACTTGTTCTTAACAGGTAGGTTTTCATCATATATATTTTGGCACGCCCGGTGGGACCCACAATCCCATCTTCTATTAATTTTTCTTGATTTTGTGAAAGTTCCTTGTAAATTTTTTAGACAGACGTCTCTGTTTGTTTAGAGGCGTCTCTACCTAGTAACAGGTGTCTTTGCTACATAGGCGTCTCTGCCTGCCAACAAGCATCTCTGCCTATAGACAGGCATCTCTGCTAGAAAGGGGGTTTCTTCCACTTTAATTTGTTTTAGATAGTAAAATTTACATTTTTAATCACTTAAAGGCTTTTAATCATTAGTAAAACACCTTATGTTATCTACAAGTGCATAAAAGAACATAAAGCTAATAAAATCTTTGTTTTTTAGCAGAAAGGTGTCTATGCTTGCACATAAGTGTCTCTGCCAAAAAAGGGGAGTTTCCTTTTCATTAGCCTTTTAATTTGATTAACTAAAGTTTTCTGATATAATAAAGTTGTAAATAACTATGCCTTATCATAACAAACCATTTTTAGGCATTTGCAACCTGATAGAAGTATAAAAATTTAAAGGTTTTATCGCTAATACTTCTATTTTGTTCAAACAGTCGTCTCTACTTCCAGACAGGTGTATCTGCCTGCTGACAGGTGTATCTAACTGACAGGCATTTTTGTCTGATAATAGGTAGTTTTTCCAATAGACATGTGTATCTATCTGATTACAACTTGTTTTCATAAAACTTGCATTTTTTTAGTTTGTTTATTTGGGTTTTTGGAACATTCTGACATTTTATGATTTCTAACACTAATTTTGCAGAATGTTGACAAAGATATAAACATTCTAAGACTATTAACTTGGTGGTTTTTTAGGTCGTTATTAGAAGACCAAACACCAAACTACTCACATTATTTGTCTTGTAGGTTGCCTAGGAGATACAAATAACATTGTGTCTTATATTAATCTTTTCCTTAAGCATTTAACAAAGGTTCACTTGTATTGTTTTATCAAGTGGTAGGGGATTGTGCTCTTGTCTCTTTGAGGCAATTAGAAACCTAGACCCATTTAACATTATAGTTTAATAGGGATCTTGGAAAAGAACAAGTGTGTTTGGAGTGTTTGGGATAAAACCACGTTGGATAGGAAATTATGTTATTTTCCCTTTGAGGGAAAATAAAAAATATAGACTCCTTCTTGTGGCCAATCCATGCATTTATTTTCAATCCTTTAGATGGGCCTGTCGGTGAGGTAAAAATCTCTCAGGAACAACCCACGTGAGAACGAGGTGTTAGCCCACCACTCCAACTCACATTAATAACATTTTCTTTTTGGGGTTAAAGCCTCAGAATCTGGATGACATTTGAGCTTATACATGACTCTCACCTAACATTTAGTAGGGCATCATGATCTCAATCATGTTTACATGACTACTTGTGTCAAGGTGCTTTGTGGGGCTATATGTCCTAGTTGTGCTTGCGTGGACACAAAGAGTGTGTTTGAATGGAGACCCTCACTAAAATCCATTAGTTAGAAACCACTTGGCTCACCCCCAAAAGTTTGATAATCTGCATGCGAGGAGAATAGTAATCTCCCCAAGACACTCACCATATCGAGCCCCCTCTAGTGTCAACACTTTGATAATACGACATCATGATTGGAGGCATTGTGTGCTTGGTGATGGTTGTATTCTGAGGAGTTGTTAGGTGTGTTCCTAAGTCAATGAGAAAAGATTTTCAATCTCATCCAACTTCCTTTTAGGGATAACGAGTGTGCTTGTTACTTTCATTGCAAAACAAAACTGTACACTTGAATCCTGCAAGGTTGCTTTGTCCCTTGTAGGACTATTTTCACCAAATGTTCTTATAACCCAAACATTTTATGTATGCATGAAATTGGTTCTTTCCAAGAACATCCTTTGATCTATCAAGATATTGTCCTTAATTCATGACTCATAGTGTAAAACATAAGTAAGAAAAACTCCCAGTTGCACGAGTCCATAGAGAGAAGAAAATCATTGATCAGAAGACTAAAGCCAACCAATCTTATTTGAAACCCATTCAAAAATTTCTAGAGGATATTGAGAAATCATATAAAATCATCTACAACAATCAGGTTGCTAATTTTGTTTCCAAGAAAAAAGTGAATATGGCCTTTGTCACTTGGGAATCTTATGACTAAGTACCTTTGACCTTCTTTCTTCATCTTCTTCAAATCATTCATCCCTTTCTCATCTTTTAACACCTCTTTCTTCATCCACATTCCAAAACATTAGGAGCATTAATCAAAATCTTGGACTTTAAATTAGAATCAGATCAATCCATCTTTCACACCTTCATCAAGAAATAGGGTGAAAGAATAATTCCAATAGTGTCTCATAGACCTTAATTTCAAAGAAAACATTAATCTCTTACTACTTTGAGAACGTAATCTTTCTCTAGTAGTCCTAATCCAGTCCTATTTTTGTTTGAGTATCATCAGTCTATCACCCAAATAAAAGAAGACTTTAAATCAAAAGCAATCTTATGTTTGCATAATCACAAGGTCTTGTTTCACCTAGGTTTATTCCAAACCTTTAAATCAAATCAATCCTTGAGGCTTAATTCCTCTTTAATCCAATCTCATCAATCAATCCAATTGATCATCAAGACTTAATCATTAGTCCAAGTTGCTCCTAGTTCATCAAATCCTTCTCTTTCTATACCTCATCAACTATTCACCCTTCTTCAATTCAACCATCCTAAGGTCACTCGTGCATGGTACTTACTTGATCACAAGAAAAACTAAGGCAAGAATCTCTCACCATGGATAACGATCAGGAAACTATATATCAAGAAGACTTTAATGATGAAGAAGAACCCCACATGGAATCTAATACAGTCATACCCGAAAGTATTAGTGCCAATCCACAAGATAAAGAATTCTTTGAAGATCCTAACAATTTAAGCTTAGTGGAAGACCTAATCCAAACCAAAAGTTCCAATATCTTCATGAACCTTATCCAAAGGGGTGTTACCCTCCCTGACAATTTTGATGAAACTTTGCTTGAGAATAACTTGATTCGAACAATCAAAAGAAAAGTAGTGCCTACAATGTCATCAACATTTGATAATACAAATCAACCTCCCCTTGCTACACTTGAATTAATCTAACAACTCTTAAACAAGCCTAGCTCAAACAATGGGGTGAGTAACGATGGTTTAAGCATGAATTGTGGACCTGAGAAACAACTAGGGTCCTCAGGACAATGATCTGCTTCCATTTTCTTGAAGCCTATTGGAGTTCTAAAAAATCAAAACTCTGCACAAACAAACAACACCATTCAAAGACATAACACCAATCCTCTCCCTCTGGAAGGACATAATGCATCATAAGGAGGAGGAACACATCAATTCCACATGATCACTACTAGTAATCCTCATGAATTAGTCCAACAAATTGACGAGTTCAAAGGCATGATGATGGCTATACAAAAGGGTGGGAAGAAGGAATTTTATTTCGCAGAGATATGTCCTTATCCCTTTGATAAATCAATCACTCTCCAACCATTCCCTACCAATTTTGAAATGCCAAAATTTGATAAATACAAGGGAGACTCATGCCTTGCACAACATATCAAAGAATTTTATGTAGCGGCACAAGAGGTTCCCACAATGATCATCTTCTCCTAAGACTTTTCACTAGGAGTCTTGGAGGACCAGCCTTAGAGTGGCTATTCAACCTCCCTCCTGGTTCCATCTCCACCTTTCATGATCTCGCCAAAAAAATTGTAACACAATATTCTTATAACATGGAACATTAAGCATCACTCAGTAATTTGTGTAACATGAAACAAAGAAATGGAGAAACCTTTGCTAACTTTCTTCAAATATGGTGACATCTCGCCAATCACATGCCTTGTAAAATCCCAGATTCGTATCTAGTTGATATATTTACTAAGAATCTAGTTACAAAAATTTCATTCCAGATGAAGATGACTGCCCCAAATTCTTTTGAGGCACTCATTAAAAAGGGGAAGTCTATTGAAGATGGACTTTTGATGAAAGGATCAATTAAACACTATACCCCTAATTCATCTAACAACACTAATGATAAAGCCAAGTTCTAGTCTAAGAACAAAGGTATTGTTAATAATGGAGTGACAGATGCTAAACACGTCCAAAATGTTCAAGCATCCAACAACAGTAACCAAGGCAATCACAACAACAATTATCAAAACAATCACAATCGAAACAATAATCAAACCAATTCAAATAATCAAATCAATTAGAATAATTCGAATAACCAAAATCAAAATCAAGGATATTGTTATCATGGCTCTCTATTCTCATGATATAATGGCAACAACAACAACAACAATGAGAATTTACACAGGTGGTAGATTCTCTTGAAGAGATCTTTCGACGTCTAGTCGATTAAGGGATGATGGTTTACCCTAACACCATGCCTTTCAATGAAAATCAACCTAAACCTAATTGGTATAAGGATAATGAATACTATGATTATCATCGCATAAAAGGGCATGAGATTAAAAATGCATAAAATTTTGTCATTTTGTGCAAGATTTGATCGATGATGGTAAAATTGAAGTAGAAGGACAAAATGCCTCTACCTCTAATGCCCAGCTAAAAATGTATTCTAAACCTTTTCCAAAACATAATCAAAATAATGCATCCACGTCCAAGGGCTTTTCTTATGATTATTCAATGAACAAAATATCAGGAGATGAATGCACTTGTGGAAAATTTAGCTAAAAATGATGTTTGTGGCTTTGACTCACTGTGTGGCCATATTGAACAATCTGAAACTCATGTAAACACATTGACTTTAAAGAGTGTGGATTTCAATGTTACTACTGGCCGCCCTTATGTGACTATACAAGATGTTGCCAATCCACCTTTTGTAGATCCACCTGTTGCACCATCTACCTCAACACAACCTATGTCATGTTATGACTTGCTTTCCCATTTGAAGAATACCCCTGCATAGATATACATACTAGATCTTTTTCACACATCCCCATTCACAAAGAGGTCCTTGAGAATGCCCTAACTGAGTCTCGCATCCCAAAAAATATCAATGCCTCTCAATTCTAAGCAATGATTAGAAATTTGGCTACCCAACAACACCTGGTATTCACCGACAAAGATTTCCAAGGTCCTGACCCCCA
Organism: Chamaecyparis obtusa; assembly: GCA_027943335.1. NCBI lineage: Eukaryota > Viridiplantae > Streptophyta > Pinopsida > Cupressales > Cupressaceae > Chamaecyparis > Chamaecyparis obtusa. The sequence goes on along the minus strand of BSBK01003436.1, from coordinate 536,860 downwards.
TCATAATAAACCCTTGCACATCCAAGTCACCATCCATAACACCCAGATTAAAAGAGTCCTCATAGACAATGGATCTAGTTTGAATCTTTTTACATTAAGCATGATCCACAATATTGGTCTTTCTGAGGACCTCATTGATGTAAATAAAAGGATAAAAATAAAAGCATATGATGACAAAGAAAGGGTGAGCAAAGGTCTCATTGCACTCCCCTTATAAGTGGGCCCAACCTTTATTGAAACTATCTGTCAAGTACTTGATTTAGATCTACCCTACAATATCCTTTTGGGTAGGTCATGGATACACGCTATCTTAGGTGTCTTGTCCACATTTTACCAGTGTTTAAAATTCCTACACCATGAAGTTGAAATCATGATTCTGAGAGATCATGAACCCTTTCAATATTGCAAGAGGTTGGAAGGAGAGCAATCAAACTATTGCCCATTGAATGAATATGTTCATCTAGTTTCACAAAATACTCCCACCCAGCACACTTCTTCTGAAGAATAGTTGTCTAAGCAAGCCAAGGGAAAAGAAAAGGTTACCCAAGAAAAGAATACTGATCCTGGAAAGAAAGTTAGGTTCACTAATCAAGGCCCAGGAGAATACAAATTTGAAAATGCCCTATGCATTGGTCAACTCCCCCTCTCTTCCAGGTCTTATGGAAAACCTTCAAAAATCTTCCCTAAGTAAAAATAAAGAAACTATGAAGTGTAAACAAACCACATTTGAACATTGGGGATCTCTTTTAGATGAACACATGGAGCATAATGTTCTTTCTTGGCTATTTGATGAAGAAGAAGACAAACATGTAGACATTCCTAAATGGAAGTATATAAAGGCCACACCCATTGTTGAAAGCATGGGATATCATGGCATTGGCCTCAGAGCAAATGAAACTAGAAGAAAAACTCTCATTAAAGCAGCTGGATATCCCCGAAGAAGAGGACTGGCTTCCACAGAAACTAAGAAAACCTTTGCCAAAGACTATTGTTTGATTGAATTTGATTTAGACACTTAAGGAAGAATTATTTGAAGTCCCTTTCTAGTATATTGAAGATGATCTCGATACCTGTATCCTCCATATCACCTTTTATGACCTTTTCTCACCTGAACTTCCCCTTACCAATCCTGAACTAATCGATTGGGACCAGCAAGATTCACCACCTACCTTAGACATATGTGATTCAGACGAGGCACTTCTAGCACTTTTCAGGCTAAGAAATCTCCAAGAAAATGAACATCAGATTCACTAAAGCGAGAAAGCCTACTTCGGTAGCCAAGTTAACTCCCTTAGTCACAAAAATGAAGAAAGAGAAAATTAGAAAAATGATAAAACATCCTTGGGTGAAAACCTTTCTGAGGCACCTTTGGATGGAGAAAAAGATAAAATAAAGAATGCATCCACTAGTGAAAACCTCTCTAAGGCGCTAGAGGAGGGGGACGTTGACTTTCCTTTCATGTCATTACCATTAGAAAAATCTTCTATCCTCATAGAAGAAACAACTACAGTTAACCTAGGTATAGAAGAAGATCCTAAGATCACCTAGATTGCAACCTCTCTAGATGAGATAGAAAAAGAGTCCATGACTACATTCCTAAATAAATCCCACATTAATTTTGCATGGACGTACAAGGATATGCCTAGTCTTGATACTGACTTGGTTGTACATCATCTTGTTGTGGATCCTAAAATCAAACATGTCAAGAAAAAATTACGCAAGATGCATCCTCAAGTGGTACTCCTCATTAAAGTTGAATTGCAAAAGATGCTAGACACACAATTCATTAGGCCTATAGATTATCCTGAATGGGTCTCCAACATTGTACCAGTAGGTAAACCCTCTGGGGGCATCCGGATTGGTACTGATTTTAGAGATCTTAATCTCGCCTATCCTAAGGATGATTTTCCACTTCCAAACATTGACATCATAGTGGATTTGACTGCTGGGCACAAGATGTTGTCCCTCATGTATGGATTTTATAGATATAATTAGATTCACATAGCAGTGGAAGACCAACATAAAACTACATGCACCACACCGTGGGGTAGGTTTTGTAATCAGGTCATGCCCTTTGGTCTCAAGAATGCAGGTGCCACATACTAGAGAGGCATGAAGACCATCTTTCATGACCTCCTTCATGTGATCATGGAAGATTATGTGGATGATATATTAGGAAAATCCAAGATACGAGAATCACATATTTCTATTCTCACTACAATCTTTGATAGATTGGAGAAGTATAAGGTCCGATTGAATCCAAAGAAATGTGTCTTTGGTGTACAATCAGGTAAGCTCTTAGGCTACATTGTCTCTCGTAGGGGAATAGAAGTGGATCCTAAGAAGGTGAAAGACATTTTGGAGATGCCACCTCCTAAGACTTTGAAACAATTAAGGAGCTTACAAGGAAGACTTCAATCCATCCAGAGGTTTGTGTCACAACTGGCAGACAAAGTGCACCCTTTCTCTCACCTGCTAAGAAAGGATATTAAATTCATTTGGAACTTCTTGTGTCAAAATTATTTTGAACAGCTCAAGGCATATCTAGCTAATCCACCGATGTTGGTCCCGCTTGTTCCAGGAATACCTTTGATTCTCTACATCTCCGCAACTACAGTAGCATTGGGTTCTCTCCTAGCACATCTAGATGACAATGGAAAAGAGTGTGCCATATATTATCTTAGCAGGACTTTAGTGGGTTATGAGATCAACTATAAAGCTATTAAGAGAGCTTGTCTGGCTATAGTCTTTTGTATGCAGAAGCTATGTCATTACATGCTTAATCACAAAGTATAGTTAATATAAAAGATTGACCCACTTAAGTACTTTTTATCTAAAGCCGCCCTGACAGGTCGCATGGAAAAATGGGTCATGATCCTTAGTGAATTTGATATTATGTACACAAAATGCAAAGTAATCAAAGGAAAAGAAATAGCATATCAACTTGCAGAAGCTCCCATTCCTGGAGATCATCCTATTGTCACAGACTTTCCTGATAAAACTATCATGACTATCGCTCCCAGCATTCAATGGACGCCTCAAGGGGATTTTATCCCTAAATCTTATAAATTGATATTTTCTTGCACAAACAACATAGAAGAATATGAGGCCTTGGTTACATGGCTTTGCCAAGCTGTCAGATGGAAGATCACAAGTTTTATTATTTTTGGTGACTCCCAATTAGTTATCAAACAAGTAAATGATAAATTTCACACAAAGGATGATAAGTTTCTCCCTTATCGACGCATGGTCAAAGATCTCAAGCAAAATTTTTCATGCATCATTTTCCAACAAATCCCAAGAGAAAACAACAAAGCAACAGATGTTATGGCTACTATTTCTTCACTAATATCCATGCCAGAAACAAGCACACGATGTGAATTTATTGTCGAGAATCTTATGGTCCCTGCCTATGACCAGTCAAACTCTAAGATGGTGTGTGAAATTTTTGGCCTTGAATCACCTTAGTATCCTAAAATCCTTGCCTATCTTCATGATAAAACCATTTCCCTCACTCTTACACCTAACCAACAAAAAACCTTCGTTTGTCGCACTTCTCATTACATAATCCTTGAAGACACCCTATTTCGCAAACACTTTGATTGAACTCTTCTTTGATGTCTGAATTCGGAGGAAGCACACACACCCTTGGAAGAGGTGCATCAAGGAATCTATGGAGCTTATTCTAGTGGCCTCACTTTAGCAAAGAAGTTGCTACTCATTGGGTACTACTGGCTGACAATGGAGCATGATGCTTATCATTATATAAAGAAATGTGTTCCATGTCAACAACATGGTGATTTGATACATGCTCACGCTCAATCCCTCCAGCCCTTCATCACACCTTAGCCTTTCTCCCACTAGGATTTTGACCTTGTGGGCCAGATATTTCCAAACTCTTCTGGTGGTCACAAGTATATCCTAGCTGCCACCAAATAGTTTACCAAATGGGTGGAAGTCGTCCCTCTCACCTACACAACTAGTAAGAAGATTTCCAAATTATCCTAAATTACATTATTTGTTGCTATGGCATCCTGAAAGATCTCCATACTGATAAAGGAACACCCTTCAAAAATTAGGATGTCTCTGACCTTTGCAAGAAATTTAGCATTACCCAACATTTCTCTTCTAAATACTTCCCGCAGGGAAATGATCAAGATGAGGCTACAAATAAAACTATATTAAAGATCCTCAAAAAGACTGTCGATGACATTGGCCATGATTGGCACCTACAACTCAATCCTACCCTCTAGGCCTACCACACCTCCATCCATACTCCTACTGGTGCCACCCCATTCACCCTTGTCTATGGTTCTGAGGCTTTCTTACCCATTAAAATTGAGCTCCCTTCCCTCAAGATTTCTCTCAAGAACCTAATGTCTAAAGAAGAATATAGGGTTGCCTGCTTGTAAGAGCTACAACTCCTCGATGAGAGATGCCTCAATGCCCTTAACCACCTTTGTGTGTATCAAAATCATATGCGCTTATAGTTTAACAAGAAGATCAAACCTCATGAGTTTGATGTTGGTGATTTGGTCCTGCAACATAACATGAAGAATCTCCAAAACCGAGAAAAGAAAGGGAAGTTTGAACCCAATTGGTTGGATCCATTTATTATTACTACTAAATTTGATTCTAGGGCATATCAAATTGTCACATGTGAGGGATATTTTCTCTCCAATCTTGTAAATATTCTACATTTGAAGCGCTTTTATGTGTAGCTCAGCATTCAGTTCCTGCACAGTGTTATTCAACAAAAAATCCTAAAAATCAGAAAAAGCCCTAAAATGGAAAGGTAGGAGGAGGAGGATTTCTTTCCATTCTTGGTTGAGCCTCTGGCTAGACACCTGGTTGATCTACCAAAGCTAGAGGGTTACCATATTGATTTTGAACAAATGGGTCCACAGGTAGAGGAATGTGCAAATTGGCCAAGATATCAACAAAATGATTTGAGTCAAGTGGGTCTTCAAATATATTCAGACCAACTATTTCTTCTTCTAAGGATGACGAGGAGGGGGCTAAATTTTATGCAACATCATCATAAGGGTTATCTTCCTCTTCTTCTTCTTCTTCTTCTTCTTGAACAAAAATCTCACCTAATTGATTGTTAGGGTAGTTAGGAAGGATGTTCCTAAGGCATCTCTTCTTCTATGCATGCAAATTGATGATTTTGAACTAACTTAGGCTAAAATGAAACTTGAAAACTAACTAAACTTAAAGCACACTAATGATAACATGAAATGAACTAGAAATTGAGCTCATGATTGCAATAGGCCATTAGCTTGACAGTGCCAAAAATGTTTGACTTCAAAATTAGATTAATAACTAGGCCATGAACTCAACTCAAGGATTGGACATCCAAATTGAGTAGCTATCTTTTTGATGGAGAAGACTCATTTACTTGTCAACCTATGGATGTGAACTTGAAATGGGTCAACACTATATGTGCACTAAGCCCCTACTAGAGCCATACTAACCTACAACTTTAAGGAAAGCAACATTGAAAGGTAAATAATGGAATTAAACTTAATTCAAATGATAAATTGAACTTATGCAAACTGCTATAACAAAGTTAAGGATGTGCAAACATGAACTACTCTATCTGCCTTTGGCTGCAGGAATAGTCACATGAAGTTACTTCCAGTGGTTGTAGGAATGTACAAACTTCAAAACTTGAAAACTAAGCTGAAGGAAACTACTGCGAAAACTAAAAGGATTCACTCACCAAGTGGACCCCCTTGAGTGAGTACTCAAAGCTTTATTACACACTTTTAAACTCAAAACATATCTTATTTAATTATACTTGAAAAAAGTACTGATTACAAATCATTGTTGAAGACAACTAAACTATATTGAAAACTAATATGCTATTACATGAAGTATTAATCTATCTATTTGAACTAGCCTCTAAGGAGGTTCAACTTATTATTTATAACATAAATCTCACTAACTAACTAGCCACTAAAAGATCAACGCTAAGGGAATAGGCAAATCAAAATTATTACAGAACTAGGAAGAAGGAAAAAACCATACACTGCATGAAGAACATCAGACTTGTTCAACAACATAAAGAGAAGATTTAGCCTCCACTACTTCCTAGATTGACTCCTCATTAAAAGCAACCATCAGACTAGCTCAACATGAGTTGTGACAAGTTCATCAGAAGACTTCTTCAATAGTCGATCTTTGTTGAGCTATAGGGAGTCTTCAAAGGTATAGCCTAATTTACGGCCATTTGATGATCATTGCTTCATTTAATATTTTTTTTATCACAAATGTTAACAAGCAAAAATATATACAATGCATAATATATATTCATTCATCACAAGATTAACTATCCATTAAACCATAACCATAACTAACATATATATTGCATATTATCATGAAAAGAGTATCTACACTCCATATCAAGGATATAAAAGTAGAAACTTAAGTCTTTGTAACCAAGTCCAAGGAACTTAAGCAACTAAAAATAAGGTTCATGAGTAAAATGGAAGACACCCTAGGAACAAGACGTAATAAATATAACAAAGTAGCATCATTAAAGAGCCATTATTTAGGCTCATTACTTCTGATTGTCAACTGATGAGTTTGGAAACTATAAACAAAAGTTTCATACTCTAAAGGAAGTGTGTCCAACACATTGACAACCAATTGTGCATCCTTCTTGTCAATGCCATAATATTTAATTTGTAGTCTTAGCTCATTTTCATTTTTGATAGTCTTGGATTCTATTACAATTATTGGGATTCAAGCTTAGAAGTTATAAAACATGTATCCTCTAATCTAATCATCAACTTGACCATACAATTGAGAAATTTTGTAGCAAGATTTGTTGATCATCTTACACTTTTCAATATGAAAGATAAGATTAGGAAATATATATAAAACTTTAACACGCTAACAAATATCAATCCAAATTAGAGAATTTTTAATAAGCTAATGTCATTGTCTTCTTCATCTATTAACTGTCTATTTAATGTTAAATCAATTCATTTGTTTCCCTCATTTTAGATCAAATGTTACATTCTCATTCTTGTAGTACAACATTATAAAGCAAAAAAATCATATTATAAGTTAAATTCTATCATTTCAATAATTTAAAGGCAAGTATTATGCCACTAATTCCACTTGTTTTATTTAAAAAATTCTCCATCCCAATTAAATATTTGAAAAATATCAATTCTTATTAAATTTGAGTAAGAAGTTTGTATGAATTAGTTTGATTGTCTTTTAATATTATTTTTTTAGAAAATATGTGACAGATCTTTTTTAATGAATACAAGATCCCACCTCAAGAGTCAAATAGGCACAACCCTAGACAAAACATAATAACAAAAATAAGTTGTTAAGCTATAAGAGAGACAAAAACAAGAGGGGATGGAGGGTATTGGTAATTCAACTTCCCTCATACATTAGTGGGGTTTGGAGTGACATTAGGAATATCCCAACCCTCATCTCTATCTTTTTCTTCTTCTTTATCTTTATCTTTGTCTTCAATGCAAGACAAAGAAATCACCAAGTCCAGTCAAGGAAACCACTTGGAAGATTTGAGAGTATGCCATTTGGAAGCACTTTTAAGCGAGGATTTTTCCCCTTCCTCCCATCCCCATCTTTTCCTACTCATCTACAGGCCTCCCAAAAGGGAAAATCCAAGAAGGGGGAGGTGAGGAAAAGCATTGTAGACCAAGCTATAACAAGTTTTTGTAAACTCTAGAGTGAAAAAAAGGCACTTGGACTAAGGAGACATTCAATTAGAAATTGAGTCACTCTTCACTCTACAAAATTTTCAAGTGGGTGAAAAACCATGGGGGGAGGATGAATTTAGAGGAAATCTCATAATAGTGTAGGAGGCATTATTCCAATGGTTGAGAAACTCCTAAAGGTGAGCTACCTTTAGGGCCACCTTACTTGGTTGCATATGAATCTATAACAAAACATTTGAGTAAATGATAGTTTTAGAGTAAAGTGGAACATTATAGTCCATATTAAAATGAGTAAAGATAATAGAACTTATATATTTTAATATTCTAAGGCAAGCTTCCACCCTTAAGAGCATGCCAAATTTTGTTATCTTTGGAGGGAATATAAGGCCAATCCCCCACAAGAGCCATGTGCTAGGAAAAAGGTCTTGGCCTAAAAAGAAGGAAAAAGTCATGAATCCAATTATAGAGTTGTTGAGCTCTATAATAAACCACAATAAATATTTGAAAAATTTCACTTACCCATATAATAGGTAGTAAGGGTCTTGGATACTCATGTGGTGGATCAATGACCCCATAGAAAATCTTTGGAAATGAATACAACAAGCAAAGTGGGTTGGCTTAGGTTCTACAATGATAATCAACTATTAACAAACACTCACTTGACACATGCAAGGAATCAATGGGTATGCATTTATAGGACCCCTACAATTCTAAGGCCCTACCATTCATGTGTGGGCTCTCTTTGTGCATGCATGCACATGGAGGTAGATTAATTGTGAGGGGAATAGTTGATCAAGTGGGAATTCAATTCTATTGCTCCCACCCAACCCGAAATAGTCAGGAAATTTATCACCCCACCTCGCATGTAGGGTGGGTGGCAATATAAACCCCCACCCATTCCCATACAACCCCCCACATATCCCCCCACACACAAGTGGGAACTATAATTCTTCACCAGAAAGGGTGAGTAAAGGAATACACCTAGAATTATAATTTTTGACCTTAGTAGGGATTCCTATTCAGGGTATGTAGGAGACCCCTACTATTCTAAGGGTTTATAATTATAATTGCAACAGTCGAGTCTTGACTTTATCTTCCTGTGAACCATAGAAACTACTTGGCATATCCTCCTCCTGATGTTTCAGCCATACATCCCTTAGAATAGAAGGGCTCATCTACTACCATTATTCAACATGTGGCAATATAACCCTCCACCCTATTTCCCTATTGCAAGGTGGGTGGGAGGCCCCTACAATATCTATCTCCCTATGCATGCATGTACTAGGAGGGTTTCTATTATACTGTTAGGGCTTCTCCTTAATAATATTGACCTAAAACTATCCACCTCTACATGTATGCATCAATAATAAAATAAAAGCCCTCTCAATAATAAATAAAAACCTCATGACAAATATCCCATCCCTCCTAACAATATATATACCTTCTTTCCCCTTGAGGTTCTTTTTATCTATTTCCAAGAGGGCTCTTATTAAATTGCTAGGATGGTTCAATTATATTGTTGGGGGTGGGGTGGATAGGAAACTATAGTTCCTACATGTAGAGTGAGTGGCCCCTACTATTGTAAGGGGACAAGGGGAAGGAATTTAGAGTTGGGGTGGGATAAGTAGTAGATGGGGGAGTGGGTATTAAAGATTATTATACCCACATACATTCCTCATTTTGACCCCTCCCCTTCACTCAACTCGAAGAACACAAGAACTATGCCCAGTTAGATCCCTATAATTTATCATTCATGACTCAACAAGTAATAAAATACCATTCAACTAATTAAATAAAGTACAATTGTATCATTTTTAATAAAGTACTTATGCATTCAAATATAAACCTCTTGCCAAATTTATAATTATATAAATTACAATCAACATAACCATTGCACCTCCCTCTGATACAAATATTGATTTATAAGTAGAAGATATTTTCCATTGCAAGTCAAATTGTGATATTACTTTTAGGATCCAACTATGTAGCTTTTGAGTCAAACTCATTGACCTATGTTTCATGTAGTGGTTTACAAGAACCCATCTCTCATGAGAATTGATGCAGGAGCATCTTCAATTCTTGGCAAAACTGTATCACCAAAAACATGTTAGAGTTGTTAGATGTGCTTGATAGCTGATTTTGGGCCCTCGATGAAGTATTCTTATTTCGAACAACGAGGCTTGGTTTCTACTCGGTTTGGGTGTTAACCGAGTTGGTTCGGTTGTTCACTGAGTCAGTTTTGGTTGCTCGGTATTCCTGCTCACTGAGTGGTTTATTTTGAATTTCTATTGAGGCCAACTTGTGCATTTGATTTTGGTCATGGAGTTAATGATTACATCGATCATTGGGAAGTGTGTGGACCCAAATTTGGGTCATCCCTTCCTCCAATGTTGGATCTAATGGATCTTAAGGCTGACCTATTCGGTGGCCTCTGGTATAAATAGAGTATTATGTTCTATGATTAAGAGATAGTTTTGAGAGAGACAATAGTTTTAGAGGATAGAGATTAAGGTCGTCAGATCCTCGCATGTATGAGGACTATTTGTATTTGATTTTTTATTATACTAGCCCTAATCGGGAAGGCCTTACATCCCAACATGTATGAAGTTTATTATGAATAATATATGATTTTTTCTGCATTCTCTCTCTCCCCCTGTCTTATGTTGTTGGTTTTGAGTGTTATTTCTATAAGGAGGTTGGTGGTTGGGTGTTCCTTTGGTCCATCCTCCATTCATCTTGTGTCAGGTGGTATCAGAGTGAGGTTAGATCTAGTTCCTTCTTGTAAGACCTAGTTGATATCTTGTTGTGGGGTGGCATAATGCGATCTTACCTACAATTACATAGGGATTCAAGATGGTTCATGGGATGCACGATGTAGATTTGGGCTTAGCATATATGCTAAGACAAATTATTGCTGGGTTAGAAGCCGTTGAGACAACACAATGCAAAGAAAGACATCTTGATGATGTTAGTGATGAAGAAGTTGAAGATGAACATGGTGAAATAGAACCTGCACTTGTGATGGATCAGGGTGAAGAAACACTTTTGAAAGCATTAAAAAATTTGAAGGCCACACTGCATTTCAATCCTCCTGAATACAATGGAAGGTTGGATTTATATGAGTTGATAGATTGGATAACCAAGATGGAAAAGTATTTTGAATATGAAAATGTTTCAGAAGAAAAGAAGGTGAAAATTGCAAGTACAAAATTGAAAATTTATGCATCCTTATGGTGGGAGCATCTACAATTGGACAGAAAGAGGAAAGGCAATTACAAAATCAAGGTATGGAATAAGATGGTGAATAAATTGAAAGCCAAGTTTCTACCTTGTGATTATCAGATTAACCTAATTAGAAGAATGCAAAGTTTGAAGCAGAAAGATAGCTCAGTAAAAGATTATACTTAGGAATTCTATAGATTAGACATCAGATCTAGACATGTTGAGGATGAGGTAGAAATAATTGCTAGATATTTGAATGGGTTAAGAGTTTCTATTGAAGAGAAAATCAATTTGGTTAAGTTGGAAAGTATTGAAGAAGCTTATCAATTTGTCCTAAAAGCTGAGGAGAAATTGAACAAAAGACATGAGAAAAGATAAAGAGGAAGAGGTGGTAACTACCCTAGAAGAAGAGGTAGATCTTATGGTGAAAATAGTAGATCCAATCAAGATAAAACAAATTAGGATAAAGGCAAGACCAAATGGAAAGGTGAAAGTTCTTCTAAAGGAAGAGGCAGTAACTACTGAGGTGGCTATGGAAGAGGTGGATTTTGAGGAACTTGGTACAATTGTGGAGGAGAAGGACATAGGTCTTTTGAGTGTACACATGCAAGCAATAAAGTTGGTAGCAGTAGAAATGCCTTGGTACAAGAAGACTCACCGAATGAACCAGAGAAAGAAAATAACTTGATGGTCATAAGAGCATTATGGAGTGAAAGTAATAAGGAAGATCCAGTAAGGAAAATTTTGTTCAAGACCAGATGCAGAGTTGCTGATAAAGTGTGGAAGGTAATCATTGATAGTGGAAACTTAGAGAATCTGGTATCTAAGGAAATAGTTGCAAAGCTGCAGTTGGAAAGGTTGAAACACTTGAAACCCTATCAAATTTCATGGATCAAGGATGAGCATACACTATTGGTAAGTGAACAATGTTATGTAAATTTGAAAATTGGCAAGTACTATGATAAGGTTTTGTGTGATATTATTGTTGCCCAAAAAATTCCCTGTCTTTCTTTTTCAGCCACAGTCCTGTTTTCCAAAAGAAATGCTCAATGTTGAGAGTCCAGTGTGTTTTTCTGCTCAGATGTCGAAAACCCAGTGTGTTTTCGACCTCCTCTCTGTAGATTTGGTGTGTTTTTGACCTCTCAGCTCTGAAAATTTTTTATGTTTTTGACCTCGGTCCGAAAACTCAGTGTGTTTTCGACCCCTTCCACACTTTACACTTCTTTGGCATTTGCTTTTTTCCCTAAGCATGCAACTTCGATCAGGCAGGTCCCAATGCCTAAGGCCATTTCGCTATAGTTAAGATTCGATGGCTATCGCATGATCGCATGGGATCTCTTGATCCCATGAGATCACGCGACAACCGTTGATGCGGTATCTCCAATCGGCAGACAAGCGCCAGCGGTTATTGGGTGGCATCTTCCAATTAGTCGCATGATCACATGGGCTCTTTCGAGCCCATGCGCCCATTCGACTAACTGCCTGCGGTTCTGTGTTCGGCCAGCATCATTGAAGGCAGGGGTCATAGGTTAACGTTGTCGCATGATCGCATAGGCCTTCCTGGGTGCATGCGACCAGCGGTAGGTGGTCTGCAGGATGGCGGTTTGCGGTCAGCAGCTAACATTTTACGGTTAGTCACATGATCGCATGGGCTCTTTCGAGCCCATGCAACCATGCGGAAAACCGTTAGCAATTTCATTGGTGGTGGTTCATGGTTTGATAGTTGGTGAGGCCCGAGGTCTCTGTAGTGGCGCAAGTGCAAGGAGATCCGACGGTGGTCGTATGCTCGCATGGGATCTTCTGATCCCATGCGATCATGCGATGATCCCACAGAAACCATAAGATCCCATCTAACGATCATCGCATGCTTGCATGGGATCTTCTGATCCCATGCGATCATGCGATGATCGTTAGATGGGATCTTATGGTTTCTGTGGGTTCGTGCTAGGGTGCTGAGGTAGTTGCTCATGTGGCGGTTGGGCCACGTGGCAAGTTCGACAGTGGATCTTGTGGGGCCGAACTTTGTTGGCGACAAAGCAGTTTTCAAAGGGATGTCACATGATCGCATGAAGGCCTTTTGGCTCATGCGATCATGCAACCAGGTTCATTTCAAAAGTGGTGTAGCCTATTTTTTATGGGCATTCTTTTGAGGATAATGTGCGAAGCGGCAGGGTAGCTAAAAAATTAAATTTTCGAAGGCGGTTGCAGTTAAGGAATTTGCAGAGATTTTCAGGGGGCACCGTTTTGGGTCCTATCATGATCTAATCAGATTTTGCACATTCATGACAGAGTGGGCTTGCATGGGGGTAGATGGATCAAAGTTGTTGATCAAGTGTAGGGATGGACACGCAAAGAAAATATCTGATCGGCTATGATATTTTGAAGAGCATTTATGATCAGATTTTGACAGGCTTTAGGGTTGAATTATTAAATTGTAAATCTGTAACCCTGGTTAACTTTTGACTCCTGCCTGCATGCAATTGAGTGATGTATATAATCTTTTTTGAAACCTGTAGTAGGCAGAATTCGCATTTTGTAAAAAAGAAAGTCTTTTCTTGGAGAACCATCTGTAGCATTTTTTCTTGCTCTCTGGTTTTCCACAAATTGTAAGTTTTCATTGATGAATTCAAACATTGCAGAGTATTTTGTGGCATTTCTCCTGTCCCTATGCTTCCTTGTTTGAGTTTGTCTCTTATTGGATTGAGGTTTATGAATGTTGTTAATGGAAATTGGGGTTCCTGGTCCCTCTCTCTTTCTGTAGCTATGTGTCACTGTGTTTGATCTGATTTAGACATTTTGTGGGTATATTTCAGCCCCTAACAGTCTTGTCTCAATCCTGCACCGAGCTATAGGAGTGGATGTTTGTTTGCAGGTCATAGGTTGAGTCTTTTGTCCAGGCCTTCTTATGTAACACTTATGCAAACCTATCTAGTGAGTGGTGACCTATTAGACCTGATTCTTCCACTGGTTTCATTCCTATATACTGAGATCCAAACCCAAGTTCGGTGCATCACCTAGTAGGTAGATTTGCTTTTAGTCATTTACATTTCATGCATTCCTTCTATCCCTTTCCCCTCAAAGTTTACTTTCCTGTTAAGAGCAAATCTTGGTGACTATCCAAGAGGAACCAGCCTAGAACCTGGAGGTCTCATCTCGGTTAGCAAAAGGTCCCACAACCTTGAGATGATTCCCTTGTTATACTGAGTTATCAAGACTATGAGAGCTTGAACTAAGGGTGCAAATTCAGTGTATAACATTTATGGCACGCCCGATGGGAGCAAGAGGTCATAGTTTTCATGGTTCTTGCTGGTTTTGATATGCTTCCAGCAAGTTGCAGACCTTTGAGAGGTTATTGTTTGGCATATCTGGTGACTCCAAGCTCACATCTATTGGTTTCAAGGAGATTCAATACCTAGGATGGATTACCATCCTTCTTTTCATGAGGGTGTCCCTTCATTTCATGGAGGTAAGTAGCAGTCATCTCATGCTTGCCCCCCACCCACCCAACTTCCAGCATCATGGCAGCAGAATCACTCATACCAGCAACCTCAAGAGGAGATGCTTTCTTTGAAAGAACATGCTCATCATGCCCAGATCCAACAACAACAAGCTTTGGCTCACCAGGATCAAGGTTACAAGAGGTACTTGGTAGAACAATACAGAAGAAATGAGGCCAGGCTTGTTGAGGGGCTGGAAGCACAAAAGAAACACTATGAGGAGGTGTTGGAAACATAGAAAAGGCATATGCAGACACAAGCAAAGGAGTAGTTTGATGCTAGGTGGAAGCAGTATGAAGAAGTCATTGCAGGATAACAAAAAGGTCAAGCAACCCTTGTAAGTAATCTGGCAACACTGAACAAAGTTTACAAAGAAAATTTAATTAAGGTTAGTAATGCTATGGCTGAAAAAGAGGAAGATCTCCAAAGAGCATTAGCAGCTCAGTAGGTTGCTTATGAGGAGTTGGAAATTCATAAGAATAATTGTGAAAAGGTGGTCCAAGACCAAAAGATTTTGATGGAGGCCATGTTTGATAAAGGCAATGAGTTTCAACTTGAGAAGGAGCAGGAACTGAGAGCTCATGAGGAGTTTCATGAGAGAGAGCTGCAGGACCTTAAACAAAACATGAGATTCCTGGCTTCTGCAGCTAAGGAATATAAAAGAGGCTATCAAATGCAGATTGAAAAATGTTCTCAACTTGAGGAGGAAAAGGAGAGCATAGAGTAGAAGATTGATGATCTGAAGGTGGCTCTCTCCGAACAGGTTAGGACAAATGAGTCCTCAATAAATCATGATTATGCTGACAGCAGTATACTTCTCCTGCAAAAGAGTCTAGAAGAAGAAGAGGAGGATCAATTCTGGGACAAGATGGAGTACTTTTGCTTGCATCTTGATGACAAGCCCACACTTCCAGAGAACACCTGCAATCTACAGGAGATAGTCATTTCCGGTCAGCATAAGAAGGAGGCCAATCAGATTGAAGCAATCTCTCAGGAGCCTAAGTTTGTCAAGGAAAGCTCTAGGACTAGCATCTCTCATGGTTGCCCTATCAGGTATTTGGCCAGGATGGAGGTTATCAAAGGAGTACAAATCATGCCACCATCCGAATGTGGTTTTCCATTAGGAGTTGAGGCTGAAAATGAACCAAATCTTCTTACTGCCCCTATTGACCAAGTAAGTAAAGTCTCCTCGCTGCTTGCTGTTTCTCCTCAGAATAATGGTGCCTACAGCCAACTTGACCAAGTGAGTACAATCTATATTACCCAGATCTTTGTCAAGCAGGTGATTCTACATGTCTCCTATTTTTGTCTTTTAATAGCTTCCCAGAAGCATGTGGCTTATTGTAAACTGAGAAGGATGGGAAGCTATTTTCCTTAACCAGTCAATGGTTTCGTTTAACCAGGTTTTTGTACTGGTTAGTCTAGGTTAGGTGTTTCTTGTTTTCCTAGAGTAATTTTCTGCTTTCCAAGAAGTGCCCGTGCACATTTTTGTCTTACTGGTTCAGTTGTTGCCCTCTCCCTGTTAGGATTTTGTGCTCAAATGAAGTGACCCCATGCCTAATGGATACATCAAGGCAATTGGTCAATGTCTAGCAGGCTGACATCCCACAGAGGTCGCCAAAATGTTGCCCAAAAAATTCCTTGTCTTTCTTTTTCAGCTACAGCCTGTTTTCCAAAAAAAATGCTCAGTGTCGAGAGTCCAGTGTGTTTTCTGCTCAGATGTCGAAAACCCAGTGTGTTTTTGACCTCCTCTCTGCAGATTTGGTGTGTTTTCGACCTCTCAGCTCTAAAAATTTTCTGTGTTTTCGACCTCGGTCTGAAAACTCAGTGTGTTTTCGACCCCTTCCACACTTTACACTTCTTTGGCATTTTCTTTTTTCCCTAAGCATGCAACTTCGATCAGGCAGGTCCCAGTGCCTAAGGCCATTTTGCTACAGTTAAGATCCGATGGCTGTCGCATGATCGCATGGGATCTCCCGATCCCATGAGATCACGCGACAACCATTAATGCGGTATCTCCAATCGGTAAACAAGCGCAAGCGGTTATCGGGTGGCATCTTCCAGTTAGTCACATGATCGCATGGGCTCTTTTGAGCCCATGCGCCCATGCGACTAATTGCTTGTGGTTCTTTGTTCGACCGGCATCGTTGAAGGCAGGGGTCACAGGTTAACGTTGTCGCATGATCACATAGGCCTTCCTGGGTGTTTGCGATCATGCGACAAGCGGTAGGCAGTCTACAGGATGGTGGTTTGTGGTCAGCGGCTAACGTTTTATGGTTAGTCGCATGATCGCATGGGCTCTTCTGAGCCCATGCGACCATGTGGCAAACTGTTAGCGGTTTCGCTAGCGGTGGTTCGCGGTTCGACAATTAGTGAGGCCCGAGGTCTCTGTAGTGGCGCAAGTGCGAGGAGATCCGACGGTGGTCGTATTCTCGCATGGGATCTTTCGATCCCATGCAATCATGTGACAACCATTAGATGGGATCTTGCGGTTGCTGTGGGTTTGTGCCGGGTGTTGAGGTAGTTGCTCATGTGGTGGTTGGGCCACGTGGCAAGTTCGACAGCGGATCTTATGGGGCCGGACTTTGTTGGCGGCAAAACAGTTTTCAAAGGGACGTCGCATGATCGCATGAAGGCCTTTCAGCTCATGTGATCATGCGACCAGGTTCATTTCAAAAGTGGTGTAGCCTATTTTTTATGGGCATTCTTTTGAGGATAATGTGCGAAGCGGCAGGGTAGCTAAAAAATTGAATTTTTGAAGGCGGTTGCAGTTAAGGAATTTGCAGAGATTTTCAGGGGGCGCCATTTTGGGTCCTATCACGATATGATCGGATTTTGCACATTCATGATAGAGTGGGCTTGCATGGGGGTAGATGGATCAAAGTTGTTGATCAAGTGCAGGGATGGACACGCAAAGAAAATATCTGATTGGCTATGATATTTTGAAGAGCATTTATGATCAGATTTTGACAGGCTTTAGGGTTGAATTATTAAATTGTAAATCTGTAACCCTAGTTAACTTTTGACTCCTGCCTGCGTGCAGTTGAGTGATGTATATAATCTTTTTTTAAGCCTGTAGTAGGTAGAATTTGCATTTTGTAAAAAAGAAAGTCTTTTCTTGGAGAACCATCTGTAGCATTTTTTCCTGCTCTCTGGTTTTCCACAAATTGTAAGTTTTCATTGATGAATTTAAACATTGCAGAGTATTTTGTGGCATTTCTCATGTCCCTATGCTTCCTTGTTTGAGTTTGTCTCTTATTGGATTGAGGTTTATGAATGTTGTTAATGGAAATTTGGGTTCTTGGTCCCTCTCTCTTTCTGTAGCTATGTGTGTCATTGTGTTTGATCTGATTTAGATGTTTTGTGGGTATATTTCAGCCCCTAACAATCTTGTCTCAATCCTGCACCGAGCTATAGGAGTGGATGTTTGTTTGCAGGTCATAGGTTGAGTCTTTTGTCCAAGCCTTCTTATGAAACACTTATGGAAACCTATCTAGTGAGTGGTGACCTATTAGACTTGATTCTTCCACCAGTTTCATTCCTATATACTGAGATCCAAACCCAAGTTTGGTGCATCACCTAGTAGGTAGATTTGCTTTTAGTCAATTACATTTCATGCATTCCTTCTATCCCTTTCCCCTCAAAGTTTACTTTCCTGTTAAGAGCAAATCTAGGTGACTATCCAAGAGGAACTAGCCTAGAACCTGGACGTCTCATCTCGGTTAGCAAAAGGTCCCACAACCTTGAGATGATTCCCTTGTTATACTGAGTTATCGAGACTACGAGAGCTTGAACTAAGGGTGCAAATTCAGTGTATAACAATTATGCCTATGGACTGTTGTTATATTTTGTTGGGTAGACCTTGGCAGTATGGTAGACATGCTATATATGATGGGAGATTCATAAATATACTATTTGGGCTGATGGGAGAAGATAAATCTTGTTACCTTTGATTGAAGAATCTATTGGTAATGTTTGTACATTTGTGAAAGTTTTGTGATGGAAGGAAGAAAGTTTGTTAAGGATTTGAAGAAGAATGATGTATGTTTTATTGTGATTCCTAACAAACCGAGTGTGAAGAAAATGGATAGTGTCCCTGAAGAGGTTAATAAATTACTCATCGAGTACAAAGAGATCATTTCTAATAATGTACTTGATGGTTTACCACTGAAAAGAAGCATTGATCATTGTATGGATTTGATTCCTAGAGCTAGTTTTCCTAATAAAGCACCACATCGGTTGACACCTATCGAGAATGAGGAACATAACTGACAAATCCAAGAATTGTTGCAGAAAGGTTTGATCCAAGAAAGTTTGAGTCCATGTGCAATACCAGGTGTATTAACACCTAAGAAGAATGGAGAGTGGCGAATGTGTACTGATTCCAGAGAAATCAACAAGATAACAATGAAATATCAGTTTCCTATATCGAGAATGGATGACATAACAGATAGTTTGAGTGGAGTAAAGTATTTTACTAAAATTGATTTGAAGAGAGGACATCATCAAATCAAAATTAGAGAAGGTGATGAATGAAATATTGCTTTCAAAACAAGAGAATGTTTGTATGAGTGGTTGGTTATGCCTTTTGGTTTAACTAATGCACCAAGTACTTTTATGAGATTGGTGAATGAGGCTTTGAAGAAATTCTTGGGTAAATTTATGATTATATACTTGGATGACATTATGATATTCAGTAAGACCAGAGAAGAACATTTGTTGCACATTAAGCAAGTATTGCAGAGATTAAAAGAAGAAAAGTTGTTGATTAATTTGAAAAAGTGTTCCTTCATGAAAGAGGAGATTGTATATTTGGGATTTGTGATTTCAGATGATGGCTTGAAGATGGACCCTAAGAAGGTTGAAGCTATTTTGAATTGGCCTACACTTGAAAATGTTAGTGAGGTAAGATCATTTCATGGTTTAACAAGTTTTTACCAAAAGTTCATTAGAAATTTCAGTGCAATTTGTAATGCTATGACTGAGACTACGAGAGGAGATAAAAGAGAATTCAAGTGGACACTTGGAGCTAATAAAAGTTTTGAGACTTTGAAGTAGAAGGTTGCTGAATTGCCTGTGTTAGCTTTACCTGATTTCAATAAGGTATTTCAAGTTGAATGTGATGCAAGTGGTAGTGCAATAGGAGCTATTTTGAGTCAAGAAGGTAAACCTATTGCTTTCTTTAGTGAGAAGTTGAATGATGCTAAAAGAAAATATTATGTGTATGATCAAGAGTTCTGAGCTATTGTTCAAGCCCTAAAGAAATGGAGACATTATTTGATACTGAGTGAATTTGTGTTGTATATTGATCATAAGGCTTTACAATATTTGGGTAGTCAGAATAAGTTGAATTAGAGACCTATGAAATGGGTTGAGTATTTGCAGAGTTATACATTTGTGATAAAACATAAGAGTGGAGTCACTAACTGAGTTGCAAATGCATTAAGTAGAAGAAGATCTTTGATGACCAAAATGAGAATTGAAGTTCTTGGTTTTGATGACATGAAAGATTTGGATGAAATTGACCCTAATTATTCTGAATCGTGGAGAAAGTGCAGAGAACCTATTCAAGATCAACCGAGTATTAAATGCGAAGACTGTTTCATTCAAGAAGGTATGTTGTTTAAAGGTATTCAATTGTGTATACTAAGAGGATCAATGAGAATTAATTTGATAAAGGAGAAACATAGTAGTGGTTTGGATGGACATTTTGGTATTGATAAAATATTGAATTTTCTTAAGGAGAGATACTTTTAGCTACAATTGTATAAGGATGTTAAAAAAATTGCGAGAAGTTGTGGAGTTTGTCAAGTTGCAAAAGGAATAAGTCAGAATACTGGATTGTATACACTGATTTCTATTCCTGAGAAACCTTGGAGTGATATCAGTATGGATTTTGTTCTTGGCTTACTGAGGACAACAAGAGGTAATGATTCTATATTCGTTGTTGTGGATAGATTTTTTAAAATGACACATTTTATACCATGTAGGAAAACATCAGATGCAATGCATAAAGACGATCTTTTCTTTAAGGAGATTGTTAGATTGCATGGATTATCAAAGAGGTATCATCTCCGACCGAGATAGTAAGTTTGTTGGTTATTTTTGGAAGACTCTATGGAAAAAGTTGGGAATTGAGTTGAAGTATAGTTCTACATTTCATCCACAGACTGATGGATAGATATAAGTTGTAAATAGGAGTTTGGGTAATCTGTTGAGATGCTTAGTTGGAGACAAATCAAGTAATTGGGTTCTATGTTGGCAAAAGCAAAATTTGTATACAATAATTCAGTGAATAGGAGTATTGGAAAAACACCTTTTGAGATTGTTAATGTCACACTACTAAGAGGTATATCAGATTTGAAGAACATTGCTGGAGAAGAGAAGATAAGTGCTAAAGGAGAAGAATTTTCTAAGTTCATGAAGCATTACATGAGGGAGTGAAATATAAGTTGGAACATAGTAATAAAAAATATAAGGACAGAGCAGATAGATCAAGAAGACATAAGACATTTGCAGTTGGAGATGAAGTAATGGTTCATTTGAAGAAAGACAGATTTCCCATTGGAACCTATGGAAAATTGAAGACGAAGAAATTTGGTCCCTGCAAGATATTGAGAAAGTTTGACAGTGAAAATGCTTATCAGATTGAGTTACTCGATGACATGGATATATCACCTATATTCAACATTGTAGATTTGTATGAGTATCATGAATTTGATGAAGAAATGATAATACTGAATGATTATCCCAAGAAGTAGACATAAGAAGTTGAGTAGATTTTGGAACAAAGAGTTGGTAGAAGCACAAGAGGAAAAGAGTACATGGAATATCTGGTAAAGTGGAAGAACAAATCAATTGAAGACAGTGCATGGATTTCACAATCTAAGTTGGATTTAGCTCAGGTTGTACCTGCTACATGATTCAAAGAATCATTTTAAAACAACCCCAAGTGTCTGATGCAAAAACATCTTGGGTTCTTGGCAATCCTGTATCACCAAAAACATGTTAGAGTTGTTAGATGTACTCGGTAGTTTCTTTTGGGCCCTCGGTGAAGTATTCTTGTTTCCATCGACGGGGCTCAGTTGCTGCTCGATTCGGTTGTTCACCGAGTGGTTTATTTTGGATTTCTATTGAGGTCAACTTGTACATTTGATTTTGGTCACGGAGTTAATGATTGCATCAATCATTGGGAAGCGTGTGGACCTAAATCTGGGTCGTCCCTTCCTCCAATGTTGGATCTAATGGATCTTAAGGCCAACCAGTTTGGTGGCCTTTGGTATAAATAGAGTAGTATGTTCTATGATTAAGAGATAGTTTTGAGAGAGACAATATAGTTTTAGAGGATAGAGATTAAGGTGGTCAAGTCCTTGCATGTATGAGGACTGTTTGTATTTGATTTCTGATTGTACTGGTCATAACCGGGAAGGCCTTACAGCCTAGCATGTATGAAGTTTATCATGAATAATATATGAGTTTTTCTGCATTCTCTCTCTCTCTCCTTGTCTTGTGTTGTTGCTTCCGAGTCATATATATACAAGCAGGTTGGTAGTTGGGTGTGCCCTTGCCCCCTTCTCCATCCCTCCTTGCATCAATAATGAATGAAATACATAGTTGAAGTACGCTTGAGAAGGAGGGCAACCTCTTGAGAAGTCTCGATGCTTCACCTTTGTGAGCATCACCTAGATGTAATGAGTGCTAAGTGTTCCATTCATTCTCATGGGAGATGGATTCTTGTGAACCACTACTCATGAAACATAGGTCAATGAGTTTGACTAAAAAACTACAAAGAATCCTGATAGCAATATCACAATATTAATTTAATTAATTGATCATAATTACAAAACTCGAGAGTGGAAATATCTTCCTCGTAATCCTCTTAATTTCATATTTCTTCATAGATAGGAGGTTGAAGTTAAAGAAGTTCTACAAATGGTGTGATTTTTCTCTTAAATATTTTCATTCCTCCTTTTCTTACTGCCATACGGCCGTCAAATCCATTCCCTACCAATATTGAAACCCCGAGGGATATTTTAAAATAGAAAATAACGCCCATACAAACCCAAAGCTGATGCTGGATACCGGCCTTTAATTTTATCGGACATCCGTACGCCGTACATCATGCTGGCATGGGGAAAATAAATCTATACTCTTTCTCTCTCTAAATTCACTCCTCCTAAAACTATCTGAGAAAACCCTCCTTTTCTCTCTCTACATCGAAAGCCATTTGACCCGTGGACGATTCGATCCGCTGACCGACCGGAGGTTGTACAGTCTAAATCTGAACCGAACTAATTTAGCGCCGAAGGAAAACCAGTCTGATTTCAATCAAAGTCCAGATCTAGAACAGTTTCTAAAACCCTCACAAATCTGGTGACTTGACTTGTAATAGCCTCGAAGCTGCCAAAACTGGCGGAGTCATCAAAGAAGAGGCGTAAAAGAAGCAAAACCTTATATGAATTGTTCATAGCCGTGCTTTGGCGATAAGTCTATGCTATTCTTTTGTTAGTTATAACAGGGGGTGGAGCTGCTCAACCAGCGCATTGAATTTGGTATGTCAAAGGTTATGTGAGACTTACTTATATATTTATTTTTGGTTTTAGCAGGGGCCGTAGTTTTGTATGATAAATTAGGGGTTAATTTAGGATTTTGAAATTGATTGAGAGAGGATAGCACACTGATAATTGGTGATTCGATTCACCTCAGTCTTTCTGATCGTGTTCTTGCATTGTAATAATTTTCTTGGAGTTCTAATTCTTCGTGTTTGACTTATTGATTTTGCATTGTGTGTTTGTTCTTGTAAAATTGAATTTGCTTGATGTCTGGCATTTTGACCGGCTTTGCAGTGTAAGAACTTCACTGGAGTTGAATTTGATTGATGTGTGACGTTTCGATCGGCTTTACCCTTTAAGAAATTTCGCTGAAGTTCTAAAGCATCCTGTTTTATTTATCATCAGTTTTGCATCGTGTTTCTTTCTCTTGTATAATTGAATTTTATTGATTTATGATATTTTGTTTGGTTTTGTGCTTTAAGAAATTTTGCTGGAGCTCTTAAGCTGGCTAATCACTTCTGCATTGTGTTTTGTTGTATTATATAATTCAATTTCATTGATGTATGGGCTTTTAATCCTTTTCCCTATGGTTCTAATTGTTTGTGTTTTCTTTATTATCCTTTTTGCATTGCTTTTCATAATATTATGTAGTCAAGTTTGATTTTGATTCATGTATGGTGTTTTGATTGTTTTTGTGCTATAAGACAATTCGCCTGAGTTCTAATGGTTTGGCTTTTTCCTTGTTATATCTTTTGCATTGTGTATATATTATGTTATTGAATTTAATTTGTTTATTGCCATTTGATCATCTGTAAGAACTTTGGAGCTCTAATATTTTGAACTTTGATGCTTTGTGTTCCCTGTTGCGACAGTTTCTTTTTCAACATATGTAATTAAGTTCAAATTCATTCATTTCGTTTTGGTTGTATTTGCACCTTAAAACCTTTCTTGAAGCAATAATGCTTTGTGTTTTTCATTGCAATATGCACTGTCGAATCATGCAGTCAAGTCTGATTTGTTTATTTTGGTTTTGATTATTTTTTCACGGTGAAAACTTTGTTGAAGCTCTAATGCTTTGTGTTCAGTGCAGTATTGTGTTTTCTTTTGCATCATGTAATTAGGTCTGATTCACTCATTTCTGTTTTATCCATTTTGCTTTTAAGATGTAATACTTTTATGTTTTTCTTTGCGTTATGTACTATTCTATTAAATAATTTTGATTCATTCATTGCATTGCTTTTTTCCTCTTTTTTTTGCACCACTTGAATTTCCATGAAGCTTTATCTGTTGTTTTGTCATTATGGCTGTACTCCCTTTTGAACATTTCTTCACTGTTATAATTTTCTTGGAGCTCCAATGCTTCGTGTTTTTTGATTTTTTTTCACATTCTTTGAGCTTGAATGTTTTGTAGTTTTCCTTATTATTCCCTTTTTTGGTTTTTATTTCTATTATATAATTGAAGTTGATTTATTTATTTCCTTTTGATCTTTTTTGTGCCACAATAACTTTCTTAGTGCAATGGTTTGTGTTTCCCCAATTTCACTTCAGATTTTCATGGAGCTCTCATGATTTGTGTTTTTCCCTAATATCATTTTTGCATTATACTTCTTGCTGTTATCTAATTGGATACAGTTAGTTATCTGCCTTTGTATTGTGTTTATTTCAGTTATTTAATTTTATTGCCTTTTGATCATTTTTCACACTTGCTTTGCATTCCTTTGTTTTGTCGACTTAAATTTATTCTTTCATTTCTTTTGATCAATTTACTGCTGTAGGAACTTTATTAGAGCTTTAATGCTTTTTCCTTTACTTATCCTTCATGGAACTGTATTCTTTTTTCTTCTGAAATGATTCTCCTGAATGAGGTCTATTTGGAGTTCATCATATTCTTATATAGCTTTACTATTTTGTTTCAGGAGCTGGATTTGATGTCAATAATGGGGTTTGTTTAAGCTTCATGAGACGAGATTGAAAGATGCGATCAATGAAGTTGTCCTTTAGGCTAAATTGGTCTGCAGGGCCTATTAAAGTGTATATATAGAAAAAACAAAGAAGATTGATTTTATTTACATCCATGAGGTTAAAATAGTGTATGGGATCACAAAGCAACAGCAACATTCTGATGCAGGTTTATGAAAGGGAAAGCTACACAAAGAATTGTTCAAGGGCAGCTACATTAAATTTGAGACATTGCTACTTCTTTCTGAAGAGTGGATCTTCTATTGTTTTATCTGGTTAGAAATTCTCCAGCCTTATGCAAAGATGCAAGACACAATGTATTGGTGTGCCTGTCAATGATGCTATATGGGCGCTCAGTTTTAAAGCAATTTCTCCAAGCTTTGGCTGATTGTCTTGATTATGGAGTTAGGTAGTGAAGAGACAGCTCAAATTCTATCTTCAGAGAATGGGAACTCGATGCCTACACTGCGTAAGGAGCCTTCATTTTCAAGATGGTGTTTTGACGCCCCTTTGGAAGAGGCCATATTGAATTCACGTCAGTCCGTGGACTTAAATGATGGAGACTCTGGCTTTGAATTGCCTCTTTTGAGGCCCCAGGATGAGGACACTACTGCTGCATCTGAAGATGCCAGTAGGGAAACAGATAATTTAAATGGCATGAGACAGAGAAGCCTTTCAATGACAGAAAGGGGAGATAATTGTGCAGGTGGTAGGGATGATCTGAACGGGAACAAGTCTGGCCCAGGTATTTTTAGTATTGAATACAAAGAGAATGGGGTTGGATCAATTAAGCTGAAGGATTTTGATGAATTGGAAACAAAGGTTGGCGAAGTTCCATTGAAGGATTCAAATATTGGTTCTCTGCTATTTTCGTTGATTCGGCCATTTGTCTATATTATATTGTGGTATACTTTCAGTACATGCCTGACACTGTAAGTATAATTGTGGTCTCATGAGATTGCAATGGACAATATTTTCTGTACTAGTGTGAAATAGTTGGAGCATATTTCTATTTCATAAAATCAGAAATATAAGTGTATTTTTATCACTGGTAGATTTTTAGTCCATATTGCCAGCACTTCCAGTAGGCTTACTCAGATATTAATAATTAACTTGGCTTTATTATCTTAAGCAATTTGAATCTGGGTCTGGACCATGATAGTGAGTTTCAGACTCAGCAAGAAATAAGGTTGAAAAATTCAAAATCATCAAATATAGGAAAATCGAAGAAATTTTATATATTTTTATTATGCCGAGAGGTCTAACCTACGGTGACAGCATGGGATGTGTGAGCGTGTTAACAAAAAAATGTTAAATAAAACAATTAAATAGCAGACATATGAGATAATATTGCAAACCTTTAAAACCAAAGAAGTAAAGCAAACAAATACAACATTAATAATACAATGCACATACATATATTGGATAAAAAAATCATAGAGGAAAGCAAACATAAGTAAAAAAAGTCACGAATTAGGCAGTGGAAAACTCATGAATTACAAAAGAGGAAGCAATAAAAAATCAAAACCAAAAGGTACAAATCTAAGAAAAAGCACTGAAAAAACAAAATCAAGATTATTTTTTTTTCATCTTTTTACTTATCAACTTGAATATTTTCTATCCACTAGCAATTTAAAAAACAAAATATAGTTTTTTTTCCTTTTTATTTTCCAACTTGAATATTTTCTAAAAAATATATTTGAATAAAATAAGATTTCTAAATAATTTTTTAACGATTTAATAAAACTATATGCATAATATGAACATAATATTTATAAAATAATCAAAATATTATAAATGTCAATCATAATAGCTTAATATTATAAATTTTTTTTGATGTCCCCTTCCTAATTTTCCCTAGAATTTGCCGTAGAATCACAATCACAACAAATTAGAGTTATGGTTACGTCTTACCAAGTAAACATTCCTTTAAATATTGTGATCTTGGATTTCAATCCTGCAATCATAACATAAACAAATTATACAAATCTATATCTATGTGTCTATCCAATGATTAGGTTTAGACTAAGTTACCAGGTTCCCTCGTTTGAGGCCGAGTTTTGGTTCTAGTTCCAATCAAGTCAGGTTACGGTTTGTAGGAACCTGGGTGCCTAAGCTGCACTTGGGCCGAACCTGGGCACACCTATGGCTATGGGTGCTTAAAAATCCTTAACAAACCTATGCCTTAACAAACTATTTTGCACTCTAAAAATCCATTTGCAAATACATTTTGAGATTTTTGCAAATTATGAATATGATACATGAGGTATTTTATTAATAATATTATTGGCAATTATGGATTTATGAGTGTCACGCTCTTGCTTATTATTATGGTAACACGGGTATGACCACACTCCATGCATAATGGTACTTGACATGGAGTTTGGTTCAATTGAAGTTGAACCAAATGCACCTGAACATGAACCTATATCAGAACTAGGATCGGTAACTTAGGGCTTAGATAATATGACATCATAATCATATACTATCAATAACATTATGCAAGCATATTAAAGATTGGAAGAAGAAACATGATAGGTCCGCCTGAAGCCACTTCTACACTAAGGGCAAGAGTAGATGTTTGCCAAAGCTCTCCTATTTTCTTTCTTAGTGGTTGGATTGTACCTACTTTCCCTAATCTCATCCTCCCAAACACACATGCCACCTTACAGAGTTGGGTAGAGGTTGTAAGGTGGTTTCTTGGTCCTATGCAAATTCCCTCTTGGCCTCCTTACATGACCTTCCGGTCCTATGTAAGTGCTCTCTTGGCCTCCTTTACTTGACCCTCTTTACCCTCCTCTTACACCTCAGACTGATCCTATGAGATGGGTTGCAGCTGGTCAAGCACATCCTATATTCTACTACGAGCATTCATTGAAGCATCATCTAGTATTCATATGCACATGGATATAATTATACCACAATTACTTGTAAGCAGGAAAGATGCCGAAAATGGCAGATCTGATATAATATCAAACTGCTGATCTAGAGATAAATCCTTGGGTGTAAATGCTGATCTATCTCTATGAGTCAATCTTAGTCCCTTTGGTGCTTATGCTGACTTGCTTTATACTTCTTGATAATTTTGTTTGCTGATGCAATGGACTACTGAATGTCTTTAATTGCTTGGATGATGCCTCCTTCCATCGCAGCACCCTCCGTTTTATACCTTATTTCTCGTTTGAGCTGAGGTGATCCTTGAGAGGAGACGTGCCTTTTCTTAATTGCAAATTAATTATTTGTTTCTTCCTTCTTGATCGCATCCCTCCACATTTATTAACAACTTAATTATTGTCTATTATTGTCTTGATCACTATTAATCTTGATTGCTGTTTGTTATGGCTTTAATTAACAGATTGCTGTGTCTACAACCAGTTAATTTCTTATTTGCTGTTTTATTACTTGTTAACCCCTTCGTTGGTTATATAAGTCCTTTCAACGTAGGGGTGTGACAATGTTTTCGGTTTAGGGTCTTTAGACAGATCTGATCTGATTTCATTTTCCTCTTGGATGCTGGTTTCTGCCCTTTGGATGAGTTCTATGCTTTTGTTCTGTATATTTGATTGCTGAAGATCATTCTGTTCTCTTATTAGGATCAATGTTGTTTGGAATGATTGCCTAAACCCTTCATGGCTTCCTCCAGGTCTTCTTGCCTCTATATCTTCATGTGAGGGAGGGTAACACCTCTTCATAATGGTCGCAACCTTCCCCAATTACCACCGTTCGAAAGGTCACAACCCTTCATCATTTATGCCCTTTGAAAGAGTCACTTCATTATCTTCTTTCCATTCTCTTCTTTTTCCATTAATGCTCTCTTAAGTTCTTCTCTTCTTTTTCCATTAATGCTTTCTTAATTTCTTTTCTTTGTTGTTCCTTCCTTCTTATATCCTCACAAATGAACTCCCCTCCCTTTTTATATCTCATGCTTGAGGGAGTCACAACTCTTCATTGCATTGTTCTTGACTTTTCATTAAACTTAATTAACTTTTAATTATATTATGTTTAATTTTCTTAATTATTTATTTTTATTTTAATAGATTGATTTTAATATTATTATTTATTATTAAGTCCTATTTCACAAAGGGGCATTACAACTTTTAAAATTTTATGTTTTTATTTTTAAGAGTAATAAAAAAATTAGCATAGATATCTTAAATGCCTATATCAAAAAGAGGCCAAGACATGTCAGTCTCCAGGCACCCATCTATTCTCAGAAAAAAATTTAACATAGGCTCTCGAGAATGATATTGTTTGGTGTATTTTAGATAGGTGTATTTAAGATATCTATGCTAGTTTATAATTCGTCCCCCATAAATGTAAGCTCAGAGAGGTTCAAATAATGGTGAGAAATGCAAATGTTTCCCCTAAACCAGGCACCTACTCGTGTATTGCTCCACCTGAGATGGGTTTTCTTTTAGTTAGAAGTTTGCTTTTTATCATCTTGACATTGTCTGGATATAACTGAGTCTAGCTGGGACAATTTATTTGGATTCCTTTGGGGCCACTTGGGACTTCAATAAATTTAGTTGGCTTGGATTAATTCCCTTGGGGACATTTGCAATGAAGTTTTCTGAATCTCAATTGGTCCTACCTGGACATTCCCAGTTCTCTTATTTGACCTTCGAAAGACAACCTTATTGACCATAAGAAACAAAGGTATTATGTGCTAATGTTCGATGAAAATTGAAAAGGAAAGAAATTGCTACTGGCACATTTAAATTGTGGGGAATATATTCTGTGCAGGTAAAATCACTGTGACAAATGGTTTAATGTTATAAGATAATTTGCTAATTAGAAAATTTAGAATTTTAAAAAATGCTAAGAATCTCCCTGCAGAAATCTCTGATTAAAAAAAAAGGAACGAATATTCAAGAGAATATATCCCATTCAGGTAAACTCAGTGTGAAAAGTGGTTTAATGCTTATCAAGAATTTGCTAATTAGCAAACCTAAAATTTGAAAAAATGGTAAGAATCTCCCTCTTGAAACCTTTGATTTAAAATATCACAAGAAATATTATATCAGTTACAAAAAAAAATCTGAAGAGGTTTTCAATAACACTGAACATTTTTTCAAGTAGTAAATCTTACATGTT
The DNA here is from genome assembly GCA_027943335.1 of Chamaecyparis obtusa. Taxonomy (NCBI): domain Eukaryota; kingdom Viridiplantae; phylum Streptophyta; class Pinopsida; order Cupressales; family Cupressaceae; genus Chamaecyparis; species Chamaecyparis obtusa. Next base: position 506,830 of record BSBK01003436.1, on the reverse strand, counting down.
ATAAAATGGTAAAAATCATGAAAATGCAAGTGATATCTGCAATTTGTGTTGTAATGAATATTTTATTTCTTGCATTGACAAAATGTGCATCTTTCTTATGGCAGGTACAATAAACTTCTGGTAGGGGAGAAGATGGGAAATTTCAGTTTGCTGGGGGAGAAGATGGGAAAATTTCCCGCACCCTTACTCATGAATACAATTCACTTTTCAATGCAAGGTTTGGTGTCAACTATAGTTGTACGATTTTGTTATCCGGGATTGCGGCCTCAGTCCATGACATGGAAAGATTACTTTAGCCGAGGTGAGTTTATCCAAGTTGGGTTGATAAGAGTTTTAAGTTTATGTACAGGTAGGAGTGAGCCATATTATAGGTTGATTTTACTTATCCTTAATGTGATTTACTCAGAGTTTGTTATTTTAGAACTCTCATGCTTTTGGTTTGATGCATAGAATGCAGTGACTTTGAAGTGAAAACATTTATCATAGAAACACCCACATGGATGCATCTGTGACAGACATACTTATACCCCATACTTTCTTCAAATTTTGTTATTTAAACTTAAAAGTGTTGATGTTTCTAGCATCGGTCAAATAAATAATACTGACTATATGATTATTATGAGAAATGATTTATTATATATATATACATATATATCAATATATATAATAATTGATATTACTATATACATTGCTATATATATATATATAAAGTTAGATTATAATTATTCTCATAATAACTAAATAGTTAAATTGATAAAATAAATTAATGAATAGACATGTCCCATGAAGTCTCTTCTTGTCCTTGTCATGTATAAATACAAAGATATTGTTGATGCATTTGGAAAATACATACAATCATAAGGAGTGCTATTACATTTGCAATGATCCTAATAACCTTAACATGGTATCAGAGCCAAGTTGCAAATGTAAGAGAGTAGTTTGTTGATGGTGAATGTGTGACTGTCTTAGAAAATACAGTCTCAGTACGAGGACCATATCTCACAAATGCACCGTTGGATTTTGCTGAATTTTGGATATGTTGGTGATAAACAAATTTAGAAGAATCTCACCTGAGCGATTAGAGACAAAATGTTAGGTTCAAAAGTTATGACCCATTGTGTACGGGTGTATGCAAAATTTGTAAAAGAGCGAGGTTCCTTCTTTAAAAGCCTAACCGCTTGAAGGGAGATTTGATCATATTGAAGGTTGTCATAGTGTATAGAACCTTTGGATATTAAAGGCAGGTCATGTGAAGAATTATGGTAATGTTCAAGAACGGCGACATCATTTTGTGAATTTGCATGATATTTTCTATATGGGCTCACCTTACATAATGAAATACTTGAAATTTATAAAAGATAAGTATTTCATGTTTTAATAATCCACATAATTTTTAAGTTTGCAATTCATGATATACTATTGGTTAGTAAAATCTTGTATGCTTCTATCATTGGTATTTCTAGTCGAGATAGTTTAGTGAGCTATTTGTAATCTCTCTCTGACATACCTTCAGGATAGAAGCACAAGATAATTGCATTCAAGGCAGAAAGAACTTGATGCTTGCAAACGAATTGATGATTGAGACTAGATTGAAAGGGAGTCTGACATTTCAAAAGAGGTCAAGAAGTTGATAAATTTGAGCTTCAGAGGGAGTAGATGGTTCAGTTAACTTGTGACAATCTTGATCATATTGATTGAGAGGGAGTTCACTATTGAAGTGAAACACTTATGAGGTAAACTTGATATAATTGATTATTATACTAATGAATCATGAATGTTTTTAATGGGCCTGCCCCCGTGTAAATCATGAGGAAGTGACGACTTCCAAGTGATTATCACTTGTATTTGCAAAAGTTATTGGAAGGTGACGATCTTACAATAACTTGATCTTCTATTGTGATATACATCTTGTGATGGCTGAAACAGATCATGATAGATGGCATCTTCTATTGTGATAGACATCTTGTGATGGCTCAAACAGATCATAATAGATGATGTGAATGTTCTTATGGTAAGTGCACATTACTTATGAACATTTGTTGAGTACTTGGTGGATATTATGAGACTTGATATTCTGTAGGCCATTACTTTGAGCACTTCGTGAATATCATGAGACTTGATATTTTGTAGGCCAATGCTCTCGATATCATGAGATGATATCTTTATGAACTCTTGAGTACTTAGTGGACATCATGACATGATATCTTTATGAACTCTTGAGTACTTGGTGGACATCATGAGAATTGATGTTGGTAGGCCATTACTCTAAGCACTTGGTGAATATCTTGAAAGTTGATATTCTGCAGGCCAATGCTCTCGATATCATGAGATGATATCTTTATGAACTCTTGAGTACTTAGGTGAATGTCATGTGTTGACATTTTGATAGACCAATACTCAAGATATCAAATGGATGGAATCGTCGAGGAAGGCAATCCACCTAAGGACTTGTGGATAGAATCCTTGATGAAGGCAATCCACTCGAGGACTTGTGGATAGACTCGCTGATGGAGGCAATCCACTTGAGGACTTGTGGACAGAATCGCCGATGGAGGCAATCCACACATTGAGACTGTTTCTATTGATTACATCATGAGGATGATGCCTTTATTGCTTACATCATATAACTGATGTTGTCAAGTGCCTTAATTGTTGACATTGGATTGATTTATCCTCCCTAGCTAAGAGGGAGTGTTGATGTTTGTAGCATCTGTTAGATAAATAATACTGACTATATGATTATTATGAGAAATGATTTATTATATATATACATATATATCAATATATATAATAATTGATATTACTATATACATTGATATATATATAAAGTTAGATTATAATTACTCTCCTAATAACTAAATAGTTAAATTGATAAAATAAATTAATGAATAGACATGTCTCTTCTTGTCCTTGTCATGTATAAATACAAAGAGATCGATGCATTTGGAAAATACATACAATCATAAGGAGTGCTATTACATTTGCAATGATCCTAATAACCTTAACAAAAAGTTTTAACAAAATTATCTGGAAATGTCATTTCATTTAATTTTTGAACTGAATTGACAACTTGTTATATGACCATTTCACATTGGCTGTTGATTTTGATAGTTTAGTCAATTACACTTACTGTAAACTGAGATTGAAGGAAAGCAAAAAACATGCTTGCATGCATACTCAACTTGGAAAGGGATGCTTCATCAATTTGTTCAAATAAATAATGTGAAGCCTTGAACAAAGTTGCTTGTATACCCACCCTAATCTTTGAACAATATGAATGCTCTAATTTAGGTAGTACTTTGCAGCATATTTTAAAGCGTACATTTGTGAAATGCAACAGCAGTTTGACCATTTTCACCTTATACATTATTCTTGAACTTCTTGTTGTAAAACACTAAATAAAAGATATATATTCATATGTAGTATCACATATCACATGCTGTTGGTAAATGGAGAATTAGCTTTGTATCTTCTTGGAATAGATTTGTCTGAATTGTAAAGATGACTACTTGATTAACTCACATAATCAGGATGCCTCAGTGAAATATTATTTGCTGCTGATTTAGTGACCCCCCTTCACCATCAGAAGATACATTAGTTTTATGCTGATGCAACTTCCTTCTTAGTCAGATTGCTAAAAGATAAAACAGTCCAATTGTATGCAATATAAAAACATCGACAGAAGACTATTAATTTTATGCAAGTGAAGATATCAGAAATCCATAAATGCTAACATGAATTGCTTCATGCAATGCTTAATTGCTGAGTGTTAATTTTGATTGGCTCCAAAACCATGAGATAGGATTGAGCATTGTTAAGAGCAGCTGTAAATAAAGCTTAAATTAATTCATTTCATATAGAATAATGCTACTGTCAGCTGTAAATTATAAATAGAAAATCATTTATATGAATTTTTGTTCTTGTTTTCCATGATGTTATTAGCCATTAAACATAATATTATTAACAAGGCATAAAATTTGTCATCCCGAGTGGAATTCTGAAAGATTTATGTGTACAATGAGTAGAGTTTTGTGATCAAAGCTTAACAACATGTTGCTAACTTATCTTGAACATGTTTGTGTTTTGCAACTCCTCCATAATCAGGCCCATGACCTCAAAATTAGATGACATCCTTGTAATGCTTGTCCAGGTTGAGGAAGTGCCGAGTTGCATGAATGTGTTGGTGATGTTGATTGTTCCACCTTTTTTCAGGAATATTCCAAATGTGTTCAAACTTTGCTACGTCTCACTTGTGATAGTTTCGAATGGATTTTGTGTGTCCATGGCCTCATAAATATAATTCATCAGGGTTTGCTACCCATCCACTAAGTGCAAAACCCTAACTAAAGGCTCCAACATCTACAACCAAATAAAAAGTTGCAAATAAAAATGAAATATCTTGTAATGAGTATGTAGAAAAGGTGAAATTAAAAGATGCAATTTAAAATTTAGAAGTTTGAAGTTACCTTGATGATTTTGTTAGCACTCTTTGCAAATAAATCATTAAAATCAGTTTTTGTGATCCTCTCTTCATTCACTTCTTTTGAATTAAAAAAGTTCAGTCTCACAAACATTTGATTCAGAGATTTACTATATTAAAATTGCTTTACAAGGTGAATGAGCAAGTTGCAAACTGTTTTGCACCTGCTTGGACAACCATTTTTCCCTTATTGCAATCTCTCAACAAACTAAGTACCCAAAGGGGTTTGTCGTTGTACTTATTTTGTGATGTTCTTGGTGCCAACACTATTTCAACTATGCCCATGCCCTCCAACAGATTATAAAGGCAATGTGCAGCACGAGGAATCCAAAAAGGCATTGGGTGCCTCTCCTCAGGCAGTCTCCCTCCTGCTTCATATGTCACTGCATTAATTGTTACAAATTGGACTGAATTTCCTTTCTTGACCTTTAACAGAATCTCCTCCAACATTAGATTCCAATTCACTACACATTTTACTTTGTTTGAGGTGCCTTTGGACCCAAATAACTCCATCTTAACATTTGAAGTGGCTATATAGTTGACACTAAAACTCCTTCCATTTGTCTACCTATTTGATAATATGATGGATCCATACTTGCACAACTATCTCCTTTGTTCTTCCACATTTGTCTTTACATTTCTTGCTGCTTTTGGATCAGTGATCCATTTATGTCATGTGGAGCACGCACCTTGAATCCCTTGCCTTGCAACTCTCAAGGACTGAATCCTCCGAATGTGGGCTTCTTACCATGAAAGGTTGTAGAACAAAAAAATTGCTTAAGCCGCATTTGCTTCTTCAAAAATTGCATAAGCTGCATTTGCTTCTTGAAAACTTGCATAAGCCACTTAAGCTGTACCTTCAAGCAAAGACTGTGATCTTGTTCTGTTAAGAAGAGAGAACCTATAACTGGACTCAATTAGAGTGTGATGAAGTGAATGTGTTGCAAATACATGGACTGCAATTGGAGGATAAAATGTTTGTCATGTCTACCTCTGTTTCCCACACTATGTCAGGATTCATCACAATTGAAATGGTTGTGGTTGTCCTCATCCTCTCCATGTTTTTTGGGCCATTTTCATTTCCTCTTTTATCTCTGACTTGGTGTTTGGTGATTATTTCATGTCATGAACAATGCATGCAAGGTGGTATTTTGATGTGATTGCCGACTTTGCTCATTTTCAACTCAGTAATTGCAATTGACTGTCCGTTATTTCATGCAATGATCAACAATTCATGCAAAGTGGTATTTGAGGTGATTGATGACTCCATCTACTTTCAACTCACAATAGTTGAAAATGACAGTACCTGCAATTAGTCTTGGAATGCCATGCTTCCAACTGATGTCCTTTCTACCAATGGTTTGGCTTTCACTTCTTGATGCCACTGGATGCAAAGTGCAAACCCTCACACAGGGCTTTAAGCACAAAACCAATGTTTATTCAAAATCAAATGCATATAAAACATGAATAAACAATGCTTAAATTAAAAAAGAAATAGTGCTTTATATAGCCTTACACTAATTAAAAAATAGACTTTTTGTTGAAAATAAAAAAAGAGCATTTATAATACATAAATACTAGTTTGAATGCAGAAACATGGTTAAACATGTAAATGATGATTCTAGGAATGTTAAAGAATTCTGGAAATGCCTGGTAAAAAAATACCCGGAACTCAGAAATATCGTTATGCCAATACCACATCTTGTATTTGGGTTATGTCTTGCAAGTTCCATGAATGGCTTGGTGAGCAGTTGCCACAAGTTGGCATGCTAAACTCTCACTGACTTAGTGTTGAGTTCGAGTGTGAGTTGCTTGGTGCAGGATTGATTTGCTAGAACCTGCAAGTTTTTTAATTATGGGTGGTAATGTAAAAATAATTTGGCCATTTTTCAAAATGATGATCCTATCCAATTTCCTGTATCCATATGTCATGTCTCTTGGTGGTTGATGTGTTTTTAGGCTTTAGACATTTTAACCCTTTGAAAACTTTGTACTCTACTACTATGTTTTGACACTTCATAAGTTTATAAATCATATTACTTTATGGATATTAATGCTTTTACAGTCTTTCTCTTGATTTGTACTACCATTGTTATGTCTCTGTTCTAAATGATAGCATTAGGGACCACAACTATATAAATGTTGACATGTTAGCTCATATATGATAAGTAGAGAGGTGAGTTTAACTATGTATGGCCAAGTTAAAATATATCAAAATGATGACCCTCTTCCCTTCCCTGCCTCTGTGTCACATCTCTTTGCAACTGTGACGTGTTTTTAGGATTAGACATGTTAACCTAATGAATCCATTGTAGCCTACTACTTTCTTTTTTCTTATTTTTTCTAAGGTAACTTGGAGAATCAGAAGCTCAGTAACCAGACACCTCCACAACCAGGGGACGGAAGCAAGGGGTGGGGGAGCTACTATAATTTTGGGCTGCCCCTGGAGAGGCTGCACACCTTGGCACAGCTTGTTAATTGGCTTTGAATGTGTGACCATTGTTTATATCTTTCAATAGCTCAAGCCCTGGGTTAATGCCCAGGGGCTACTCTACTACTTTCTATTGACACTTTTATATGTTCATGAATTATATTAGATTTATGGATATTGATTTTCGTATGGTAACTCTTATACTGCCATTGTTCTGCATCTTATCTAAATGACAGTATTAGGGGCCACAACTATATGAACAGCATGCATTCTAATGTCTTATCTCATCTGTGGGAGGCAGAGGCTGACATGATCATCTTATTTCTTAGATGTGGGCTTGCAACTTTGGTCAAATTTGATGAGACGTGCGAGTCTAACCTATTTTTCACCACAGGAGAGTCAATTTGGTCTTGTGCAATAGTTGGGACAAACTTGCTGGGTTGATACCTAGAATCAGTTGCTCACTTCAAGTATGAGAGAACCTCTCATTTCACTCAGTTGTCCCTGTCCAATTTTTTGCAGGTTATTTTCTTAATCACAGGGAATGAATTTGAGGAGGGAAGTGTGAGCAAAATTATTTGGGTGGAAGATCTGAACTTTACAGCAAATGGTCTTTTTGGAAATGGTTTTGAAGATTTCTACTCCCCATTCCTCAGTTTTCAGCAGTATTGGGCAAAGGATTTAGAGTCTACATTTGCAGTCGTGAAACATCTGAAATCAATTTTGCTATGCACTAACAGGTTCTTACAATATACCATCAAAATATGCTCAAAAGTGGACTGGACCATGATTGCTTGCTTCTATTTGCCTATGCTCTCTCTTGTGTTTTTGCCTTGATTGATTTTGTATTAATTTTCAGCTGTAATTCTTTATGACTATAATACTATTCTCTATTTAAGATGCCATTTCTATCTTGTGAAATCCCGACTTTTTGAACGAGAGCTTTATTATATTGATAGTGTTCCAGGTTCTGTACATTTGTCTATCGATAATTGCTTTTCTCTGGTGTAGATTGAGAAGGATTCAGTTGATTTTGGAATTCAAACAATTTAGCTTATTTCTTAATTTGCAAACTTTTAGTGACCTTTGGTTGGCATGAAATTATTGCGAGGTTTTGATCGAGCCATTAAAATTGATTTATGACATAATTGGAAAATTTGTTGACCGGGGTAATGTGTCATTAATATCATTGGACAATGCTTTTAGTTTTCTTGGATGGCTGCATTTTAGTTTCAGCACGTCTTGTTCAATACTAACTGAAAACAATGTAAATTCTTTGGTAAATTAAATTTTTGCCTCCTTAGGGGCTTGTATTGCCATTGAAAATGAAATTGTCTTTTCATCTTCATTTCCAAAATCCAGTAAGAGTTTTATTTTGTTGATGCTCCAGGTTCTGTACACATGTATGGATCACGTCTTTTCCATGTTGTAGATTGTGAAAGCTTCAGTTGATTTTAAAAGTGAAAGAATTTATCTTATTGTTTATTTTGCAAGCACTTAGTCATAGTGATCTCTTGCTTGCTTGAGATTGTTGGAAAGTTTTGATCAAGTTATTGAAATGGAAGTAAGACGTAAATGCAACATTGTTGATCATATGGGTTAAAGTGTCACTGTGAATCATTGTAGGATTCTTTTTATTTGTTTGCCTTCTTGTTGAATGCTAACTGAAAATAGAAACACAATTTCTTGTTAAATGAAATATTATTTCCTTGAAGGCTCAAGTCAAATTTGAGTATGTGATAGTGCCTTTCCTTCATGCTTAATAAATCCTGCCAGATTTGGCAAATTCCTGTTGGGTACAGATTTTTAGACATATTGAATCAGTCTGATTCAATCCAGATATTTTAACTTTTTTGATCTTCTGAAGTCTATAACCATGGTTTTTCATTCTAGTAAGCACGTGAAAATTTATCTGCTTCAATGGAAATTTAATTTGGTATAATGTGATTTCCATGGCTAATAACATTTTTTTTGTCCTGTACCAGTTGTGCCAACAGCTGTGGCAACTGCACTTGACATAGATCTTAGCAATGTGGCTCTCATCTTCATTTCAGTGACCTTTTCAACAATGGTGTGTATATGTTTGAATTTCATATGTAATTATGGTTTAAGTACAACTTTGTATAAGCATTCGATGTCATAATGCTTTCTAGATTTAATGTTACACTATTATTGACTAATCAATGTCCCTAAATAAAAAATGTTTGATGATCTTTGGCAGTGTAAATCCTCTGCTCCAGTTTTTCTACTCCTGTTTGCTTTTGCCTTCAAGTAGGTTCAATTTTTTCATATTTATGTATTCACATACTTTTGTAATGTTCAATGTTTTTTAAAGTATATTGATATTCCCGGAGGAAATGGAAATTCGTAAAGCCAGAATTGGGATGTTATTACTTTTATTTATTTGCTTGATCTGTAGTCAATCATATTTATGGCACATTTGATTAGGTTGGTATTATTTCTTGTGAGTGTCTTGCTGCTAAATATACTTACTAGTTATTTCATAGTAGCAATTTTTTATCTATGGCATACTTTGCAGTTTACACTAACTGATTGGTTCTTACTTTTTTTGAAAAATGTTATTTAAAGAAAGGTATTTGTGAAAATGTGGGATTTAAAATTCATGAATCTTTGTAGTGGTGCATTGGGTTTGTTCAATTCCCTTTCATAGTTTGATTTCTAATGGTGAAGAAAGTAGTAATATTGTTTTAATTTTGTTTACCTGTCAAATTTGTACCTTAGAAGAAAGGAATTAGACAATGATCAGATGAGAAGGCCATGATTGCTTGTGACGTTTAAATAACATTTTTCAAAGAAAGTAAGAACTGATTGGTTAATGTCTCAATTATTAACCACACAAAAATTCTAAAATTTGTCATTATTGTAGTGGCTACCTTCCCTTGCATGTAACTGAACATGTCTTATTGTCTTTGATTGAAAAACCAGTACATCATTGACTTCTTTAGCTTTTCAGTGATGTTACTTCGGGAATTCTGGCATTCCATTTTATGTAAATCAACTTAATGTATCCGATTGGCAAATCAGAACACCAAAGACTTTTGAGCCTATGGCAGATGTTACTCCAAGAATTGGCATTCCAATTTATGTACATGAAAATACCTTAATGTATCTTGGGCTCTTGGCAAAGTAGTACACCAAAGCCTTTTGAGCCTATGAGTGATATTACTCCAAGAATTAGCATTCAAGTCACAGTGAAACTTGAAAATCCCATTTCATGATTCTACTAATTATATATCACGTGTGAGAAAAGGGCAGCGGAAATAGCAAATGGTTTTCCTATCAAAAGCCTTTTTTTATGGAATTCTCACATCTAGATGGTATCCTTGGAGGGAAGAGCTGTTGGTTCTGAATGGATGGCTGTAGCCTGAGGCTATGTTTCATGGTTTTCCTATAATGGTGATGGAAGGGGACAATGTAGTGAGGTTTTAACTATGACAATTTTTTGCTTGACTTTTGGGGAAAGAAAGAGATGAAAGTTTGTGGGTCTAAAAATATACATATATATCATGTGTGTGTGTGTGTATTGACCCATTGTTTAATGCCAGCCATCTACCAAAAAGACTGTAGTTGGATTGTGTAACAAAAAGTTCTGACTGCTTCCTCAGTGTAAATTGCATGAATTTTACATCGTAAGTATAAACTTAAAGCAGACACCAATTTTGAAAAGAAAAATGCATGCCTTTTGCATAATTATGCTGAGAGGCGTACTACAATGGCAACTAGGAGTGCATTGTAATGACCACAAAAACTTTTTAGTGAAATTTGACAACCATTTATTAGCTTTTACTTTTGGATTAGTGAGAGGGTAGAGGGCCACTATACTTTTTGGGAGCAGAAAAAGTAAAAAAATAGATAAAATAGGCTTCAGACACTTTGTAAAAGAGGGGTGCAAGGATAAAATTGTATTAACATGACTGCTATTATGTAAACTCTTCTAAGACTAGGCTTTCTGTAGCTCTATCTTCCAATTTGTTGTGTGAGTGAAGGCTGTGATATCAGTGATCTTTCCTTTTTCAGAAGAGTCTTTCTTCTTCTGAATGATTAACCTTTCCTTGTTGAATGACGCATGATCTATTCTAGTGTGCTCTATAGGAGATTGAGTTGATTCCTGGAGGGTGGGAGGCATCCTTACATTCGTCACCAAGATATATTTAGGTTTGAAGGGTATGCTCTTGGGAGCTCCTTCTAACGGCAGCAAGTCAGTCAGACCTGCATTATTCAAGCTAGAGGAACTCATCATAGGTTGTCCGCTAAGCTGTTGAGATGTAGAGTTCAACTGAGGTAAGTCTGGTTTGACATAGTAGTGATGGAACTTAGCCCACCACTAGGTGGTCTTCTTGCCCTGTTAGTTTGAAGCACTGGATATCTTCTTTAACAATGCATTGTAAAGTGACCATAATTGAAGCATCTTTGACATCTGAAATGATTTTCGACATAACCCAATGATTGTGAGAGAAATCATCAAATTTTTTTAGGGATACTGATTTGGAAGTACTTATCTAGGTCCATTTCGAATTTCAACCTAGATCTCTGGCAAGGTAGTAGAATAATGATTAATGGTATCCATAGCATACAAGAATTTCCCTAATGAGCGATCACTCATAGACCAGTCATTTGCAGAATTGGAGTGGAAGGTAGGAGAGGTGGACCCTGTAGGAATTGTTGTGAAGGAGTAATTGTTGAGGTTGAAAGAGGAGTACCAAGGCTCTAAACAAAAAATGCTCATCCTAGAATCAAAGCCCAAAGGTAATCACATTGCTTCAAGAGTCTCACAATAGATGAAGAAGAAACCGTTTACATGGGGAAGAGGTCTAGTGACTCCATTACTAGTTGACCATTTATGTCGATCTTTTAAACTTGGTTGAAAACTATGAAACTTTACAATTATTGCTGGATGCTACAAATTATTTCCCATTTGTGTGAACCTCCTCATTTGTGCCAAAGCTTGCCTTTTGGGACTTTCTGATTTTTTGATAAAAGATTTAATTTGGTTTGAGACTTGTCAATAGAACACCCTTGAGAGTTTCTTCCATTAGAGCCCATAGCTTTCTTGTGCTCCTCGAATCCTTGTTTCTTGTGCAACCCGCTCATAGAAAACTTTGTTGAAAATTTATATGTGCCATTTTGTATTGATCATTAGAGATATCTTTATCACATTATCAATAGAGCTTCTGATGCCATTGTGCTCATCCTTGAAAATTGTTGACAATGTGTTGGTCACCTTTATAGCCTTTTTAAAGGACTTGGAGGTCATGTTGGAGATCCCAAGATCCAATATTGAAAGGTCATGGTAGGGCATGGGAGGCTCTGCAAAGGAGACTGATTGTCTTGGTCAAGAGGAGTCTGTGCCCAAAAACGTTCACAGAGGTTATGATAGGAATTGTTGGGGATACTCGAGAATCATTCAAGGTCATAAGGATGTGTTTAAGAAAGTGGAAAACAAGGAATGGAGGCTGAAGAACCCATTTCTTCCAACATAGTTGACAAAGGGAAAACCAACAACGGTGGATAATAGTCATCTCAGTTCGCATTGAGTCAGATGGCTGGGAGGACTCAGTCAATCTGTATAAGGAATGAGCTTTCTTCATGAAATGGGGGGGAGGTTGGCCGACTTATCCTCGAATACAAAACTGGTGTGACAAAAATTGGGGTAAGCATTTTATTCTGAAACTCTTCAAAATGGATTTTTCCTTGTTATTACTAGATGTGCAAGAGAGAAACAACGGGTTATGTATAATGGCCTGTTTTTGATGGGGGTATTGGCTTTTTTATTTATTATCAAAGATTGGTCTCCAAATTTTAACCCTAAACAAGCTTCGATAGAGGAAGTGCCGATCTGGGTAAGATTGCACAATTTGCCCGAGTATTGGAATGAGGGAACCATGAAAATCATAGGAAATAAGCTTGAGAATTTTTTGAAAGCCAATGAATCTATAGAGAAAAAGGATTTCAGTATGTACACTAGAATCTATACAGTGTGGAAACCTCACCCTCCTTTGTCCTGTTCGGTGGAAATTTGGACTAGTGAAGGGATCTAGTGGCAGGATATTGAGGTATAGGAGATTATAAAGCATTGCAAGAAGTGTAAATCTTGGGGGCATCAGACAGAGGAATGCTTGATTGACAAGAAGGGAAAAGAATAAGACATTATGGAGATTAAACTAGTGGTAATGGAGGAGGTCCATAAAGGGGATTTGAATGAGATTTCTTTTGAGGAAAGTGCAATGATTCCTAAAGAGGCAAAAAATATAGATCTCAATCAGACGTTTCAAAGACGCGAGATTTCCTTAGTAGTCAGGGAAAATTCACATGATCCTCATATTGTTCCTCTCACAAAGGATGTGACTTTACTAGACAAGCAAATTTAAAATCAAACTATTGTCGATAGGGAGCTTGGACAACAAGGGCTGGATTCTGGGTTTGAAAAGATGGATGAGAGATTGGCGGTTGAGGGAGCTGATAAGGAGGCCCTAGACCAGTGTCAAGGATTTGAGCGCTTTTGGAGAATCAAAGAGGAGATTCTTTGGAGGGCAAATGCATCAAGGCTTTAGCTCCAGTTGGTGAAACAAAAGTCCATTGATCTCAGGAGGAACCTAAGCTCACTATAGGAGAGGAAAGTGGATAAAATGCATTGATTTTCAAAGATATTCATGTCTCCAATCAGAGAGGAAAACCCTAAGATTGACAACAAGGGATTGGAGGGAGATGGGTTGGCAGACCAAAATGGATAAGAGAATATTTTGGGAGTTATAGATGAAGAAGACATTCTGGAGTGTTGAAAAACAAGGATCGTATATAGAAAGAATCTGAATGCTTACTATTGCTTGATATTGCCGTTGTGATTGTAGAATACAATTGCCTTTGTTATTGATTGATTCTACAATAACAATAGGGTATATGTATATATTGAATAGTCATTTAATGAATAGACATGACCGTATATACTTATGGTCATGTCACTTCATTACATAACTATTAGTTAACATATCTTAACCAATAGTTTATTCATACTTTGTATAATATATATATATATATATATATATATATATATAAGTTCACACATGTGCATATTAATATATACTTACTTTTCAATTATATTATATAGTATATATATATATATAAATATATCTATATTTATATGCATATCATGATTGTCTCGTCGTTTATTAAACACGAACGAACAATACTTTAACACTCCCTCTTGAGAGAGAGTTTAATAGAATTTGTAGAATCTTTTCATATCATGATATCCAGCACATCCAGGACAGACCCTTTCAGGAGTCGATCATGATAGACATCAAGATATCCGGCACATCCGGGACAGACCCTTTCGGGAGTCGATCTTGACAAGTTATTACACAGTAATAATCTCAGCGTTAAGATGTCCGGTCCTATCCGGGACAAACCCTTTCGGGAGTCGATCTTAACAATTATTACACACCAAGTAATAACATAAGCAACAAGATGTCCGGTCCTATCCGGGACAAACCCCTTCGGGAGTCGATCTTGAAGCCTGGTTAACTATTGTCAAGATCGTCACCTTGAAATAGTAACCCAACACACATGAAAGATCGTCACCTTTCATGTTAAGTACAAGTATTCATGTTTAGAAAATCATCATCTTCTAAATATGAACACAGGATGAGTGGACCTATAAAGTCACACATATGATATCCATCTTGACTCTCCTCAGAGAGTTAAAACCAAGGCTTCCACCTTAGACTTGTCTATCACAGACAAGAATCATATTAAGATACAAAATGATGGATCACTGATTCTGAGAACTTATTTAAGGCTTTAGTTCTCAACATACCAAGGTTATCTGAAGTACACAATCTTCTTCCTAGCAAGGGGCTTGGTGAGAAACCATCTTCACATGGTATACTTCCTTTGAATTAATATGACCACGATCCTGTGATGCCATCTTAGTTTGATCTTCTAGCTTCTCCCTCTGACATGGAAGCATAGCCTTCTCACATGGTAATTCATCATAATTCTCTGCTACAGTTTCTCGATCACTAGAGAGCCAACAAAACATGGTCTACTCCCTCTGAATCAAGATCCTCGCATATCCACTGATGCATATCCTTTTTCTTCTTTTGTCATGGAGGCATACCCTTTTTATATACTCAGCTCAATGTCACTACAGGATGTGACTTCATACTTTTCTTCCTGAGAGAATCGATATCTCATACTGGGTTTCCATAAGGCTGCGGATTAGCATAGGATGCATTTTGATCTTTTTCAAGGCCATAACATTAACACTCCCTCTTGGACTTGAGGGAAGATAATAAGGACCTCTAGTATGATGTTCATCTTAATGAACTGTAGTCTCGAGATGTATGAATTACTTCAAGAAGAGATTCTATCCATGTGAATCTCATCTGTGATTCTGTCCACTAGTTTCCACTACTATAATCTCATAATTGTTTTACCTTCAATAGTGAACTCCCTCTCAATCAATACGATTTAGATTGTCACAAGTTAACTGAATCATATGCTCCCTTTGAAGCTCAAGTTAATCAACTTCTTGACCTCTTGAAAATGTCAGACTTTCTCTGAATCTGAATTTCATATGCTTTTATCCTGAAAGTATGTTAGAGATAGATTACAAATAGTTTATAAAGATAAACTATCTCGTACAAGAATACAAATGATAGAAGCATACGAGATTTATTATTTAATGAATTATAAATTGAAAATTCATATGCATTAATAAAGCATGGAATACTTATCTTAAATTTCAAATATTTTCAAGTATTTCCTTTCGTAAGGTGAGCGCATTAATACGATACTCGTACTCATTGTCCTTCTTCATAACATATCGATTTCATTCTGATCTTTATGTTAATTTTCTTCTTTACAAAACACATGTTAAGGTTTTAGGATCATAGCAAATGTAATAGCACTATCTCATTATGATAAATATCGATTAGATGTTGACTTCATACATTAACGAATACTTGGCATCAATGTTGTCTTCATTAGCAATTGCAACCTTCTTCATCGAAGTGCTTTTGTCTAAGTAATTTTCTCCCCACCAATAACAAAATATTGTTTTAGGAATTGAGATGGTATTGTAAGGTCTTTTGTAATCTCTACATTGTCTGAGATCTTCCTATCCATTATTATTCTCAAATTTACAAATTTGCCTAGCCAAATTATTATAATTATGTAGCTCTGTTATGAAGTTTTCCCTTAATCAAATGTTTGGATCATATACTTTCCTATTATAGACTTTGTTTCTTGAGTGAATCCTTCAGATTTATTTATAGGGTCTTCCCTATTATCTATTTTATATAATCTTTCCAAATCTCCTGTTTGTTGAACATATAGGGCTTCTTGTTAGTATTAATTCTGTGATGTTTGGAAAGCGGCATAATTTATGTGTTCCTCTTCTCTTCCATATTCGGTGCCATTTATACTCTTCCATAATATTGGACCTGATTTGTATCACAATATTTTTGGTGATTCACACTACTATCCTCCCCACTTATTGATTTATTTAATATCGTGTTTTAATGATGGGTAGGCTACTCTCATCAATCAGTATCAACAATGTTCTGGTCTGTCATCATCATAGTTATCCTTCTAATAGTCTATTGTATTTTACAGATTTTAGATCTGTTACTGCTTTATCCTTTGAATCACCATATACGATAATAGTTACTTGGCAGAAGTAAGCCAAATTCATGTGTACTAATGGAGATATTATATACTTCAAGAAGCTTATGGTATCATTGATTGGTCTACGCGGCTCAAAGATTACCGAATGAGATTATGTCTGTCTTAACCTTAAATGACGATTCCTATGTCTGTCTCCATGCTAGAGAGTCTTCAACAAAGAACCAGCCATACATAGATGCCCGTAAAAGATATGATCCCGACTGTATATGTAATGAACACGTTCGATATTTCTAGCAGCGTGCGAAGAATAAGTCCAATGTTCTCCTGTAAAGATCTATAGGCTGGATTGAACTATCACTGAGATTCGTATCGGTGAGTTTTATCCAGATTGTATTATTGCCTTGAATTAATGAAAACTGATATGAACTTGTGTTCTTTCCTTTAGTATTGCAAATACTTCAATTTTCTTAATCTGCAAACATCCTTTGTCTTTCCTCAAATTTGAAGTCCTCGATGTGAATATTTTGTCGTGGCCACTTACAAGGAGAATAGATTCTTATTAGATTTTATTGGCTTTAAGAGAAATTTCTTGTAAGTTGGTTTGATGTATCGTTGTGTAACTCCTTACTGAATTTCCTACGTTGGTCACTTGTCACTGGTATTGATGAGTTTTTAAGCGATTATTCTAAACATATACAAATTGGCAATTATCTTGCACTGTCTAAGACCATTCTAGCTTACTCAAACTTGTGGTACTCTATATGTTGAGATGTAAGATCTCCTCTTTGTATATATATATTGTTTATAGGATTCTGAATGTTACTTCTCCAGTGCTCTCTTCGTTCCAAGGCTTATTTTCTGTATAAAAGCTAAGTTTGATGGTATATTGGTAGTTGAGATAATCTCCAACGATTTTGATTTTGATTATCAGTATTAAGTCTTCGTGGAATACATCTAATATATTATCTCTATTTTTTTTATTTCCCTCTCTCTATCTGATGCTCCGTAAATGCTGAGTGAAATGCTTCCCGTGCCTTGTTGCTGATTGGACTTTGGCCATACAATTCTCCATATTTTGATTTCCTTATATATATATATATATATTTGCTAACTCAGCATATCCAACACTGAATCGCTTCCTCTTGATTGATTACCATCGTATATTGATGTTGGTAATTCTTCCCTTGATGTTTTCTAACTTCATTCATAAATTGTAATCACCGTTACTAAGGTCCTCCTATATTTCTCAATATTATCTGCCACGTAGCTTTCGTACCAGTGTTTAAATGGAATACTTCCTACGCTGACTGTATATCAAATCTTTCTGTCTATGTCTTATTTTGGTTTCCTCTTTCACTGTTTCTATTTTTTTGATTCATTTCTATAGAGGCTCTGATACCATGTTGAAAAACAAGGATCGTATATAGAAAGAATCTGAATGCTTACTATTGCTTGATATTGCCGTTGTGATTGTAGAATACAATTGCCTTCGTTATTGATTGATTCTACAATAACAATAGGGTATATGTATATATTGAATAGTCATGTAATGAATAGACATGACTGTATATACTTATGGTCATGTCACTTCATTGCATAACTATTAGTTAACATATCTTAACCAATAGTTTATTCATACTTTGTATAATATATATATATATATATATATATATATATATATATATATAAGTTCACACGTGCATATTAATATATACTTACTTTTCAATTATATTATATAGTATATATATATATAAATATATCTATATTTATATGCATATCATGATTGTCTCGTTGTTTATTAAACACGAACGAACAATACTTTAACATGGAGAAGAGAACAATTAGTCAAACTAAATAAAAAATGTAGGAGATTATTATAGGGGGAAGAAAAACAAGAGGCAGAAAATCAGCTCAGGAGTTGCTAGAAATGGCTGGCAATATGAAAGACCAAAGCAAATTGAGATCTGGGAGAGACCTGTTCTCCCCTGGGCAACAATGAAGATACTATCGTGGAATGTCAAGCTATAATGCCCATGACAAGCGTCATTTGATCAAGCAGTGTTTCGATTAAATGGAACTTGATGTGATTTGTTTGTAGGAAACCAAACTCAAACAGGAAGAAGCCATGAATCTTGTTGGTGTTAGAAAATATTGGTTTGGTGTTTTTGTTAACTCTATTGGGGCTTTGGGTGGCTTGGTGTCTTATGGAATCCAAGGTATGTAAAGGTTGAGTTTATCTCTCATGCAAGGAATTGGCAAGTTGTTAAAGTTAACATGTTGCATCTCCAGAACAATATATTCCATTTTAGTGTCTATGGACTGATGATTACAGAGGAGAAAAGAGCAGTGTGGAACGCCATTTCAGATGTTTTGGGGAGTATGGATAAGGAGATTTTTGTCCTTGGGGGAGATTTCAGTGCAACCTTGGAGCTGGTTGAAAAGAAGGGAGGAAAGGGCTCGTTGGGTAGAGTTCAAACAGACTTTCAAAACTTTGTTATAGGGAATGACCTGTGGGAGGTGAAAGCTTAGAATGGCTTGTTTACCTGGACTAATAGTATGTAGGGTTTTCTCCAATATTGCTGAAAAATTGGACCGTTTCTTAAAAATTAGACTGTTTCTTTTTGGCTGGAGGATGGGATTCTCTTCCCTTGGTCTTTGAAGTGTCCATTCTTCCATTCACTGGTTCAGATCATTTCCCTGTTGCCTTGATGTTGCAGAAGGATTCGATTCCTTTGAGATGCCCTTTAAGTTTGAAAAGATGTGGTTTTGTGAAGAAGGATTTATGGAGATGGTTGTAGAGTGCTGACATAATTCCCCTCCATGTTTAGGCAATAAAATCTTTCATTTTTTCAAGAAACTTAAGCTCATTAAGAGCAGCTTTAAGGCTTAGAATAGGATTCACTTCAAAGACATTTTTGTTGCAAAAAAGACCATTGAAGGTCAGCTTGAAGCTTTTTATAACAAAGTGATCTCAGACTGTATGGATCAAGTGGATTTTCTCATGGAAAGAATCTCAATGCCCAATATGACAAGATTTTAGTAAGGGAGGAAACATGTTGGCGTTGGAAGTCGAGAGAAAATTGGCTGAAAGAAGGAGATTGTAACATGAAATTCTTCCACAGATCTTTTAAAGCAAGAAGGTCAAACAATAGAATTCCCTCTATTATGAATGGAGCTAGGTGGGTATGCTCTGAGGCTGATGAGATTAACAAGGAGGTTGTTACCTTTTTCTCCTCTTTATGGTCCTCTGATGACTATTTCCGCTGAGGAATATGACGAAGTTCTTGGTGTTATTCCAAGGTTAGTCATAGATCAAGACAATGAAATGTTGATGCCCCGATACAACTTAAGGAAGTCAAAGAAGCGTTGCTCGCTTTAGAGGGTGATAAGTTGCTAGGGCTGGACGGTTTCCAGGCTTTATTTTTTCAGAGGTTTTGGGAGGTGGGCAAGAATGATATGTGGGAAGTGGCGAAAGAGTCCATGTAGAAGGGTTTTGTCTTAAAGGATTTTAACAATACTTTGGTTGCATTAATCACAAGAAAAGAAAGCCACAAAGTCATTTGAGGAGTTCCATCCTATATCCCTTTGCAACGTGATCTTTAAAGTTATCAGAAAGGTGGCAACAAACAAACTTAAGAAGATATTGGGGTCGTTGATATCCGAGGAACAAAGTGGATTCACCCCTAATAGATCCATAGTGGAAGGTATTATTATAGCTCATGAGGTGATCCACTCGATCAAATTGAATAATTAAAGGAAGATGTTTGTGAAATTGGACATTAGGAAAGCTTATGATAGGGCGGACCAAGCTTTCTTGTACAGGGTTCTTGAGAAATTTGGGTTTAGTTATCGTTGAATATCTTGGATTAAAGGAATGATAGTTGAGTATCATGCTTCAATATTGGTTAATGGAAGTCCTCAAGGATTTTTCTCTATGTCCCGAGGGCTAAAGTAGGGAGATCCAATCTTCCCTTTTCTTTTCATACTTATAGAAAAAGTCTTAGGAAGAATGATTTCTAAACACAAGGATCAAGGGTAGGGGAAGGGAGTCTTAGTAGCCAGAGGAGTGGACCTAGTTTTTCACCTCCAAGTTGCAGATGACGCTCTTTTGATGGGCCATGCATCCTTGTGGGAGGCAAGAGTGATGAGTATATTGGATAAGTATAGTAAGGTATTGAGACAAAAGATTAATTGGAGGAAGTCTGAGGTATTCTTCTTTAATACAGGTCAAGATGCTCAGAGAGAAATTTTGAGGATCTTAAACGTTTGACCAAGCTGATTACAAGGTAAATTTTTAGGAATCCATTATTTTCAGGGGTGTGTAAAGTCTTCTCTTTGGAAAGGGCTGATATATGGGTGTATAGGCAAGCTGGAAGGTTGGTGAAGTAAATGGCTATCATTAGTAGGTAGGATTTTAATGTTAAAGACAATTATCTCGGCTATGCATCTTTTCTCCACGATGTGCTTAAATTTTCAGTGAAAGTGATTTGAATTTTAGAATAGAGGGTGAGGAAATTCTTTTGGAATGGCAATCAAGATTAGGATAAAATTCCTCTTTTGGGCTTGAAAAATATCTATAAGCCAAAAGAATCGGGTGGTGCTAGATTGCGGAATTGGAAAACCCTTAATGAGGCAATGGGTGCTAAGCTAGTGTGGCACATGTATAAGTTCCCAGACCAAAGATGGGTGAGAATTCAAAGAGCAAAGTACTTGGACAACACTGATAGATTAAGAATCTTGACGATTCAGAACCCTCCCAAGGCTCTTCATTATGGAATTTCATTGTCGGGTGCAGACCAGTTAGAACAAAACATATTACTTGGCAACTAGGTGATGGGAGAAGTGCCTATTTTTGGATTGATTCATGGGATGGAAGGAAGTTGCTAGTAGAAGAAGTGAACAATAACAAAATAAGGAAATCACCGAGCAAGGATGGGGAGTCAAGGTTAACGACTATGTAAAGTTCAAAGACAATATTTTAGGGGGTGAATGGTGTTGGAAAGATTTAGTAGAGCTTGGTATTGATGATAATGATACTAAAATTCTGAAAGACATCTTTAGTAATAGACCTTTATCTCTTTCTGGGACTAAAGATGAAATTATTTGCTATGGTTCTATTGGAGGTGATTATTTAGTGAAGATAGGCTATAAGATCCTTGAGAATGAAGCCCGAATGGAAGAATGGCCAGGAAGTCTGTGTTGGAATAAATCCTGTCTTCTGAAAGTAGGAGCTTTTGCATGGTTGGCATTTAGAGGAAGGATTCTTACTGGGGACATTGAAGAAGAATGGCTTTGTGGGACCATTTAAATATTTTCTTTGCAACAAGGAGTATGAGACATTGGATCATCCATTACTTACCCGTGATTTCTCCTAGGAATTTTGGAAACATGTTATGAACCTTTTGGGTTGGTATAGTCCTCTACTTGCTACCTTGAGAGAACTTTCCAAATGTGGGTTCCTTTTGAGAAATAAGTCAACATTTTCTAGCATTTGATAGATTTGTCCTTCCTCCATTATTTGGGAAATTTGGAAGGAAAGGAACAAACATATATTTCAGTTGAAGAGTAAAGACATGAAGGTTTTTTTGGCACGTCTTGAGAGAGCAATCTCAGAACTAGTTAGTAATGCTTCTTCACAAGTGAATGTCTCCAAAATTCCCTTTAATCAAGAAGATTCACGTAATCAATCTCGGTGGCTAATGATAAAATTCAGGCTTGTTAGTGGGCTTTTGAGGGTTCATCCTCCTCTATCAGTCAAAGAGGCGTCATGGATTCTACCTTATAAAGGGTGGACCAAAATCAATTTTGACGGAGCCTCAAAGGGCAATCTAGGGCCACCTGGACTGGATTTGTTGTGCAAGATTGGACAGCTAGCATCTTGATGATTGAGGCAAGAAGATTGATGGATGGTGTAACACCCCACCCTGGAACCCATGAGAAATTGACCTAACTTTACACTAAGTTGATGCAACAATTCTTTTTCCTAAATGTTAAACATAGATTAACAATACAAATGCGGAAGCAAGTATAACCATACATTAAGATAACATCACTAACATATGATGAGAAATTACATTAATGTACACAAACTCAATTAACTATCCCAAGAGTTCCAAGATGTTGTTACTTTTAACTACATTAACTCAACTTCTAAGATCAACCATAGCATAATCACATGATATATCATAATTTCGTTTTAAAACCCAAATGAAATGTTCCTAATTCTTTAAATAGCCATAATGAAATGAACACGTATTGATAAGGAAACTAACATATACATTGAATAGAAGGAATCAAGATACATTCACCATATTAACATAAACCAAGGTACAATCAATAGGATACAATTGATACATCATGGTACACATATAGTACATCTTACATTGCACATGTCGCATGGATCATAATAATGAATCAAGTCATGAAATAATACAAATATATATACATCTATTGAATGATGTCTCAATTCAAAACACCATAGAATACATGATATCATCTCATGATGACAATATGAAATCTCCAAGCAATAAATATAGTGGCAGCAACAAGGATCATCCAAGCACAATTACATGAATGTCAGATCTCAAATGGTAAGAAGAATCACTAACACTTGACCATGTGGAACCCTGAGGTCCACCCCACCATGCTAAGGAGATAAACACCAGGCCCACACCAAATACAAAATAGGTTAATGCAAAGGTACAAGAATGCAAGGTTACAAGGTCGACAAATAGGTATGATCGAGACACACAATAGATCATAGGTTAACACGAGGGTACACAAAACAATGATAAAGAATAGATAACAAATACCAAAATACTAAATACCTAACACTAGAGGCAAATGCAGGACCTATGGAGGAGACTTAGGCTACATACTATGGGAGTGTCATCACATGGTCATCTACTTGAGTTACCCTAGATTAGTCTCGCTAGACCCTAGACCCTCAAGCATTATTTAGTTGAGTTACCCTAGACTAGTCACTTTGGACCCTAGACCTTCACCATGATCCATGCGGAACTAGAATACCCTCTCATGAAGATGAGAAATCTAATCATACCCACTCTTTAGGTATCATCCCATTCCCATCCTTAGCCTTTACAAGCACTCAAGACTGGGCGGGGCATCCATAATTAATCTTGTTTCTAATGTTATCCCCAAATTTTTCTATTAAGTTATAACTTATTACCAACTTACAATTTACCCAGGAACTAGCCACTTTGGGCCCCATATCCCTATTGTAAGCCACTCCCCTAGGATGCACCTAGTTAACCTCTCCTAAAGCTCCAACTAAAAAGAAACAAAGAGAAGGCAAAACCGATAACCTCAAAAGATCTCTTGTAAATCATCAAATTATGAAAATCACCAAAGAAGGTACTGGAGCATAATAAACAATATCACATCCTATACAAGGATCCATACTGTCCACCCCATAATGGACATCTCAATAAAACAATTATCAATTCTCATGGTTTCATATTACAAGATCAATGACCATCAATAGAATCTCTCTCGAAACATGGAGTAAAACATAATCCAAAAACTCATCACAATAATAGTTGTCACCTCTTGAGGTTAGATAAAATAATGATCGAGGACTCAACAAAAAACATAACATAACTCATAGATGTAACCAAAATCACACATGAACCAATTGTGACATCAAAATGGTTTTGAAATTTTCACAATATAACCCCAAAGAGCAAAAGATATAGAACCATAAATAATCGAAGTTTGAAGGACAAAATCTACCTAGGGCAACACTCTACCCGAATGGACAATGTGCACCCACACAAAACACAATGACATAGAGCACACATGAAATATATGTGATGCACCCAAATATGTCATGTTATGATTTAGTTTTCAATTTCACAAATGTCTTGAGATGAAGTACCTCATTAGGTATAAGTATTGCTTAACATTCGTTTAAAAATGATATAATAGTTAATTTTACTTTTGAATCCCTATAATCTTAATTAATTATAATTTAAAATTAAATTATAAATCGATCAGGTCATAATAATGTATTGAGAGGGAAATAAGTTGTTTAAGGCATAGATATCCCGAATCCATCGTTGTAATGGAGGGTTTATAGTTTTGGGAAGATTGGGCTTAATAACAGTGAGTTTTTGTGTATTTTCCCTATGTAAATCAGGTCATAATTGATCAGGTCATAATAATGTATTGAGAGGGAAATAAGTTGTTTAAGGCATAGATATCCCGAATCCATCGTTGTAATGGAGGGTTTATAGTTTTGGGAAGATTGGGCTTAATAACAGTGAGTTTTTGTGTATTTTCTCTATGTAAATGAGTTCGTAATTTGAATGGTATAATATCATATGGAATGATACAGATCTGAAACTTATATTGATGGAAAGATAATTTGATTTCACATATTTTTCTTTATTACTAGTCCTAAAGAAAAGGTCATTTGAATGGTGTAAAAAGCATATCTCCCTAACAGCCCTGTTCAGAAACAATGGTTACCCGTTTTGGTAAGAAGACCATAACTTTGTTTTGAACCATTGGATCTTCGTAAAAGTCGGGCGAAACATCCATATTAGGCTTATATACAATCTCATTGAAGCAATTTTCCTAATTTTGTATTTATCAAAAGTTATGGATGATTGTTTGTCTGTCTCAGATTGAAAAATCAAGCTCAAATAGGCCTAATCTCACTATAACACTCAATATTTGACCCTGTTTGTACAAAGGAAACCTATCTGATTTTGATATATGTTAAATAAAATCCAAATGGGTATCTGAAAATGTCTTTATATTTTGAAGGTGACATTTGCAAAAAAAGTTATAGCAAAACCCTATTTTTTCACAAACCTATTGCCTGTAACTTCTCACAAAGAATTCTATGGTTTTCTAGACTCAATATCAACATGAATTTCTAGACAAAAAAACCCTAATACTCTATCCTCTTTAATTATCAAAACAAGAAAGAAAACTTTTATTGAAACACTCCAAAACTCATCAAACAATCTGGCAAACACAAAAGAAGACAATCTTTCAAAAAGAAAGAATTGCAAAAAAGAGGATTCAAAACCCCTACCTTGATTCTCAAAGTTGACTTGCCAAAAAGAAGATTATGTAGACCAATATCCCAACTTCAATCCCAAGCTTTCAATAAATCTTTAACTTCCAAAATCTTGAAAAACCCTGTAACCTGATAAACTTGTTTTCTCTGATAAAAACCTTGTCTCCTCATAAACTTGTCTCCTAAAAAATCCCGTGTCCCTAAAATGACCAAAATAACCTCTAATAAAGAAAAATCAATAAAACTAGGGTTTCCAGAAAAAACTCCAAAATAAGAAAAAATCAACTTAAAAGAATTGTTTTTCTTATTTCTTTTTAAAAATAAATACAATCAAAGAAATAAATACATAATTTCTTTTTTTTCTTCTTTTAATATTAAATAAATAAATATTATTTATTTATTTATTTTCTTATCCCAAAATAAATATTATTTATTTATTTTATAATAAAATAAATAAATATCCTTTCTTTCCTTTTTTTTGTTTTATTTTTTTAATTAAATAACTTATTTTCCACTTAATCTTTTAATAAAAGAAATCATATATCAATTTATTAATTAAAGTGCAATTAAATTGCATATAATTTTTTTAATAGGAAATAATATTTATAGCATAGTAATAATTATTTATATTACTTATGCATTTTAATTTCCCATTTAGATTTAATATTTAATTAAATCTTCAATCTTTATATTTAGACTTTTTAATTAAGTCTCTTTAATAAATATAGGTATTTAATTAATCCTTATAAATTAAATAATTATATATTAAATGTTTCAATATTCTAAAAGGTTTAATTATTTAATTTTTATAATTAATCTTTTACTGACATCACGATAAAAAAATAACATTGACCTACATGACTGCATGCACATTGAAATCTTGACCAAATCAAAATATAGAAAAGATGCAACAACATAAGCATGCTCAAACAAGGGTTCACGAATTCATGTCACCTCTATGAATTCGAAGAAGGCAGTCAACCAGATACTTGTCCACTATTTCAGGACAAATGAGGGCTTAGGTTAGGATTTAGGCTCGAATGCTATCTCCCCTCTCTTACCATTGAGATAATGCGATAGGGTACGCTTATCTTAACAATTCAGGGAAGTCAATGCCTGGTACCTGCAAACTTGCATCACAAAGCCGAGCATGTAAATACATGTATATATATAACAAGCAATGGTAGGGATCAATACATCGTGTAGATCTCGCAAGCAACTATGACTCTGTCCCTCACCATATCAGGCACGCCAAATAGAAATATAAAACATACACGCCATTCATACACATGAAGGTATGGGGTCAGTAAAACATAAATACCCATAACATCTTCGTATGCAAATAATCATCATCATCTAATTAACATCATGATATAATACAAATAATCAAAGTATCAAAATTTTGCATCATCAATAGGTATTGTCATAACATCAAAACATCATCATATACTATTGAAGATCCAACACGCATATGAAAAGTGGTCTAAAAGAGTTTGGTATCACAAACAAAAATGGTAGCAGAGGCGCCATGGATTCTACCTTATAAAGGGTGGACCAAAATCAATTTTGACGGAGCCTCAAAGGGCAATCTAGGGCCATCTGGAGTTGGATTTGTTGTGCGAGATTGGACAGGTAGCATCTTGATGATTGAGGCAAGAAGACTGATGGATGGAAAATTTTGATTCTTGGGATGAGATAGTAGCAATTCAAGTGGGAGAGGATGAATTTGGGGGTAGGTGATTTTTGACCTAGTTGAGATTCACAGAAGATTAATTTGGGGATGATTCATATAAAGTCTACTTTCAAATTCAAAATTGGATGACTTCCCTCCATATTGGTGCTAATAGGATGAAAGCTGTTGTGACTTGGCATTCACACAACAGTTTGTATGTAAAGCGTGGTAAGTACGCGAGGCATCATGAGAATTCACAATTCCAATTAATGCAGCACTATTCAAGGATGACGTGGCTTAATATAGGCATGCTTTGGCAATTGTTGTGGAAGTGTCTAGAGGAAGAGATGATTGCTGTGGGTTGTAAAGGGCATAACACCTGTTTTCTGTTTTCATTTGGCTATCTCTATTGCCCAAGTGGATTGGGGTGCATATTTTTGGAAGAATAGAGGCACGAAGCCTAATTTTTCTCTGCATACACACAATCAGCTGCAAGCTTTTAGGGGGGAAGTTGGCTTGAAGTAAATGAGAGGCATCTTTTTGATTGACGACCCCCGGTTTTGGCAATGTGTAGATGTGATTTTAGGTGAAGAGTTCATGAAGACAGAGCATTGTTTTAGGACCAATATTGACATATCATTTGCATTTCTTGCATGTGCTCTTCAACTGGGGATGAAGGAGGAGGCATTGTGGGCAATGAGAACTTTTGTGAAGTCTCAATGGATAGGGGGGATGTTATCTATTTTAGCAATGGCAGAGACAAGTGTGGGTTTGAGGATAGAGGAAGGATTATGTAAAGTAGTGGAAGGAAATACTTAGAGCTACAAGCCCTTTCTGGTGTGGAGCACAACAAATAAAAAAGAAACCCAAATTGAGGAAGCCAAAGGCGGGTGGGAGATGTTAAAGGAATTATTGCAGATGTTGGAAGAGGAGAAGCGTCAGATTGAGAAGAGCTCAAGGATTGCCAAGAAGGCTCGGCTGGACACAAAAGGTGGCCTCTTCATTTATGAAAACTCCAAGGGTTTTTTCCTACAAGGCCAAAGTCAGCAAGTAGGCGGCTTTGATGGTTATTTTCTCATTTGTAGTGGTTAGTTTTAGTTTTGGACACTTTTATCACTTTTTGTCTATGTTTTAGCCCAATTTTGTCAATGAAGGGGCTTGGCAAATAGTTAATTATAGTTGTTTGCTGTAGCAGGAGGTAGTTTCGGTCCAATTTGTGTAGGTATGGGTATGGTTAATCATGTTTGCATATATGTGTAGCAGTAGTAGATGGTAGCACTGGTAGTTAGTGGTAGTTGTCATGGCAGACTAGTTTAAACAATATTTCATCTTGGACTATTATTGTAAAACTTTTTATTATTAATATAAAATCTTAATCATCGATAAAAGAATTAATAATAAATATTTAATAAAAACTTTATAAATAATATAAATATTATATAAAATTAATACACATCAAATCCTAGTGCTACATTATATAAAAGCCTAATATATTAATTAAATTAATTATTAAATACATAATATGTTGATTTTTTCAAAATAATTTTGTTTCTGCAGTCTCAATATTTTAATCCTAAAGAAGTCCCTTTTCATAAGTTTGTATAACTAGATGACTATTGTTGTTATTTAAGGGTCTTAAAACAAAAATGATATAGAAACACTTGAAAATACAATATATAACATATAATAGTGACTAAAATTCAACACAATAATGCCCAACAACAGAACACGTATTGCAATAGATAATGGGGTCAATCAATGGCTCATCAACCCTATGAAATCAGCACGATGAAATCATGCGTTTGGGTCCTTTTCGTAGGAAATCGTAATAATGATTTTGAACCTCTCAAAAATTCATGAAAAATTATAGAGCTTGATCGCATCCTATTAGTTATTTTCTAGGCTCAGGTAATGGTTCCATGAGCAAGCAAAAGGTGATGAAATGCAATGTAAATGGCGGATAAAGGGGTAAAGAGTTAGAGAATCAGATCACATTTTATGTTTCTCTTGGGTATGATTGGGTCTAGCTTGAGATCATTCATGACATGACCTTGCCCACTGGGGTACTTGTGGGTTCCTTAGGATATGAGTTGAGTTTGTCTTGGGATCTCCTACGGCATGGCCCCCTTGTCTTGGATAAATTATGGTTATATTTGGGGCACCCACAAGTTACTCATGCTCAAACTTGTGATAATGCCCAAAATATCAAAACTTGGTACTGTGGAGAAATTGATAGATAAGATTAGAAAGAGAAAGTTTAAAGATGGAAGCAAAAGGAGAAAACAAGTGAGCAATACCTAAGATAAATAGTTTGGGGATGGAAAGCCCTAAGGATTTTAGAAGAATAACATTCATGCACAATGGGAGTGGATTGGAAGAAATAAAGGGGAAAAGAATATTCAAGAGGGGCAGGCTACATGTGAAAATGTAGAAAACCAAGAAAACGGTGCATTAATTTGTAGATTAGGATAAGACTTCAAAAGGATCCAAATTGGTGAAATAAACCTTATGACAAGTAATTGAAGACAATTTAATAGATTTAGAGGTGCAATTTCCAACTAGAACCTTGGTTACAAAATTTGAAGGTTATTGGCCTATTGTGAAATAATTGTTTCTTGAAATAGAGAATAAATGGAGAATAACTGTAGAAATAAGATTCTTTAGAAATTCTTCTTCCTAGCCATTTTTGATTTTGAGGGTGGAGTTTGGGGTTTTTAGGAAAGGCCTTGCTTTAAGAAGAATGTAAGCTTATATTTATGGCCATGGATTCCAATATGTAATTTAAGTAAATGTGACATAATCATTTATGTGGGTTGGACATTGGTTTATTTCAAGTACAACCAAAATTGTGGATTTACTAGTTTTTCAAAAATATTAGAAATCTTGTTGGGAGAGTTTTGTTAGAACACTTGAAGTCACTAACAATAATGCCCTAGCTACCTATGACCTTATGTAGAGATTGATGTTAAAATAGATGTCTCCAAACCTCTTTCGACATCAATTAAACTTTTCATGTTTTGGGAACTTGGCATCATGAATTATATTATGAATGTTTACCTTGAAGTTGTCATCTGTATTATCAAAATGATGTTTTTGGAAAGGTTTCTTAAGAAAGCTAATGCAGCAATTATGCTTAAATATTAAGAAAGATCATATGCCCAACAAAATTTGAGTGCGACCAGCTCGAGGAAAATCAAATACTCTTCAATTTGTTTGAAGGATAGATTACATTAGTTTGATTAAAATATGTTAGAAATAGTCCTCATAATATATGAAGTAGATGCAAGTTGGAGAAAAAAGAGGAGATATTGACTCCTCGACCATAAACAGTATTAGAAAACAAAATAAAGGGATGGAAAATGAATAAGTGGTTTTGGAAACCTAACTTCCAAAAAAGGAGACATACCCTAGGTAAAAGAGAGCAAGAGCTAGAGGATAAAAATCAAAACCAAGTAAAGAGGTCATAGAGATAGAGATGGAGCGAAAATGGTCAAACTAATAGAATCTTAGGAGGGAAAATTTTGTTCAAAGAAAGCAGGTGTCAATTTTTTTATGTCATGTATGAAAATATTGAACCTTTAATGCAATTCTAACACATGATAGAATTGATGATCCGAGTCCTCAATGATGCAATATATAAATAAAACAATATACATAAAAGATATGTAGTTGAAAAAGTATGGTCTATTAGAAACAATCTTGAATATGATATGCAGTTTTCATTAACCAATTTCTAGATTCCAAATTTCGGTGTTTCATTGCCGGTAACAAATTGCTTCTTCCATTTGTGTTATGGCAAGAGCTTGTTGCACAACTCTTCAAACTTCAGGTCAACATTGGTAGATGTGATGTTGAGTGTTTCAATAAAATGTTCATATGGCTTTGGTAAGGTCTTAGCATTATGACCACCATATCTGCTTCCATTGTATGACCTATGGCTTGTGATTGATAGTGAATGTCTTTGATCTTCATCAAATATTCTTGCGAAAACATCTTCTCATCCATCATGATTGAGAAAAGCATATTTTTAGAAAGAATGCTCTACCTTCATGAAGCCATCCCTCTTGCAATTTGAAATCATGGAAAATAAAGTGTTGTTTTGGTGTGCTCGTTTAACCACAAGCAATGACTCAATCATTGTTTCCCTCCTAACCATAGACGATAAACACTTATCGTCTCCCTCGAGCACTTCTCTAAAGTAGATATGCAGATTGTGTATATTCCATTTCCAAGAGGAAGATTTAAATCTTCCTTTATGCCTATCGATGGTTCCCTTTCACCATGGGTCACCACTCTTCCAAGTTGGCCCCATCAATTTAATAAATGTCTCATATAATTAATATATGTTATTCCTAACCGGTTACTGAGAGGGGGGGGTGAATCAGTAAATACTATTTCTATTGCAATTTCACACTTGTACAATGATTCTTGCAAGATAAACAAAATGTAAACAAACATTCACAAACAGAAATAGAAATACTCAAATCAACACATCATGTATATGTGGAAACCCTCGGTTAGAAGGAAAAAAACCGCGGTGAGACAGAGCTCACAGCTTCACTACTGCAGTAATAAAGACGCCTTGTTAGGAGCATACAAAGCACTTGCAAAAGTGCTACCCGGTTAAGGGATTTGGTAGAAGATTGGTTAAGATCTTAACTTTGTTAGGAGCCGCTTTGTTAAAGGACTTTCAACATCAACAAAGATGTTACTTGGTTAAAGGATTTATACAAAGAACCTATTAGGGTTCACCCTGATGAAGGGATTTGAATACGCTTTCACAAAATAAAAGTGATGATCTGAATTAACACTCTTTGTTTGATTAGATCATACCTGTTAACCTTATTGTTCAGCCTGGCTATTGATCCTTTCTGCCTTTCACCTCTGTGATTGTAGCTCTTCTCAGAAGATAACTCTCTCTTGTTCTGTATAATCAACAACACTTTTCTTGCATCCTATGACCTTGAAACATCCGCGTAGAAATAAAACTAACTTTTGTTAAAAAGCTAACTTCAGTTCTAAACAGTGGATGCCCT
The DNA here is from genome assembly GCA_027943335.1 of Chamaecyparis obtusa. NCBI lineage: Eukaryota > Viridiplantae > Streptophyta > Pinopsida > Cupressales > Cupressaceae > Chamaecyparis > Chamaecyparis obtusa. The sequence goes on along the minus strand of BSBK01003436.1, from coordinate 474,514 downwards.
GCATACTCCGGTTTTAACTTAAACAACTCTGCATTCACCGGTGCGGATTGACATGTTGTTGACCGGTATCAATCTTCTACCCGGTCCATCCCTGTATGCAATATAAGACCGGTACAATGTACTCTATTCGGTCTACTGGGGCATCTTCTTTGTTTAGTCTACTAGTGCATATACTCTATTTCTAGTCTACCGGTGCCTATAAAGTAATACAAGTGATCTACTGGTGAACTTCTACCAGTGGGAATTGTGTTTGCATCTTTTTTCACTAATGACAACTTAAATTTGCTAACAATTGTCCCCTTTGTCATTGGTGGCAAAACCATTACTCACTTATCACAATTAATTCCTTGCCCTGTAGACTTCAGCTCTTCCCTCTTCTATTTGCAGACTTCCCCTATTCTAGTGCTTTCCCTGTTCTAGTGCTTTAGCTCTTCTGTCCTGTATCTTTTTTGAGCTTCTTACCTTCTGACCTTCTTCACTTCTGTTTTGATCTCTCTCTTCTTCCCATTTCTTCTTCTTCCCCTTTTTGCCTGCATAAAACAAAGGGTTTAGCTTCACTGTTTATTTTACATTTGTAGCTTGGTGAAGATATCCTTGTAAATGTTCTTCGCTGAATGAAGAAAAGGATTCCATTGACCGGTTACATATTCTATATTCTTCTACGTTGCTTTTAGAGAGAGAATAATATTTTCCATGTCCTCTACAGTTTTGTAATCCGGTTCATTGATTAGGTTTTCAGCATTTGTTGTTGTCTGTTGCATTGAATTGAATGTTGGGGCCATAAATAATTGAAATCCAATAATATCTTGGATCCTCTTGGTCTTCTCTTTAGATGCCTTTCTTAGAATGAGAGCTAGGCTTGTCATTTCCTTGCTAAAATATGTTGCAGACTTGTTCTTTATGTCAAACTGGGAAGACGAAGCTCTTATGTCTTCTGAAGTCTTTGTAGACTTCTTTGTCAGATCTTGCATGAATGTATCAAAATTAGAAGTTCTTGTCATTAGACTTCCCGCAACTTGAATATGTTGTTGAAGTACCCTTAAATTGGTAGATATTGTGACCTTTATTTCCTCAACCTTTTTGTGGAGAATTTCTATTCTCTCCTCATAGCGATCAATTGCTACTGTCTCTGGATCGGTTAGATCTTCTCTGATTGTTTGTGCTAATATCTCCAATTGATCTATTACAGGTTCATCTTCATCAATGTCAGCATCAGGTACAAAATTGCTTAGGATATTTTACACTTGTTAGGACCATGTCCTGTTTCTTGTTAGTTAGCTCTTTTAGTTGCCTTGTTAACATTTTGCTGATGTCAACCATAGTCTCGGTAGCCTTACTCCTGTTGGCTTCTGTGTCAACTGCAAAAGATATCTTCCTCTTGGATGAGGACGAGCTTGGAACATCTACCTGTTCCTTGTGTCTAGGCTCCTGTATTGGTAGCGCTTGCTCAATATGTACAGGTAATTGTTGTTCCTGTTCATTCTGCTGTTCTTGTTTGTCATTAGTTTTCGGTTGGGCTAACTCTCTTGGTTGGACTTTTGCTGCTAGTACTTCTTCCTTATTCTATACTTCCCCTTCCGGTAGTACTTCAACTTTTGGTTGAGCATCCTCTTCTTGTGGAAATTGTTGTTCCGGTGGGACTTCTTCCTTGTGCTGCTCTTCAGCTGTATGCAGATCACCCACAACAATTTCATCTTCAACACCTGTAGTGTTGTCAGTGGTCATCTTGACTGATGATTCTCCCAGATTCATCTGTTCACCACATGTGAATTGTTCTTTATGAATATTCTCCTCACTGGTTGTAGGTTCTTCACGAGAAGTGAATTGAACTAGTGGTTCTTGTGTTGGTTCAGGTTGATCCTGTGGAACTGTTCCCTCAAGAGCACTGAAATCATATTGCTGCTAGAAATCTAGAGTCTCTTTATAGACTTCGTTTTCATAACCATTGAGTATCTTAGCAACTCTATACTTGGTATCCAAGTTCATTGATGCTTCCTCTAGTAAAAGCTTGATTCTCTCTTCATTGAGACCAGGTCTGACCTTTGACAATGTCTCCTTATTGATTCTAGTGTTGGTGCCTAGACCGGTTCTCCATTTTGTTATTAGCTTAGAATTGAGTTCAGGGGGAAACTTGGACCTATACTCCCTTGGAGTTCTGTGGTAATCCATAAAAGTTTCCACTAGAGCTACTATTACTGCCTGTTTATCTTCTTCTCCTAGCACACTACCATCTAGCTGCATTATCTACTTCTCCAAAATCCATCACTTCATCAACTATATCATTGATAGTCATGGTGTGAATCTTACCTTTTTCTGGAGAGACAAGAACGGATGGGCGAGCTAGATCACTGCCTTTATCATCAGTGATGTTGATGATGACTGGTTCGGTAGGATTTTCTATTTAACCGGTACTTTTGCTCCAAGTGCTCCTTTCCCTTTTTTGGTATCAATGACCGATGGCTCAGTTGTCCTTTGGTGTGCTTCTTTTGCCTGTTTCTGTAGTGACCCTTACTCAAAGGCCACTAAAAACCTCCAATGCTGTAGTGTGGAATTTTAACAAACACTTGGCATGCAATTGAATATCACTAATGTAATGTAAATGCTAGAGGGGTAATTGCGCAGCAACAAATCCACACTAATACAATGATGCAAAACAGTGCCAATGCATTTATGCATTCAATATGGATGCTAAGTACAATTTTCAGATTTGACAACTTCCAAGAATTGCAACCATTTGACACTTGAAACCAATGCAAATATGCAATGCAAAGAAACCTTATCAATGAATTGATAGTCTTGTACTTACAATAACTATGATATCCCAGTTACATATGTCTGATAATAGTGACTGATTTATATGCAAGGACTGTTACAGCAGTGACTGGAAATGCAATCCCCTTATTACAAAATTTGACATCTAACTATACAATCAATTTAGAAGAACCTGGAAGTGTGTTGTTGATAGCAATGAAAATGCAGCTGCTGTAGATGAAAATCAAACCATATATCACACCCAAAATGATGTCCGTTCCGTACCCTGCTGCTGTACCAGGCCGTACTGTACTATCAGGTACGATTTTTATATTAATTTTTTGTCTCCAAAACTTGAGCTGAAAATGATATGATCATGGACGCCTGGTCTAGGGTAAGAGCCTCCCACCATATAAAAATCAATCTCCTAGTCAATTAGGAGTTATGAATGAAAATATGGGTCCAAGTTGAAAAATGCAGGATGCTGGAAATGCTACCAAAATTACTGAGATAGTCTTCAATCAATGCTAATGTATTCCTCTTGATAAATGGATGCAAATAAGTCTTTGACAACCAATTTCCAAACCCTCAATGCAAGACTCTCTCCAAATCTGAATACTCAAATAAGCTCAGCATGAAATGGCTGATTACCACTCTCAATGTGCAACCCTTCAGAAGATATCTCACCTCCTCAGTTATGCAAACCCTTAGGAGTTTTCGTTCCCAAAGATCTAATGAAAATTTGCAGATCAAAATGACCACAAATGCTCCAAGATGAAAATGTAGTAGAATCCTCAAATCAAGTATGTCCAAATGAGAGGCCAAGCCCTCTATTTATTCACTTTTCTAAGAAGTTACTAAGAACTTCTAGAAGTATCCATTATAAAATTCCATTATAATGCACTTTTATAATAAAATAACTTTATAAAATAAAAAGTGCAATCTCAACTTAAAATTATAACATATGGGCCCTGCATAACTCATAATAATAAAAATAAGCTCCAAATCACTTCTCCAAGAGCAAATACAACCAGCCAATCTCCAAATAATCAACAAGATGACTCTCTCACCAAAATCATCTGCCTACGAGAGTCCATGATAGGCAAATCTACTGAAAATATCATGTCATTAGAAAGGGGACTATGTCACTAGGAAGGGGACATGACAGTTTCTGGGTTTGAAGAAGTTTGGTCCATATTGCTACTCCTTCCTCGTGAACCTTCTCAGCTTCTCCAATAAGCATTTGACCGATCCTCTTTATCAGGAAATTTTGCTTATGTAGTTCGGCTTGGTGAGTGGCCTTGTCCAGAGTAAGATGGTTCTGAACCTCTAGCAAAGCTCGAATCCTTAGCTCCTTTTCTCTGTCCATTGAAGCTTTCCATCTAGCTTCAAGAATTTCTTGGAGATCCTTAGGTACAATCGTATGAATTTCAGTAGGAGGGAGGTTGAATTTGTAGATATAGTGAACTACTGCTTCTATTTTTCTCCTATCTTCTTCATTGGCCATTTGATATCTTGTGTGGATTGATCCCATTCCACCGGTTTCTATCAATCCTGCCACAAATTCATCAATTGTGGGCTTTCTTTTTCTTGGTGCATCTTCCTTTACCGGTTTACCAATTTTCTTCTTTTTGACTAGAGGAACTGTTTCCTTTTGTTCTTCCCCTTGAGTGCTAGGTACCGGTTGTGCTCTCTTCCTTTGAGCCTTGGGTTGTTCTGTCACCGGTTTCTTCTTTGGCGTGGGTGTCCTCTTGACATAAATGTTCTTGATTGGTGCCCTTTTCTTCAGATTATCCTGGATCTCTTCATAGGTATCGAACCGGTAGGCAGAGAGATCTAGGTCAGCGTCGGTCAAGGCATCTGCATATGCCTTAGCTGTTTTGGAGGTGATCTCATAGCCCAGTTTTGGAGCATATCCGGTTCTTGGTTCCATTGCTTGAATGATGCAGTGATCGGTGGAGACCAAAAAGCATACATCGTCTTTATATGAGTCAACAATAGTTGATGACACCCTCTCCCTAGCGTGCATTCGCAGTTGGAATGCCTCAAAGTACTCGGTCATTACTTTATCAAACTGGTTTCCTAGTTGGTTGGCCATCTCACTTATCTGGTGCATAACCGGTTGATCGGTTCCCCATGTTACCTTTCCTATTCCCGGGAAGAAATTTGAATAGTAGAAGTAAAGGCATACCAGTAGGGTCCCGTACTTCATGGATTTCTTCTTTACAATGCCGAGCTTCTTCATATTTTCAAATATCCGACCTCGAAACATTGAGCAGATATCGTACTGAGCATTATCATGCATTATCCGGTGAGCAGCATGAATGGCTCCTCCTTGTATGCTGTTCAAGTTGCTGGACTGATAAACCTTGTAGCCTATCACATCAGATGTGAACTGGACTCCATCTTCGATGTCGTTGACTATCATAAGTCAACCGTCAGATTTCGACTTTGTCAACTTAGCGACGACAACATTGGAGATGGTTCTTAGGGTTAGTGCTTCCCCTTCCTGATTGTATCCGATCACTCGATGCAGGTCCTCCTTGGTGATTTGATTGCATACTCCTTTTGTGAGCCAAACCCGGTTCATGAAGATGACTAAGAACCAGTTGAATGCAGTTGGGTCGGAAGACGGTCGGGTAACAAACTCCGTTGATTTTTCCAGACGACACCAGCTTCGCGTATTTATCAGGAAGTCTTCCGTCTTCGCATAGCGAGAGGTACTCCCTTTGGATGTAGGTCTCGCTTAGTTCTTCCTGCTTGGCATGAATGAAGGCCATGGCATCTTCAGTCATGAGGACTCCATTTGGCACAGACGATAGCGCACCAACCATGTCGTTTTCCCTGTTTTGAACCGCCATAATATCGTATCTAGGTCGGTCGACTTGGTTTCCCTTGATCAGCTTGACAGCGGAGGATGATGATGCCATTTCTTGATAACCGGTTTACATAGAAAGTCGCTTGATCGGAATTACAGACGATATCTTACGATGATCAAAGCACGAGAATATTACTCAAGCATAAGAAATTGTTAATCACAAAATCGCAAAGTAAAAGTAAATGAGTAATTCTGCTTTCTTTATATAGAGTTAGGGCATAACGGTAATTACCAAACGGTAACTATTCGTTTAACAGCTACAACATTAATTGCCTTACCTAACCTTTCTTTCTGTTTTGCCAACCAGTAATTCAGGCTTTTTGCTTTTTGAACAAACCCTGGTTGATCAACACTTACCTGTCCGATTATTCTTCATGACTGAGTGAGTTTGTTGCTCACCTGTCCTACCGGGAACAATAGACGAGCTACCGGTTCCCTCTAAGCCATTTAGGCTCAATTTGCTAAAGAGATATCACCATCTACAGATGATGATCTTCCCACTGTCTTTTCCTCAGTGGAGCTCTTTGATTCCTTCTTGAACCAAATCTACTTGACTTCTTTCTCGATCTTCTTTCCTTTGTTGTTCTTCTCATTGGAAGACGAGGTCTTCTCCACCGGTTTGACCGATCCTTTCTTTTTGTTCATTGACTGGTTTCTGCAGTCTTTAGCTAGGTGTCCAACTTTGTTGCAGGTGTAACAGACTATCCCGGTTGCCTTCCATGGATTTACCCTTCTCTTGTTGGGTGATTTACACCAGGAGTCATTATGACTATGCATGCCACAGCACAATTGGTTGTGCTTCGGTTCTTGTTTCTTTTGGGGAATACTGGTCTCGGTGAGGATCTGAATGCCTTTGTCTTGGATCTGCATTCATCAGCTTTGTGTCCAAACTTGTTGCACACGTAGCAGTAGCCCTTGAAGCTTCCCCTGCTTCCACTAGACACACTTGTGGGGCTAGACCAGCATTCATTGGTCTTGTGGCCATCCTTGCAACAATTTTTACAGTAACTGTTAGTTGGCTTACCGGTGCATTTCTGCAGTTGCTTGTTTTATGCCCCAATTTCCCACAGTGTTTGCAAGAAATGTTGAAGGTCTTTTTACCCTTTTGTTCTTCCGGTTTCTTCTTTTCCTTCTTGCTTTTGTTGGCTCCTGATGACTCACCAATCTCCTTGGTGTCTTGATCGGTGAACCCAAGTTCGGTGAGATCTTTTTGCTTTCTTTGAGCTTTGAGTTGCTCATCAAGCTTGATTGAGCTCTCGTATTTTTTCAGGGTTTCATTCCTTTCTTTAAGTTCTTTCATCTGTTCCTTCAGTTGATACAACTCTATTGCCAACCTTTTGCATGCTTCATCTCTATCATGCCAACCCTTTTGCATGGTGGCGTTTTCTTGAGTGACTATAAACATAATGTAAACAAACATTCACAAACAGAAATAGAAATACTCAGATCAACACATCATGTATACGTGGAAACCCTCGGTTAGAAGGAAAAAAAACCACGGTGAGACAGAGCTCACAACTTCACTACTGTAGTAATAAAGACGTCCTGTTAGGAGCTTACAAAGCACTTGCAAGAGTGCTACCCGGTTAAAGGATTTGGTAGAAGATCGGTTAAGATCTTAACTCTGTTAGGAGCCGCCTTGTTAAAGGACTTTCAACATCAACAAAGATGTTACCTGGTTAAAGGATTTATACAAAGAACCTATTAGGGTTCACCTTGAAGAAGGGATTTGAATATGCTTTCACAAAATAAAAGCAATGATCTGAATTGACACTCTTTGTTTGATTAGATCATACCTATTGACCTTACTATTCTGCCTGGCTGTTGATCCTTTCTGCCTTTCACCTCTGTGACTGTAGCTCTTCTCAGAAGATAACTCTCTTTTGCTCTGTATAATCAACAACACTTTTCTTGTGTCCTATGACCTTGAAACATCCACGTAGAAATAAAACTAACTTTTGTTAAAAAGCTAACTTCAGTTCTAAATAGTGGATGCCCCGCATATTTCGGTTTTAACTTAAACAACTCCGCATTCATTGGTGCGGATTGACATGTTGTTGACCGGTATCAATCTTATACCCGGTCCATCCCTGTATGCAATATAAGACCGGTACAATGTACTCTGTCCGGTCTATCGGTGCATATACTTTGTTTCTAGTCTACCAGTTCCTATAAAGTAATACAAGTGATCTACCGGTGAACCTCTACCGGTGGGAATGGTGTTTGCATCTATCTTCACTAATGCTACTCCCAGAAGGTGAATAAACACAAGTGCTAAATCATGAAGTCTCTCACATAACATCCACCATGGCTACTTCCAGAGGGTAGAACAAGGGCTTACACCTCAAACTTCTCTCTCACGGAGAATAATGCATTAGTAAGGGCTTGCACCTCAAACTTCTCTCTCACAGAAAAGAATGCATTAACAAGGGCTTGCACCTCAAACTTCTCTCTCACAAAGAAGAATGCATTAACAAGGGCTTGCACCTCAAACTTCTCTCTCATAGAGAAGAATGCATTAACTACAGATCTTCAGGATGATGTGGCTCCCTCTGAAGCTCCAAGTACTTGCATCAACCTCCTGACCTTCTTGTCCAAGGTTGCCTCAAATGGATTGTCAAACTCCCTCTGAATGTTAATTCCTCCTCTTCGAAGAAACTGATCACAATCTGTATATGTTCTTCGTCTTCGGGAGATGACTCAACTCAGTGCCACTGCAAGTTGTCTTTATACATTTCTTCAGCCTGCGTAACTTCCTCACTAGATGCAACAATCTCTTCCTCCCTAGAATTCTTATGCAATCTCTCATCATCCTTTTTCTCCTCAATCCGTCCATGACACCCTCCGTGGCATTGACAACTAGCACTATGCCATCAGCAAGCGCACGAGCAGCTGTCTTCTCATCGGAAAAGTTAGCATGGCTAGTGGAATCCATGATATTGAAAAGTTAGGATAAGGCGTTACTGTCCTCCAAAACAAGTGACATGGGAATTGCCATAATAGAAATCCGGCGCTCCTGCTCATCAATCCGAGTGTCAGTGTACCTCAAATGCTACTTGCTGTGAACATCAAAAGTAGAAATGTGATGGGTTTGCTCAACTATCATGTCCATGAACATGGTCTTGCCGTGTTGGATGTGTCCCACCAGAGCAACATTTCTCACCAGTGTGGGGTTTGACATCAAGCAAGAGATCAGTGAAGACAAAGGTTGAGGAGTCCTTCAAGCCCACCTCGAACTTAATGTTTCTGATGGGCTGCTCCAGCGGCTGCGCATACTTGTTCATCACCAGGGATTCCATGCTTTGGCCATACACTTCTTCTGTAGTGGGGTAGTATGTCTTGTCCTCTGACAGTGGGAAGACTTTCATGCCGGTTGAACGTTGCAGAAACTTCACCTTTCCATTGATCTTTGTGGAGCAGGCACATTGCCTGGAGTATTTGGCATGAACTTCTTGTCTATAATAGATGAAAGGCATTGTCTCCTTTCCTTGGCCTAAACTTACAACAGTAATCACATGCTCAATGCCACTTGATACGAACTTGATGTCCAATTCAGGCAACAACATCCTCTGATCTCCATGGTGAACCTTATCCTTCCCAGCTATAACAGTTTTCCAGAAAAATCTGGCTACCTTGAAAGAAGACCACAAACATTTTCAACACAAAATTTTGAAAACCCTAGGCAGCAAACAACATAGATGAAATTGTAGGAAACCTCGGAAATGTTTTTTCTGCCCTAGTTGTCGATAAGCTTCCAGTTGCGGCTAAAAAATACTTGCTGTGCTTCAAGAAAACCAAATTTAATGCTTAAAGTGGCTTTTATAGAAAAAATACCTGTTGTGAAGCAGTTCTTCGTATGTACTTAGTGGCTTATATAGAAATGCTCAGTCTGAAACGATACATGCCAAATTTTTATCCTCTCTGTTTAAGAGGGAATTGTGAATTACTGATTCTTATAATGCATGATGGTACAAGTATGGCCTTTGGAGGGTTGGAAAATGGAAACTTTTCTGTCATGAGCCATAATTAATATATGCACAATATAAATATATTTTTAATGCATATATAATTTGTTCAAAATATATATTACTCTGAATATAAGTATATATTAAAAATCCCTTATTTAAATTATTGGTATACATTAATCAATGTTTTAAATAAATAATTAAGTTAATAAAGGTAAATATATTTATCAATCAAATTTATTAATAAATGTATTAAATGTTGTTAGTTTATATGATATGTTATTAATATATTATATGTTAATATGTCCTATCGAACAAGTATGCTAATAAACAATATTTTATTAGATCCCAAAGAATGATATAATACGAATGTCACGAACGGGACTTATGAAATTCAATTAAAGGGATAATAGCTATTACTAAGCGATGCATACCACACACTATTAATTGACCATGTGAGATAATTAATGGGCAAGAGAGAATCAAGGCACATGCCTTGGTAACAGTCAGCAATGAAGGTAGGGAAGTCAAGTTGATGCAAACGATTAATTGCAAATACGAATGGTAACCTGATTTAGTTATGGTTAGTGTACAGGACGTGTCTCTTTGCAGATGAAGAGGTATGATCCGCACTTCCAGGGAGATATATAAGGTAACCAAAAACTCATTCCTTGGGATGGAGAGGTGTGTGAAATACTTTGTCTTTGGGATCGCAGTGATCTGCTAAAGTAAATCAATTGGGAATTTAACCATTCATATTAGGGGTGGATAGAGAACTTCATCAAATAGGGGATTATAAAAATTATATCTGAATCGTTGAAGGATCAATATAGAAAGGGATTTCAATGATTGGTTGGGATCAGAGAGAATAAATATACTACTCATCGTGTGACAGAATTCTGGTATGCTGTAACTTGCCCGTTAAATCAATACTTATCTAAAGATTGTTGTATTAGAATTGTTATTAGAAATAAGAGGCCAATATATATGGTCCATATATATATATATATATATATATATATATATATATCATGAAATCAGGAAAATATATATCTATATCAGTATGTTGTATATATAATATATATATATATATATATATATATATATATATATATATATATAGAAAGAGAGTATAAAAAAATATCTGATGATAATATTGAAAAAATCAGAATTATATATATGTAAGTCGTATTTTATATTTATACATATATACATATTGATAGTACATGAGATATTAATATATTGCTAGCCTATTTCTTAATTTCTTGCTATAGCCCCGTGAGGGGATATGTTGGTGTTGTGTAAGGAGAGGCAGAGTAAATCCACAAAAGGTAGGTGAATCCCCAGATGGGATAAGGACAGGGTCCTAAAGCCTTGAGGGAACCTACTTATAGATGTGAATCCACATTCTCCTTAGGGAATGAGTTTAGGAGAGAAGTAAGGAAGTGGGATTAAATATGTTAATTACCAAATGTATTATGATTTATTCATTGTTTTTTTAAATTGAATTGTTTTGAATGCATAGTAATGTGTTTTAAACATTGGGAATTGACAGCCTCCTAGTAGGGGACATTACATTTTCTGTTTGAGCATAATATTGCATGATACTCATCTTGCCACTGTAAATTTCAAGGAATGGAAGTGTGCATTACAACAGTTTGCTGAAAACTCAGACCCATCAGACCCAGCAACGACAACTTTCTCAGAAAGCTAACTAGTGGATAACCATATTTAGAAGTCATTTGACCAGGATAGCCTTGTACAAGTTAATTCACCAACATTGTCCTTGCATTGGTGAGGAAGATTTTATTTTCCATGTAAGGCAGGCTGACCTTCCTCACTGATTTGGTTTGACTTGTACTTGATTTATAATTATTAGTTAGTATTTTTTTAACTGATCATGTTAATCCATTTTTAGATTGCATGGTTTGAATTTGTATATTTCTTTAGGCATGTCTCATGCAATCGATGCACAATGTTGGAGCTGAATATGTTACTACTAAATGCTTTGTCAAATCATTTTTACAAGGTTCTCAAATAAATGAATTAACATATCTATGAATTAACTTATTTATCTGAGCATAGCGGAAATCTTTATTTACTTTTAAATTTTTAATCTAAGATTGGGGAATACTTTCATGTTTTCTCTGGGCTTCACAAACAAGCCTTAGTTATGAGCTGTAGAATCCCACGTTCTACTTTTTGGTTTGACATTAAGGGTTGTTAGACCTCACTTGAATTAACTTTGTTTCTCACCTTTTATTTTAAATATGAAAAGGTTGTACTATTGAATAAGCAATGTGGTATATAAACAAAAACTTTGTAATTAACGATAAATTTAGCCAGTATGATTTGCTCTTTTTCCAATGAATTAGAATTCATATTCACAACTAGTACTTCCTTGGCAGGTTGGAGACTCCAAGTTTTAAACTTCTAGGCATCATATTTGTCATATCATTTGGAGTTATGCTGACAGGTAAAATTTTCTCTCTTGAAATGTTTGGTTGTATCATTTGATATTTTCTTTTATCATCAAACAGGTTTCCTTTTCAAATTAGGCTAGATGATTTGAAAGCACTAAATATTTGACTCAAGCAATGCTGTATCCTCATGAGCACCCATTTAGAGTGCTACAGTTTTTACTCTGATGGGCTAAATTGACTATTGTGAGCAACCTCTAAAATATTCAGAGAAGAGTCTTGGCATTCCTTATACATAGGCAATGTTGTTAGCATGAAATCCTGAATTTTGATATTAACAAAGGTTTAAAATATTCTATTGTGTAGATTCTTAAGCACAAACATGTTTATTTGAAATGACTTTTTGTACAGATGATCAGGCTTTTGATGTAAATAAATTGCCTTTTTGAACTGAAGTTACTAATTCTATTTTAGCCATTCAACAAGGTTTTGTACAATATGCTGAAAATATAAATGATATGTTTCTGCTTTCTAGTGATCAAAAGAGTTTTTCTTTTATCATCTGTCATGTATTTTAAGGATCCTTAGAAAGCAAAATTTAAACTACTAAAAAATCAGAGTAAATTTGCTGACTTCATAGCAACATTAGTAATTCTCTTTTTCAATCTGTGTTGACTGCATTATACTCGATAGATAAGAAATATTTTCTCTAAACCTTGTAGTATAGATGATGTAATCATCCCTTTGATGTTTCAAAAGAACAAAACAAGAAATCAAAGTAAAGGTTAATGGCTTACACAGTTTGTGGTCCCCTTACCCCTGTCCCAGGCAGATGTTTCTAGAATATAATTGCCAGGAAATTTCTTGAAATGAGTAGTTTCCCAAAAGCTATTTTTAGATCTGGGAACATGTGAAGAGTGTTTCCTGGAATTTGTTGGTATAGGTATTTTCTCACTTGAAAATGTTGGGAATGTGGTGTAGGTGCTAAGTGGCACAAAAACAACTTGAAAAAGAGCAAAACCCCAAATGGTGTGAGAGTAAAAAATGGAACACACAGTAAATAAAAAAAACGTACACCCAGTGTAAAAATCTTTTGATCTGGTAACCTTATTTTTTGCCATGTCAAGTAGCTTAGGAACTGCAAATGGATTCAGTTCTGGACAAATCTGGTATAACATAGTATATAAATAATAATATAGAGAAAAGTTAGCAGATTTGACTATCATTTGTCAGCAGTTTGAGTAGCCGTATTGAACTTGGCTAATGGTCATTATGTTCTGAACCTGCAGTTGCAAAATCAACGGAATTTAATTTTTGGGGCTTCGCCTTTGTCATGCTTGCTGCTTTGATGTCAGGTTTCCGATGGACTGTCACGCAAATTCTTTTGCAGGTGTATATATATATGTGTTTCCAAATTCTTTGTTTTCTCAACTTTTGCATGTATTTTCAGATTTGCTTTCTACTTTTTTTTAACATTATGTTGAATGATTTTAAGATTATTCTTCGGTAGTTTAGGCTTCATCGGTTGTTTTGCACTTTTTACTATCATGGCAATCGGTGTGTGTATGTAGAAGGCCATATTTTGTAGTTATTTTTCATTTACAATTTCTACATTTATCAATCGTGGTTGTAAGAATGCCTTGATTTTCTGTATCTGGCAACTGATACATGCTGTGATGCATTTTACATGTGGCTATGTGGGACTTGACGTGCTTTCAAATGTAAGAAAGAAGAATATGGTGAGTGATTTTATCCAGAGCTCTTTTTCTATGTATGAATAGAAAATATAAAACTAAAGAATATTGTTAGAGCTATGTTTCTATTGCAAATTCCTCTCATACTGTAAGAAAGGTAAAAATGTTATTTCTTTGTATCCTTTTGATTACATTGGTAAATGCCTCTTCATGAGCTGATGATGTTACCTCATTCCTATATTTTGATAGGACTCATGTTTATTGCTTGTTTTTAAAACAAATCCAATAATAATTCCGATTCATGTTTCTTATTGTTATATTTCAGGCTTAACAAATCCCTTTGCTGTGATGAGTTACCTCACACCAGTTATGGCATTGATAACTGCTATTTTCTCTTTAATAACTGAACCTTGGTCAAGTCTTTCTAAGACTCGCTACTTCGATACTCGTCAACATCTTTTTCAGAGCTCTTTACTCATGCTTCTTGGAGGATCACTTGCATTTTTTATGGTATGAGCTCTGGGGTTGAATAGTGTTCAAAGTTTTCTTATCTTTTGAGTGGAGATGTAATATAGATTATGAACAGATAGGAAAATTTGTTTAGATTGCTTTGAAAACTGGATGGAATTGGTAAATGGATTCATAGAGTAGGATTTTCTTTCAGAATAAGGAATACTACATATCTTTCCCTTGTTTTCTTTTCTCTTCCTTTTTTGCAGCTTTCATTTAGTTTTGGTTTTAACCATAGACATTTGAAATATAGTCTGGTCTTATTTGCAACTTTTCTCAGGTGTTAACTGAATATCTTCTTATATCAGCAACTAGTGCAGTGACATTTACTGTAGCAGGCATAATCAAGGAAGTTGTCACTATTGTGGTAATTACTTATACTTCTATCTCTATTCTATTTCTTTTCTGAATGGATTATAGAACCTTCCTTCTATGACTGTATTCTATTTATTATGTGTGTAAACAGCTCTAAATCTGTAAAAAGAAAAAAACTAAAAACATTTTATTTCCCATGTGAGCCTGGAAGATTCCCCAGTGAGCTTGGGAGGCTCCCTTCACAAGCTCTGGGAGATTCATATGTCATAATAAAAGCTTCTCTAGCCAAATGCTTTCATGCCATTGATGACGACCCTTCCAAAATACTTATGATTTACTGTGCTGGGACACGGGCCTCATAACATAATCCATTTTATGTATTTCTTTGTTAAACTCTTTTGATTTGAACTTTATTAATTTACACTTCCACTCATTATTTCATTTCTTGCTTCCAACTGTGTTATCATCCCCGAGTCTGGCCAAATTTTATTTTATTTGCGTGAATTTGATTGATTTATGTACTCATAGACAAGTAGACCTTTCCAATCTATGGACTTATCTTTACTTTTTCAAGCTCACCACCTATGCAGTCAACAATTTTTTAAAATAGTTTTAAGTTCTCACACTAAGCAATGCAATTTGTGGTTCTTTAACTACCTACATGGTCACAAACCTCATTAAATTTTTTAAGATCCCTTACACAAGCCAGAGCAGTTTGTGATTCATTTGTTTTAAGTATCACATCATGAAGATCTAGGGTGAAAGACATCCAAGTTCTAAACAATCCAGTTCAAGACATTCAAGGTTCCAGACCTCAAAGATCAAAGTTCAAGTACAAATGTAGAAGGAAGAATGTAACATCTTGAATTTCCTCTAGAAATCCAAGGCCATAGTCAGGTAGTTTTGTGTGAGAAATTCCAGAATGATAGAATTTTCGACAAGGGAGTCCAATACATTTCAAGAAGATGAATTCCCAAGCAAGTACATGGAAGGAAGAAAATGATCAAGGAGAGATAATTTTAGAGTTAAGCATAGTTAGAACCTTGTTCATGAAATGATGTTGTTAGAAAACATTTCCCGTAATTAGTTACCAAGTCTACATGGCACCCAACATGCCGACATGGTGCCCAGTCATCTTCATCTGCTAATCAAAGGTCTTCAAGTTGATATGTCCAGATTCATTACATTCAAAGAGAGGAATAAAGAACAGGCTATTTTGAGCAATGAGTTATTGAATGCTTAGTGGGCATGGTGTTTCCTCATTGGTCTACTTGACCCCACTTTTCTGCTAGTGGGCATGCTGTTTTCTCATTGGTCCACTTGGCCCCACTTGTCTATGCCACAAAAGCCATTGTTAGTAAAACCCTTTCTCATTGGTCCATTGGGCCTCACTTTTCTATGCCACAAAAGCCATTGTTAGTTAAACCCTAATTAGGGTTCCATCTTGTAATCTTGGTGCTTGATTTCAAATCAATCTTGGTCGTTCATTTTTGAAGGCATTCTATAAAAGGCCATGCCTTCTCATTTGTAATCCATAATAGTTAGCTCATTAGAAGTAAAAATCTCTTGCTCCTTAAAGTAGTAGGATAGGAGAAGGAGAAGACATTGTTGTAAGACTTGGAGAAATAAAATTTGATTTCATTGAAGATATGGTGGATTCATTTTTATCCCAACTTGTTGCATGATGTTCTTCCAATTTCTCAATTGTTAGACGAAGTGCTTTGATTTAAATGGAGAATGTAACGGTGTTTGATGAATTTCCATTGCTCATACTTTTTGCATCTTGTTGATTATAAGTTGCACTATAAAGTTAGTCTGAGCCCTTTTATATGGACGCTAAACTTCGATCATCGAATGTGCATTGTTTGTTATGATGGTGTTCATTATCATATGAAAAGTCTTTGCATAACCCTTGGAAGATTGCACCAGTTCTTGTAGAGTCGTTGCTGAGATTAGCAAAGCAGAACTTGGTTTATTTGGAATTCTTCCATTATAGCACTATGCATTGATATCATTTCCCTTAGGAGTAGATTTAGATCCTTTCTCAATCTTAGTTTCTCCTTTTTCCTTTAATTTTAGTTCATTTCAGTTGTGTCCGTTTGAAGGAGAAGCATCACGAGATTGCAATATCTGATGAAGAAGTTTCAGCCAGCATTGCAGAAGAAGTGAAGAATGATTCAAACGTAAGTCCCTTTGTGTTACCAGCATACATAAAGCCAAACAAGCTCATATCCAATATAAAAGTCGCATGTTCGCAGTGGGAACCTTGGAATCACCTCTATAATCTTGACAGTCTTAGCATACGAGGGGTCTTTGCTCAAGAGAGGATAGAGTGTCCTTTGACACTTTATTTTGTGTTGGTGTGGTCACAAAACACACATCAACAGGTCTGTAGTGTGAAACTCCACATTCAGCACCACTAGATCCCAACCTGTTGGGCATTATGAAGTTATTTTTGATATGTATATGTTTCCATTGTTTTGTATGACAACTTTGGTTTCTAGGTTTTAGATATTTTTGAATCTGTTTTCCAATTCATATTTCCACAGGTGCATAGATGATGTTAAATGGTGACAAATTACAGCAGCATTGAAATTTCTTATTATTAGCTTCTTAATTTGTATCTTCTTGTTGGACTCTGATCTGCACAGCATTTTTCTTTAAAGAACTTATTTTCAGTTGTGTTTGTGATTTTTCAAGATCATTTTACTTCAGTGCTACAATCTCAATGCAATAGTTTTAATTGATGTACTAGTGGGTTGTATCTTCAGGTCGCAGTTTTCTTCTTTCATGATCGCTTTACGATATTAAAGGGTATTGGACTTGCAGTTATTATTTTTGGAGTATGCTTGTTCAATTGGTACAAGTAAGTTTTCTATTATTCATTGACTACCATGGAAACATAATGTCTTAGTATTTGATTATAAGCTATAGTTTTGTATTATTCATTGACATCGTTGAAACTTTGAAACATGATGTCTTAGTATTTGATTACAACATAGCTTAGTGAATTGTTGTTTAAAAAATCAGTTCTAAAAGGTCAATGATTATATCTATATTAATTGTAAAATGATATTACAATTAATATATGTTTTAAATTCTCAGGGCTGAAGCATAAGGAAAACATATACACAGTTTGATACCATATTCCCCTTTGTGCTTATTGTAACAATCATAACATTTGGTAGTATCAAAATTTAAATGGTTCATTGGTGGGAGGCAGCGAAAGGGGGTGTGCTTTTAGTCGTAGATATCATATTAAGGTCCCAGAAAATTCAAAATGTCAACAATATCTTCAGATAGCCTAAAAACATTTAACAGATTGTTATAGCCGGTTTCTTGGGTGTTTGGTGGTTGTTTGTGGATATCACAAAATCTTTGGTTTTTCTTGTATTTACTGTATCCATCATTTCATTAACCTAAATCAATTTAAAAAAGTGACACGAGCTTCTAAACTGTAATCCTCATCTGAAAATCTTGGAAATGAACAATTCCATCTCATTTTGACTAAGTTACAGGTTCGGGTTTGGGTTTGGATTTGAAGGTTTGGTTTGTGGGTTTGGTCAATTTTTTGTGGGGTTGGGTTCAAGTTGGGTTTGTCTATACAAAAACATAGAAAAATCATATATATATATATATATATATATATATATATATATATATATATATATATATATATATGTATGTATGTATGTATATATGTATTATTAGAATATTATTTTATTACTTTTTAATCATCATCTTTGTATAATATGTAAATTATGTAGATATGATCATTATTTTGATCTTCAGTTTCTTCTTAGAAACTTGCTACTTTTGTATTCTTGTACATTCTATATAATGATCTTTCCGATCATTTGTTAATACAACAAATTTTTTACCAATTACTTCTCAGTAATATGGTATAAGATAGACCTATTCACCATATATATATATATATATATATATATATATAGAGAGAGAGAGAGAGAGAGAGAGAGAGAGAGAGAGAGGTGTTATGTAACAGTATTTGATATGAATACACATACTTCTGATTTCTGGTCCAATATGTGTGTGATCTTTTATTCTGATTTATAGTTAAGAGAGGATCTCGAACACTTGTCCTTGCTGCCTCAGTAGGATTGAGTCTGAGGTAATAGACTACAACAAAAAAATCTCTTCATTTAGATATCTTACTAACATTGGCTTTGTCACTAGGAACTTGGTTAGGTTCTATTGGGGTTCTACCAGGACAATTTTCAAATCTAAAAACAATTACTGGACCAAAAAGGGAATAAGAAACGATGAGATATATGATCAATCAAAATTTTGTCTTCTTCATACCTACCTTGTGAAAGAGGATCGAGCGCCAAGGGGATGGGAAACAGAAAGGGAGAAAGGTCTAGAGAGACCTATGAAGAAATGTGACCATTAGCATAATTACCTTGGGACACAATGTAGGAGTAACCCAATCTTAAAATTTAAACACCCATGACCAAAGGTGACAAATGGAATTCAAGAGAATTTAAGGAGCACATTGAATCAAAGGAACTAGAAAGAATGGCCATCCATAATTGAGAAGAAAGAAGAAAAATACAAATAATGCAAAGAGAAGAGAGACTTAGGAGAAGAATGGAAATGACTGCTATATTAATGTTGGAGCGCACCATTGTGGGTACTATTTAGCATGTCGAAGAGGGTGCTATTGAGAAGAAGGGAAAATGGAGCAGCTAGAAGGAGAAGACATTGGAAAAGATGAGTCTATTATTGAAAGGAACTGAGAGGCTTTCAAACAACTTTGAGAAGATAATGCACAATTATGGAACTGAGAGTTTGCTGTCAGAGGGAAGTGGTAGCACAAAGGCTCCTACCCTTTTGGAAATTGACACAAAGCCTAGATTAAAGCCAACTTTAGTTAACATAACAACTAAGCTTGAGGGCAAGTTTAAAAAAATCCTAAACTCGGATAAGATTCTATCCTTGAATGACGATTATTTATAAGAAATGGTTAATAGTAGTATAAGTAAATTAAGAGAGAAAGAAAAGAAAGAGAAAGAAATTAGTTTGAAATTGGGCAAAGAGGCACTGGCGTTAACTAATCAAATTTCATTTTAAAACAAAAGATAAAAAATGGTTATGAAGAGTTGCAACCTTTAGACTAGGATCCATCTCCTACCAGATCTTAAAGGAGGCAATATTGTGAGAAAAATCGCCAAAGCAAGAAGAGAAGCAAGAACATAAGAAAGCAAATAGAGAGTAGGAAACCCCTTGGAACGAAATACTAGGAGAAGAATACGTTGACGTTAATCTGGGAAGAGACAAGGGTGGGTAGAATTCAAAGCTTTGAAATAACAATATTCAAACCTAAGACAACACAAAATTCTGGAAAGAATTCACAAGTTATGGAGATGCCAATTAAGATCCCTATATTTGGGATCGACACAACTATAGCAAGTGAACATGTTTTGCTCTTGGAGTCAATGTGGGAGAAACTGGGAAAATTTGCAGATAAAGATAGGTTGTTGGACTTTGTAGGGACCATTCAAAAGGAAGAACTAGAATGATATATCGAGAACTACCCTCAACATTGCCACATGGGATACAATTAAATAAGAATTCTTAGCAAATTTTGGGACCCCAGAAGTCCCAATAGAAAGTGTTACACGAATGTGGATTTTGACACAAGGTGATGACGAATCTGTGAAACATAAGATCAAATGGTTGGGGGAACCATTAACTGAGAAACATAAGATCAAATGGTTTATATCCAGATTAAACAAATATCTATGTTACCAAGTTTGGGGGCTTTATGGGTGTATAAAGGTCTGCTTCATACTGGATACGGGCCCAGTTTTGGTTTGATATGTGGTATGTGAGTCATAGATAAAATTGTACACAGGTGCTCAACACAAATGCTAAGTCATTATATGTTATTTGCTAGCTTCCAGAAACGAAGTCTTCGTTAAAGTCTTCTCGTATTGTTAATCCTGAATTTGTGATTAAAAAGGAAAGAACTCAATTCATCAACATGGGAGCCAGAAAAGGAAAACAAATTATTCCAATAACAAACATAGAATGGAAGTAAATAGAAAAACGTAAAATCCCATGTAAAAAATTATAAGAAGCTTCTTGGGCTGGACTGATGATGAATTATGTGACCACGTCCATGATCATGGATAGGACATAGGTGTAAATTTTAGTATTTTAGTATAATATAAATTAAATATTATATTATTTAATTTTAAGAAATAATATAATAAATAAGACTATCTATTATATTATATAAATAATTATATTATATATAATAGTTTAAATCAAATATTATATTATATAATTTTAAAAATAATTTCTTTTTAATATTATATTTTTAAGAGGAAAATTGTATATATATAAATATAATTTTTCAGTTGTTTGTGTACTAACAAAGCCAAACCCCATTTCAGAATTTTGCCGTACTAGCAAGCCAGTTCTTTGAACCTGTATCTGAACCCAAACCTGAACCAACAACTTAGACAAAGATGTAAGAGTAGGATGAGATGGTAGAGAATTTGAGAAATATGCTAACCTAGTCACCATGGCCTACCAGATTTAAGCCCAACCATGGAGGTAACTAGAGGAGGATATAATTGCTGAAATATTAGAGGATTCACAAATAAAAGTACTGAGGTTGGTTGTACAACAGGAAATCCGAGCCACTGAGCCTAAGCAACTTGAAAGGATATGGTGTACTCATTGTAATCGAGAAGGGCACATCTGAAATGAATGCCCAAGGATAAAGCTAAAAAAAAACCTTGAAGCAGTTAAAGTAGTTCGACAAAATTCTATGTACTATGCTATATGTCAAGAGTGAGACCCAATTGAAGACTGTCCAAAGAATAAACCTCTAGTCTGGAATGGAGGAACCCAAGGGTATCAAGCAATTCAATGTTGCCATAATCACAACTATAGTATGGGTGAAAGCAATGACCCCAAATACTAGATCCCACCTTGCCAGTGTAACTAGAATGCCCGTGCTATGCAAAATAATCAACAAGGCTATCTAGATGATAACATTCAATCAAACTATAGAGAAGGTAGAGTAAGAGGTAGGAACAACAAAAGGAGAGACGACACAACTTGTTTCAGTTGTGGGAAAATAGGCCATTATGCCTTAGAGTGTTGGGCACAGAAGAAGCATAAGTGCGCATTTTGTGGGAAAGATACTCACACTATGTATCCATGTGAGGTCACCAAGAATGTTTCCTTGTCATCGCATGGATATGTCATCTCGAGTCACTTCCACTAAAGATAATTTTGGAGAATTGATTATGGAAAAGAGGAAAAAGAAAATTGGAGGAAAGAAGAAAGCTAATGTTCTCACTAGTCAAGGTATAGATACTGGGAAAAACAAGAAGAAAGCATTGGTCAAAGAAGGATTTGGGGAGCATTATACTACATAAGAAGAAGAAGAAGACAAGGAAGATCCGACACAATTTCAGCTAGATAGAAAACAACATGAAAGGTAGTAGAACAAGCAAAACAAATAGTAATGCAACAATTAAAGGAGGAAGTAGGCTATTTGACAAAGGAAGAGGTAAAAATATTGAAAGACTTAGCTGTTGTGGCTGGGGTAGATACTAGAATAAAAAGAAGCAATAAACCAACTGCCAAAAGACCAGAACTGGAAAAAATGGCCCATTACTGATTAAAGCTTAGTTGAGTGATCATAAGGTGAAATACGTAATGGTGAAATATGTAGATTTTGAAATGGTAGAGATAAAGGAGCCTTTTAACACATTGCAGGCTCTATTGGGCTTAAGATGGCTTGTAAACTTTAATGGAATTGTGGACTTGTGGAAAGAGGAGATATCATTTATAGATGCAACTACAGTAGTGAGAATCCAACTAAGAGAATTGGACGATAGGACCTACATTGAAGAAGTAACACAAGAACATGTAGGTGGAGATGTCAAAATCTTGTATTCCATTTCTATTCTTCCAGATGGGCAAGAAGAAGAAAATCTCTATAGCAAGGGAGAATTGGAGCTAGAAAGTGATAATTGCAATATAGAAAGTGAGATTTTAGAAGCCTGGATGCAAAGCAAATCTGCATTAACATTGGGAGAATATATGGATTCTGGAGAGCATTATTGATGCATACTAAACCTAGAACTATATGCAAAAGAACTTGGAAGTTCATATTATTCAAGTTGTAGAGCAAACCTACATGCAAGTTAACAAAATATATCAAACCTTGGCAACTCCGAGCAGGATATAAAACACAAATTAAAGCGCACATGTCAAGACAAGGGACACCTTATGAATTGAATACTAAATAGAACAAACCCTGGATACAAACCAATAGCCTAGATGTAAAAGCCCCAACACTGGAACAAAAACGTAGTTATGTAGGACATGACATTGGCAAAAACAATATTAAATATAAACTGACAAAATATACCCATTTATACAACTGATAGGAGGGAATCTTTAAAAAATCATTGGTCCATTTGCTCATTCACTATTCCTTCTTTGCTCTCATTGTGCCTTAAAAGAAAATCACACTGCCACAAATACAACTTAAACAATGCTTAGAAACTTTAACTACCCAACTGCTTAATCACGATACAACTAGCAATCATGGGCATTCTCGTATTGATCCCTACCATAGATAAGCCATGCTCGGAGTACAAGAAATTTCCCTCCAAAGCAATGATAACAGACTCAGAGGGAGCATTCTCTCAAGTTCTAGCTGTATTTATCTAGTAATAGGACACTTGAAAATCTATTCACTCACCCTTGGAGAAAACAGATCACACTGCTTTTGAGGAGCTAAGGCAATCGTTGTTGCATAAGGGCACAACCCAGTATAAACCGAAGTCTGCTCACATCAGAGAGAAGAAACTAGGCATTTGGAAGGATTTTCTAGATTTCACTCAGGACTGTGTCTGGTTAGTACTAAGGAGTTTGTATGATGAGTATTTCTACCTTGACAAACCCCACTGGATCACCAAGGAAGCTATCCAGGCTGTTACTAGATTCCGGGCATAAGGAGAGCACACCAAGGAAGCAAATCAAGAACACAGAGATAGAGAAGCTGACTATTGCTACCTTTGGCGGCCGAAGTCTCGAATCTCGATATTAGTAACAAATATAACAAGTTGGTGCTATATGCAACAAATTTCATTACAAATAAAATATTTTTTACAAATTTGGAAGTCTTGGCCACTATAGTAACCATTCACACAACCTATCAGAGGTTGATAGAAGAGAAGGACTTCAATCTATGTGAAGTCTTGAGAACTGAGCTTCTGGAAAATGCATCTCGAATGAAGTCAACCAGCTACCAATTTCGGTATAAGACCCTATTAACCCGTTTGCCTTTTATTTCATGAGAGAATCATGACACTATGCTGGATGTTCATGGGTTATACTTATAGATAGAGTAATAGCAGCTCAAATTTTAGAACATGCTAGAAAATTCCCAGCTCCTGATGCATATATTCAAGTTTTTGGAGGGTATTTTAGGATTTTTAGAAGATGTAAGGTTTGTATCCCATCTCCTATCAGATTGCACAGAAACACCTCGACACTGTTATATTCCAAGTCAATAAGGACTTTACAATCATAGATGCCTTGGAGCCCTGAACTTCATGGACACCTTTGTTGCCATATGAAGTTTTAGATGCAAAGGTTGAGTCCTAAGCACAAGGGCTCCTACAACTACCCAAAGATCTAAAGGCACAAAGAAACTAGAGTGCAAAGTAGTTTTTCGATTCATTGTCAAATGAGAAAGCAACAACAAAATTTGAGAAGGCGGCTAAGCAAACAGATCACATTGATGAGCCTGCCAAGGAGACACAAGGTGAATAAGTAGGAATCAAACCCACACCTAAAAGAAGAGCTGACCTACTGCAAACTCAAACATCACTTACAACACTTGACAAAGCCGGAGGTAGACAACAAGTGAAAAGAAGACTACATAGAGCCACATCATAAAAGGAAGCGTCAGAAGCTTTGTTCCAGATGAGCACATAAAAGAAGGTAAGGAAGAAACAAGGAAATAGGCCACCAAAGCTAGATACAAAAAGTGAAGAGGAGGAAGTCAAAGTCATAGGAGAACTTCCGCGAACGAAATCACCAACAAAACATGTCCTCCTTTTGGACAAGGATCAGTTATCTTGGACTATTTTCACACATTAGGTCTTTGTAAACACATTGGAGACATATAGGGCCATGCCACTCACAAAACAAGTGCATGACAAAAAGGGCGTTAATTCGGTATATGGTAGCACAAAAATATAAACCGAAAGATTTCCTTCAGAACTTATCTGGCCCCATAACAACCTCCCAAAGGGACTGGAGAGCAAGAGCACAACAGGAAGAGGATCAATAAGCTATGAAACCTCCATAACTGACCAAATTTAAGGAGAAGCAGAATACAGAACTCTGGACTAAACATATGATTGATAAGTTGACACCAGACAAGCTAGTGATCATTCAACAGGTATAGATGGAGATCACAAAGGCCACTACCAAGGCCCATAATCAACTGTATGAAGAAGAGAAAAAGGAGAAACTGAAGGCAGTTGTAACTCCCCCACCTCCTGAGACTGACATTGGATTCTCAACCTCCACAACATCATCATCAAAGACCTCCACCATGGAATATAGCCAGAACTTTTTAGCAGATCAATTACAATAGCCGGAAGCTACTCAATTGCTCCAAATTCTGGTGCCCAGCAACCAGGTAGACATTGGTAACCTCTCTCCTGTACATAAGTTTTAATTGAAGGACATTCTACATCAATCTGCTTGGGAGGATATTCTGAAGGCGCACGTACAAACAACAGAGAGGATAGAGGAAGTGATTAAAGACATTCAGGAGAAATACCCGTATGTCGAAGGGGACCCTTCTTAGCTTAATCCGATACAACTCTGACTATTGGTAGGCGAACTATTTCAGGATCTGACCCTACGAAAAACTAACCTGAAAAAGGAGGTACAAAAGGAATTTGAAAAGGCCAAGGAGGATGAAACAAGACATTGGTGCACCACAGTCTGAATTGCCCTGGAGAATCAACTTGCCACCACCAAACACACTGTGGTATAAATAAATCAGTTTTAACATTATTATTTACTATGGCTGACTCTCTTAAGACCCCTAAAAACTCCGATGGATCCATTGGAGGTGCTGAGGTGCAAATTCTACAGAAATCCCAGCAGTACGATACCTTCAACTATATGGATGGAATGAAATGGGTGACAATGAAATATCAGCAATCCCAGGACCAGAGGGATAAACCCCAGCGGAAGTTTAGACAGTTGAGAGAATTATTTAGTCTATGGTTTGCACACATTATTGGTATTATTCAGGATACCGAGAACTTTCTCTAAAACATTCAACTTACCAATTCGTTCCCAGAGGCAGAGAGCCAGCTTGTATAGTTACATATCCACATCAGTCAGCTGCAGACAACCAAGAAGCAATGGAATGATCAATTTAAATCCCGCTAGACTATCTATAAGGGGATTCTTCCCAAAGCAGGTTGACTCAATGTTGATCAGGATGCTGGTCTAGAGATATATCGTTGTAAACTTGAAATGGGGTCTAGAATATGAGATTTAGAAGGTGGGTTAAGCTTTAGGGATGTTATTTAAGGGCCAAGTCCTCATTCGGAGATATAATTAGATATGTCTGTGATCTTTTATTCTGATTTATAATTGCGATAGGATCCAGAACACTCTTGTTGCCTCAATAAGATTGAGTTTGGAATAATAGACCACAATAGTGGAAATTTTTGGGAACAGAACTTAGGTTTGTATCCCACAATTTCTTGCTAACAAATATAAAATGAAAGGAAACGAGATATGTGGAAAGATTTTTTAAACTAATCTATGAGGAAAGTGTTATGCAAACATAATGATCTTTGCAATTACTTTGAAATGATATATATATATATATATATATATATATATATATATATATATATATATATATATATATATATATAAACCATTGAACCATGGGGACATGTCCCCCTCAAGGTTCCTGTGTTTCTAAGATGCGGGGACTTAGGGGAAATGTCTCCCTGTCGCACTGCCTTCCTGGTTGGGATGTTGCTAAGACATCAGGGATAGTGGGATGTCCCTAGGATGTTTCAAGGACTTCTAGGAGTTCCTCGATCATCATGAGGATGCCTAGGAGTCTCCCATGGCCTTAGAAACTCCAACCCTAAACAAAAAATGGTGAAAAATGTGTGCTGCCCCTCAACCACGTTGGGGCTTTGCCCTTAAACCCCAGCAAGGGGCGCTGCTGGCTTTGCCCCAAAGCCCCGCAATGGGCACTGCTTATTGACCCCAAACCTCCACCCACCATTCTTAAAATGTTCAAATTTCAATGCAATCATTGTCTTGTTTTTAATGTTTATTAGTGCAAATTTTACATAGTGTGACAATTTTATTTACAGTTCTTATAGTTAGCCTTACACATCTTTTTATAACTAATAGTAATTTTTCAAGCCCAATATGTATTTGTTCCGCACCCTTGTCGTGGAACTATGATATGAGCAAGTATTCCATAACATGAGGGCTTAGATGGGGAAAACCCTTTTCCGGAGAAGAATGCCATACTCCAATAGATCAAATCTTTAATATAGCCACAATCACAGTTACAGTACAATGTCAAGGTTATGCCTCTTATAGGAGTGTCACCGACATGTAAAATTGAAGTTACATTATTAAATAGGAGAAACTCAAATTGAAAACCATGAGTAGTTTTGGAAAACCATTTGTAAGATCACAAGACATATTGCACTCAAATGCATGGGTCCAAATTCCAGTTTCCCTCTTTGGTCTTGGTACACTCAAGTCCCAACTGTTATTAGCATATTCTTTACATGTCATAAATGTTATATATGACCACCCAAACTTGTACGCCCTGACTTGTCTTCATTCTCAATTTATAAAAATGCTTCTTGACAAGTGTTGACTCTTTATAATTCTGGTCTTCATTCTCAATATAACTTACCACTTACATGCTCTTACTTGTCTTAAGAATCTATCATGAGCAACTCCCATTATGATGGCTCAAAATGCCCTTAAATGAAATGAAGGTAAGGAATGAAATGAAGGTAAGGAATGGAATGAAGGTAAGGTTAGCGGTATACCGCCTGCACATTATCATGAAGGGCGGTATACTGCACATTATCATGAAGGGCGAATGGAATCAAGGTAAGGGCCCTACTATTCTAAACCCTATAGTTCCCACCCATGTTACGTATAGAATCGAGAAACTCGCTTTCCCACCCATAGAATTGTAGGGCAGCCCTGCCGGCAAGAAACAATAGGGGTGAGCAGATGAAATTTGAGGACACATCTTCTAAGATGCTGACACATGGCCAAGACAGCTCAATATGGCATGCCAATTTCTTTATGTGAAAACAAAGTAAATACAGAAGAAATATCAAATATAAATGTGAGGAATGCAAAGTTGAGACACCCTTTTAGGGTTTTAATTTCTCTTCTTGGGAAAGGAATTTGAGTGTGAACACCTTTAATACATGCAATGAACAGAGATGCACTAGTTGCAAAGAGGGCAAAGGGTGTGGTACATATAGTAGTTTGCAATGTATGCTATTAGATGACAGTTACACCTTTTCAGGGTTTTATATTCTCATCTTGGGGAAGGAATTTGAGTGTAACAGCTTTAATACATGTATTGAACAAGGACATGCCAGTTGCAAAGAGTGCAAAAGGCATGGTAAATATAGTATCTTGCAACTTAGATTATTGGAAGACCATTCTTCTCAGCCTAGAATCACAATGGCATAAAGCACTTTTTATATAGAGTTGTGTACAGTGTTTTTCTCTGAAGGCAAAATGAAGGGATATACAATATTTTTGATGGCATGCCTCACAAACAACCTTATTGGGAAAATAATAAAATATACGACACACAAATCATCCAAGTAGAGGCTCCCTCAAATGTTGGTACTATTTGAGTTTTCTGCCATATCCAACACAAAGTTGAAAAATGAAACGAGATATTTTTAAGCACTTCAATGCCCTTATAACAGATCACAACAAGGACACCAAAAGGAGTTCCATTAATAGATGCATCACTTATCACCTCGAGCTGGAAAATCTTTCTTGCATTATAATGAATTAACAAAACAATGCTTACAAATATAACATGTGTAAACATACAAATGCAATTGTATTTGCAAGTCCTTTTGTAGCTATAAATGACAAACATAACGATGATTACATCTTCATGAGAAATGGTGTTTGGGAAGATTGTGCTTAATAAACAAATTGTCAGTACACATCTATCTATTGATGTTTTTAGAGCATTATTAGAGATTCATAAATCACACACGTTTCTAATGGTCCTTATGCAGTGGAAGGTTTTGTGAATGGACATAAGTTAATATTTATAAGTTTGCATTGAGCAAATACTGAGTTTTTATAATTTTAATTTAGGTAAAATAAAATTTATATTCATGTACAGCGTCTATATCATGATTATGAAGCCATAATTGTAGTAATATCAAAAAATTATCATTGTCAAATGTGTTCCTTGTGCCTCCACGACCCTGCTGTACTTGAAGTTAGAGTGGTTCTGATTTTATTTCCATAAATGTGTTGTGTACACCTACAAATGAGATGCTCATCACATCCTTCTCAATAATCTCATAGGTAGTGTAAAATCCATTTACTGGTATAATGGGAGATCAGGGAAGCTTGCGATGCAATGCAGAATTAGAATGAACTTAAAGAAGGTTTTTTACTTTTCTGATGCCTGGTTTGTGGCATTTCACTGAACAGATGAAGTCATATTTTCTCTAGCTACTTTCATGTATAGTCTTAAATTATTAACAATAAGAGTTCAAGAAACTGGTAGTAACTTGAATTCTACTGATTGAATCAATAAATTGCTAACCAAGGAGTGACATGGCGAGTTTTTTTTGGGCATTTTTGTCACTGTTGTGAAGAGTTTGGAAAGATTATACCTTTTTAAGACCCATTCAATAATATGCAACATCATGGTTTCTTCCCTTTACTACTTGCATGATTCTTATGAAGTCATCTCAGATGTAAACAACATGAAGAAGATTGTTGATCAATTTCCACCTCTTCTTGCTATAGACCCAAACCAGTTTTTTTTTCTGTTACTCGAAGGTAGGTATGTAAACTCTCAATATGCCATTTAGACTCTTCTTTTCTGGTCTAGTCTCTCACAAGATCTAGCATTTATGGTTTCTTATTGTCAAATATTTGTTGGACCTTGACAATGGGCCATCAAGGGTTGATGGGTTCTTGTGCCTTCTGCCAAAAATAAATAGATCCAATGCCAATGATAAAATTAAACCATCTCATGATATTCAATGTTGCTATTATGAGGATGGTTCCTCCATCTCTCCCAGTCATTAGGTGCCCCGGGTTACAACCTCACTAAGTTATTGATCTGCTTCCAATAAGTCATCAGTCTTTAGAAATGAACATGCAAAATATTTTATCACACAATGAAGCAGCTACAAAACTGCTTATCTACTATAAATTGTCTGGGACATTGAATGGGTCACAAGAAATCGCTGTATCATTTTTTATTTAGTCACCACTATTGAATAAGGCTCGGCTTGCCAAATCTCAAAGCAATATGTTAAGATATTCATATGTTGTATCAGTTTTCTGGATTCGATTGTGTAGATTTTTTTAACCATCAACGTTTCGGATCATACTACATGATCCATCATCAGGATGTTAGAGAGCAAGAAGAACAAAAAAGATGGATGATTGCAGATCTAGAAGACCGTCATAGTCATTTATATTCCTACTAACATTATTTTTAGCACAATCCTTGTACGAAACACATTGTGGAATGTATAAAATGTGAAATGAGCCCCGACTGTTGCAGTATTTGCATTTGATGAAAGTGCTATATATAATTTTGTTAGCAGCCGATGGGGAGTGAGTCCAAGTAGCAAAACCATTAGCAAATAGGTCAAAAAGGCATTATAGTCTCGGAACTATTGGAGGTACAAATACTATGTCAACACCAGCCAAAGGACTTTCACATTACAATCCTGTGAGTTAATGGTTCCTAATGACCACCTCTGGACCTACCTTCCCATGTAGCTACCAGCTTAGGGTGGGTCGAATAGGTTCCATCTGGGTTTTAGTCTTGCAATCCAACCAGATTTCCTTATAATTGTCCTTACAATTTATATCGGATTGCTGAAGGAGCTTGTCTATCAAAATCATGGGTCTCATGCCTTTGATTTCATTGGTTTCTTCCTTTAACTCCTTGCACGTACCCTAAGAGTAGGGGGTGGTGGGAGTGGCCAGAAAAGATAAAGCTCAGACCCATTGTGAGTTGTAGAACAGTATTTTATCTACTTGAACCAACCTTCAATCTGGAGGACACAGTTTCTACCATCCCACCAAATGAAGATGCAGATAT
The DNA here is from genome assembly GCA_027943335.1 of Chamaecyparis obtusa. Classification (NCBI taxonomy): domain Eukaryota; kingdom Viridiplantae; phylum Streptophyta; class Pinopsida; order Cupressales; family Cupressaceae; genus Chamaecyparis; species Chamaecyparis obtusa. Next base: position 443,558 of record BSBK01003436.1, on the reverse strand, counting down.
TAAGACATTATATACAAATTTTACAGTGAAATGCTGAAATTGTGATTACTAACCCATTGCCTCCTAAATAATTAAAAATTGCTATGAAATTGAATCATAGTAAATGTAATGAAGCTGTACTAAAATCCTCGCTATATAGGTGTTGACAACATGGTTTCATTATTCCAGGTATCAGAAATTGAAGAAAAATCCTTCGAATGAAAATGGCAATTTTAATATGGATCAGAACAGAGTTCCTGCTAGATATGTAATCCTGGAAGATATGGATGACGACGACGGGACAGAATCTGAAGTTTATCGTGTGTAATTAATATGGTATTGCTACACATGGCAAATGTGCCTTTTCTTTGCATTTTAGAATGGCTCATGCGTATTTAATATGTATGACGTCTGATATTTTTTAAAACTTGTTATTCTGGCATACTCAGCTTTTTTATATGATTAATTTGAATGCCAATTTTCGTGATCAGTTCTTGAAGGACTCAAAACAGAAAATATTGTGGCCACGCTGCTGATAGAATGGATTCTTAAGCGGAGTACCTGATCTGTATATTAGTCGGTAAGTGGGTTTAATCTCTGTAGGTGTTTTTGGATTAAGCTGTGTATTCCTTTATTTACCTATGTTTCATGTCGAATCAAATATTGGATTCGTCATCAGGAAAACAAAACCTATTACTTTGGAAGTAAAGCTTTTCTTTATCTTGATAAACTTTTGCATTAGCAAGTAGGTACTGACCTTATCTAATACGGCCTTCTATTGTATTGCCAGGACCTTGTCATCTGTATTTATTGATAGATACACCTTGTATGGTATGCATTGAATTGCAAAACTATCAAATCACGAATAAAGTACCAAAAACTTAATGCCTTTTTCTGATTCCTGTAGCCATTACCTGAAGCGGCAAGCAAAGGTGGCAAATTTTAATTTTCCCCCCTTGAATTTGTGCATTATGGCATCGAAAGAATTATTTTTCTTGGTCTTCCATCTATATGACTTAGCCCAAATCCCACTCTGGAAAAACATATGCATTTCTGAAGTTTCTTTTGTCCAGTCACAATTCTGAGAAGTGAGCAGACAACCAACAGATGCATGATAGTGCATCATTTTGGTTCAAGGGAACACATCCCCTCTTCCCTTCCCCATTTAGCAAACTATCAATGTAAAGGTGTATTTCATAACTGTTTAATACTAATTCCTTAGCAGCTCACGCTCCAGCAAGTGCACCTTCAGAAACATTGCATGTAAGAATTTTTCCTACGAGTGGATGAGGATTTTAAGATCCATCTCTTTTGAAATGCTACCATGAGGAATTAAAAATCGAATTGTCAAATGAAGTCGTGTGGTGCTTAAAATGTTTGTTGGAAATTGTAATGAAAGAACTGCGATATGATGCGTGTGCCTTTAAAATGGAAGTAGTATATGAATGCATGCTTGAAATATTATCACTTCAGGCCACATCAGGAATTTAACTACAATGATTTATGGTTAGTCCCAAATAATAAGGTAGAATTTTAACAAATATAAGCTATACTATCATTTTAATAGGATTTTTTCGTCTTCCATCTCTGAATATTTCTAATAGAAAGATAACTTTTTCGTCTTCCATCTGAATATTTCTAATAAGAAGAGAACATCCCCTGAATGCTTGGAGCATGTTTATTTAGCATCAAAATATAAGTGGTAGTTCGGTAAATGTACTCTTGTATAATATTTTTTAATACACTTACATGTAAATATGCTATAAGCAGTCGTAACCATAGTTACCAAGTTCAGAAATCCAGACTAGTATAGATTATGGAAAATTCTGTATGCGACTGCAGACGAAGTTTGAGAACTCCGAAAATATGTAAACATTATATTCGATGAACACTTGAGAAGTTTTATCTTTGACGTTAGCATAGAGAGGTGGTTAGAATGTGGGTTTGCACAGAAATTATATTTAATGAACACTCCAGAAGTTTTATCTATGCTAAGGAACACTTCAGAAGTTTTATCTTTGACGTTAGGATACAGAGGCAGTTAGAATACCGTTAGAATGTGGGTTTTGCACAGAAATCATAGTTTGTAAAGGACAAATTTTTATTTTTAAATCTATTTTTGAGTTGATTTGGTAAGTCAGCAAAACTGTACGAATGCATGGTTTGTTTATAATATAGGGCAAATATAGTTAATGGATTTGACTTAAACAATTTTACAATTAAATTTTGAAAGCAATTAGAAAATATCTTCTACTTATTAAATATTTATTAATAAAATATGTTTTATAAATTTAATTTAGAATTCACCTAATAAAATATCTATTTTATCTTTAATAGAAAATAAAATAATATTTATATTGAAAATAAATAAAATAATATTTTATTTTTAATAAACGTAAATATCTTTTACTTAAGAGATAATTATTCTCTATTTAAAAGATTGCTGAAAAACAGAGAAAAGATAACTAGGCACAAAATTACCCTCGGAAAACCCTCTTTGAGGGAAAAACCAGGCACACCAAAAAATATCACTTTATTGAATAATGAAGATCAAAAACTCTGATTTACAAAATTGTCAAATGTTAGACTGAACTAAAAAATAATCAGCCACCAAGATGTATATATGTTTGTCTTGACCCTTCATCATCTTGATAATGAAGGGTCAGGCGGTTACAACAAAAAATGACCTTTCAGATTTACAATTGAAATGAAGAGACAACTACAAAAAGATAACTCTAGACTCTAAAACATCAACACTCCCTCTCAGCTAGGTAAGTATCTTTTCAAATATCCATGTCATGGATTCTCTCAACATGACATCCTCAACCGCTACACCCATTCGTGAGGAAAACACAATTTATCACAGATTCTCTCAATGTGATAGCATCATGGAGTCGCTCAACATGATGTTCACCATGGCTACTCCCATGTGTGAAATAAATGTAAACACAAGCTCTCAACACGGAGTCACCACATGATGTCATGGAGTCTCTCAACATGACATCCACTATGACTACTCCCACGAGTGGAAAGAGCAATACCTCTATCCTAAAGACAAATATGAGCTTTCACCTCAAATTTCTCTGTGTCAGAGAAAAGTGTACTACAAGGGTTTTCACCTCAAATTATTGTGTCAAAGAAAAAATACATTACAAGGGCTTTCACCTCAAATTTCTCCGTCTTGGAAAAAAATGCATTATAGCACATAATAAGAGCAATTGATGCTGAGACTCCCTCTTAGTAGATACTCCCTCTCAGCAAAGGCAACATTCTCACAACTTAGATTATCACAATAAATTACAGTTGACTCCAATGTTTGACCAAACAAGGAGCTTTCAAAGTCATACTGCTTCACAAGCTTGTTGATCCTCTGCAAAAGACTTGACACTCTCCATCTGCTGCACAAGCTCCCTCTGAATCTCTAATCCGATATGAAAGAAGAGTCACTGTAGAGTATTTGCACACTCGAATCAGGCAATATACTAAACATGCTTTGCCCAATGCAAAAGAAAAAAAGAACCCACAGATTGCAGTCACATCTAGACACAAACCCACTGTCTGTAAATTCTTGCCTAGAGCTCACGCAAGATGAATATTGAGTGCCTCTGATGATGAGATTTGGTTTCCATCTTCAGCAGCATTGTAGTGTCTCTCACTCAGATGACTGTAATGAAGTCTAAGCATTAACTTCTGAAGATTTGGCGACTTCTCAACACCTTTCCAAATCTACACAGATTGTCACTTAAGTATTTTGGGCATCTTAATAACTGCACTCTCCCTGCTATCCAGATTTAATGTGACTTGACTTGACTTTCTCTTATTCGAAGCTGCAATGAACACCTTTATTTTACATGCAGCTCTTCACCAACACAGATTCACAGCAAAGGAGATGTCGACAATATGATCATGAAATGGAATCACTGGTGTTTGATTGGTCATGAATCCTATTCCCAGACTTTCACTAAGATTGCCTTGCGTGTAAACTTTCTTGGTAATTGAAAATCTCTGCGCTGCTTATACTGTCTCCAAGATGATCTATGAACAATAGTAATTCATGCTAATATTCAGAATCATGTCTCCGCACACTCCATGTACAAGAAAAACAACAATGAGAAACAATTATTACTGCCAAACAAGGTGTTGCATCGACATCTCGATTCTCGTTTTCAGCCACGAACTTGGGAGAGATTCCTCGCACATCACATAAACACCAATACGGGGCCCGTGCTAATATAAATGATGAGCTGAAACTTTGATATGAAACCTCTATCTTGAATTTCTTAGCCAACTAGTCTCGGGTTGTATACAAAGAATTTTATGGTTCACAACCATGTCCAATACATTCACGGTACAAACATTTCAGCTCCAATATTTATCGGCATGTATATATTCCAATTTGTAACTGAAACTTTGTTTTCTATAGTTTCTAGCTCAAACATTTTCCCCAATCGACATATAAACCAAACATTATTCCAGCGACAATTATTTCACTCGTGCATTAAAGGTATTCACACCACCAATGCTAAGAGTAAGGAAATATCATTTCGTTAATAAATTATGGCCCCACTTAATTACTGTCAATAACATATATTTGTCCAAACTATATAAATTCCCAAGAATCGAACACTCTTACAGTTTCAGCATGCAACGACAATGCAAGAAGTGTCGTTTCAACAACTATAACCCACCCAATAATTATTAGTGACAATAAGTGTACCAATCGGAAAAGAGAATGTCGATGCCCTCAAAATTTGCTTGAACCAAGAAACTGAGGAGATTGAGTCACGGGAATGCGCCAAGCTTTGGAACTGTCACTGCAATGGATGAAGACTCCAAACTTTAATGTATTCATTCGCATCACATGGACATCGCCGACAAATGAGAATGAACCGCAATAAAAATTCGATGCTAAATATCCTCAATCACTCAATTAGGGGCAAGAGATTTTTTTGGTTCATCACTATATCCCCATCATCGACATATCCTTTCACTTCTTTCCATCTAGATTTGGATCATTTAGTGGAGCTACAGAACACAACACAAGCAATAAGCATCATATCATGGTCAGCGATGAAGAACTAAAGAATAGCTACATTAAATATATCAAAACTGGTCAAATATGCTTATATTCCAGATCAATATTAAAAATCTCAGTACAAAGGATACAATATATACATTAAATCAATGCATGGTTATCTCAGTAATCTGGGTAGATTTTCTATCATATTAAGATTGACATAAGTCATACAGACTCATATATTTAATTAGACCAAACCTTACTACATAATCAATTGGGGCAACATATCCCTAACAATTAGTCTTCAACAATATCAAGACACTCATTTGTGATAAATTGAAGAGTGAGGTACGGGTTATAGGAAGAAAGAAACTATTGCAATTGGAGCTATTTGGATTAAGTTTGAAAACCCTAAGAGACCTAACAAACAAAGGGACATTATATAGTGACTATTTTCAACTAACTCATTGACAATTTTCTTTTTTTTTTCCCAAACTTTTTATCTTGAATCTAATATAGGACTGGTAAACCAAGGGAAATGTTAAACATGATATTTTTGCACTCCTTGATTATGTACAACTTCAAGAAAAACACACTTGTCAAAATCTGAATTTCATTCAATATAACTACAATATAGCTCTTCACCACACTATAGATAAATGCTTTTCACATTGAACCTAATGCGAGACTATTGGACAAAGAAAAATGTCAAACACAATATTTCTTGATGGCAATGGTGTACAAGGAAAAAATGCACTTGTCAAAACTTGCATATCATTCAATATAAACTATAGTGGAGCTCTACACAACATCGTAGGTCAAATCCATTCTAAATTTTCCCATGGACAATAACCTTTGACGCTTCTTGTTGTCACTTATCGAACGTTTCCTATAAATGTCACCTCTTGTTGGCATATATAAGATGAGACATGGTGTGAATTAAATGAAGTATCAAAAACATAACATACTGCCTTAGAATTCACACCTTAGCAGTAGTGAGCAACAATCAACATATACCTACTAATTTAATCCTAAACAATTATATTTCATACTCATTATTGTAGCAGACTTAGAGAGAATTATAGCAGACCTAGAGTAGACTTGAGGAGTGATCTAGAGAAGACTTGAGGAACAAATTAGAGCAGACTTGAGGAGTAAAATATAGCAGACATAAATGCACGATTCATAACATATTTGAAGAACAAATTGAAGTAGACTTAAAAGGTTGAATTATATTAGCTTGAAGGCATCATCAAGGAGAAAACTGAGTATTATCTAATCCTTCTTTTATCTATATTTTTGTTAGGGCCTGAATCTTAGTTTTGAAAGATCATCTATAGATTGAAATTTCCTTTCAAAGTCTGAAAATATTAACAATTTCAACCATCAAGCCACAACGACCAATTTAAACACAAATACACCTACTAATTATGCTTCCCTATCCATGATGCACATATTTTCTTTGAGGTCTATTGAAATGTGAGTATTTTAGTCACTTCATCATTATGTATAATATGTTACGCATCCAAAACTACCCTAATTTCTTTTTTTATTCTATCCAAAGTCACTTCTAGGATAAATAACTCATCTAATATCGTTCTCAATAAACTTGTATTAAAATATTCATTTGCACATACAAAAGGTGAAATATTAGGCCCCATTGTACCAAATTCCCCCTCCATTGATCCAAATTCAATTTATCCATTGTCATCCATAAAATCTGGCATGCCCCTTTTATCTACCATCTCAATCAAAGTCATCTTATCCTTGACCTTCTTGTCAATCTTCAACATATATGCAATAAATTCTTCAAGCATAGTCACCATTCCATTGGTTGATTTTCTATCTTTAAGTTCTAGATAAAAATTGACACATATTTTCCTTATGATTCCAATCTTTAACACCCATCAATATATTACTCTTTTCTAGCTATCCCTATCTTGCATATGTTTGAAAAACGATGTCTTCAAATCTAAGTAGGATTTTCAAGGTCATCAAAATTGCCCATTATTTTGGATACCTTGTAATCAATCAAATTTGTAACCAATTTTCCAGTCATTTTTACTTTGTCCTATTTTAATTCTTTTGTTTTTTCTTTTAATTCCTCAATCTCTACAAGTAGGTCCTCCTTATCTAATCAAAATGCCTCTATAGAACATGAACGTGTACAAATGATTAGCACTGATGTTCTTGGAGATGAAAATTAAAGCGATCCAAACTAATTTAGTTCCACTAGAACCTTCATGTATTATTCATGCATCTTGTCAAAATAAGATTGTGATTTCTTAACTATTACCTCATTGAGTAGAGTCATTTGGACTACAAATGATTTAGGTTCATGAGCAAGATCATACAAAAATCTCTTAATAATGAAGTCCTATTGTAAGTTATGAATTCTATTCTCTACCTTTGGATTATTGGTGTTTTAGGCCATACCCCTTTTGCCAACGTCTCAAATTTAGGGTTTAAATCGATCGAAACGGTTTTCTTTTCTTGTTTCTATGTTGCAAATACTTCTTGACCCCAACTTCATATTGTGTCTAAGGAAAGTGCATAAGATATATTATAGAAAATAAACCAATATTTTGCACAAGGTGTCCTTTGGAAGTGACTTTGCTAATACCAAATTCAACCTCTTGCAACACCATTTTTGGAACCTCCTCATATTTTAAAGGGTTTGCATTATTCGTGGCTTCATCAAACTTCTTCTAAAACTCATCCTTCTTTAATCTCAACACAAAGTCTTAACTGTTGAGTCTTGACAAATTCATCACCCGATATGAACTATGCACTGAATGTCATCACTTGAATATTTGAAATTCAATTCTATCATTTACCTTGGCATGGTTGCCACCATAATCATTGGGGCGAAGACATAGTTTTATTCAATTCTTTCTCTTTGCACACAACATTCTCTGCAATGTCTTCTATCTCACTTGTTTCCTCTTCACCTTCTAGGTTGAATTATTTTTCTTTTCTATGTAGGTTTGTCTTAAGAGGCAACATCTTAAGATTTCTCCCGAATAGATTCACTTATTGTAGGAACATAGGGTGCAATAGGAGCATTAGGATCCCTCTTATATTTTGGCTTTGCATCTACAAAGTGGATCTAATGGGGACATATTTTGGTAGTATATGAGTGCTCATTCTACATCCTTATATTCTTAGTACAATGACATTATTGTGGAAAAAAAATAATATCCTCAATTACATTGAGTTCCCAAGTTAGGGGTTCTATCCCTTGGTCTTAGAAAATCCATTATTTCTTATTGCAATCTAGCTTGATCCTCTTTAAAGAAATTCAAATTTATTTTAACCAAAAACCCTTAAAAATGACATAATTAGAATTTTTGTAATTCTTGTCCCAAATGTAACTTCAACATAGGATTAGATGAGAAAATCCCATGTCATCAAAGTCCTTTATCTGCAAGGACTTATGCTATAAACCTCCTCTTCCTACAAATAAAATTTGCAACACAATAGGAAGTGCCATCTATATTCAACCTTTTTCTCATTTTCCATGATGGCCACTAATTTCTTATGCATGTCATCCAAAATGAATGTGACATAATAAGATTCATTATTCACCATTGTATCTTGAATGCCTATTGCCATAGACATGAAATGAATAGACATTTTTTCTCTGACATCTTCTTCCAAGACCTAGCACAATGTATGATAGGTCTTTATGAAATGATCCTCAAACATGTCAATTCTAAGAGGTTCTATCTCTATTTAAGGAAGTTTGATTGACCTCTTAACCCATGATTTGGGATAGATACAATTTTATAATTTGATTCATTGTAATAGATACTTTTCTCTTAGAGTCTCAAAATTGATGTCTTTATTGGTAGCTAGACTCAGTTTGAAGACTTTCAAAATGTAGTCTTTTGTTAGATTTATCATCTATCTACTATTGTGTTTTAATAACACTACACTCTATGCATCATCCATCCTAGCTATGACTCTAATGAAGTCAACATCTAAAAATCTATTTGGAACCATGAGATTAGCTAGGTCAAGGAATGAAACATTTGATAATGGGGCTCAAGATTCTCCCTTCCTATATTTTCACTCGAACAAGGACCACCATGTCACATGAATTGCCAAAATCTGTGCACCTTTTTGTATTGTTCAAAACTCTATTTGTAACACCATGTGCACCACAATCTTTCAATCCCCTGAGAAACATGCTCCCAGTTATGAGATACAACAATATGATTACTAACAATAAGAACCCATTCTAGTCATCCTAGTGCTTGGAGAAAGGTAGATAACAATAGTTTATACACATAACCATCATGTAGATGTGTTCCATTGGCATTATGTAGAAAAATATAGATAACATCTCTCTTAAGGTCTTCGTATTCATTTGTGAATAGTTTGAGACCTTTCTCTTCTAGAGATTCTTCTAAGCATTGATAGCAAATACCAAAAGTGTTGTCCATTTTTCTATCTCCAAGCTTAGGCATAATCAACAAGAAGAAGAGAAGTGCAAAATAAATGAGATGGATCTGACAAGACAACACCCGAGAGAACAACAAGAGAGAACCCACCCATTGAGGATCACCAAGAGAAACACAGATCATGAAGTTTCCTTGAAAGCCGACGATAAATAATGCCTTACCAAAACACAAGCATCCCACGAGAAGAATAGTTAAATCCAGAACCACATAAATAGAAGGAACGGTAGAGCCATACATAGGAGACATGTGAACATATTAGAAGACACAATAATATTAGCAGAACGTGCTAGAAGAAGACTACAACACACATACCAAGTTGGTATGCGTACCACCAAACAAAACACCATGTAGTTTGTGAAAGAAATAATAATGCCTAGAAAAAGAAGATTCAACAAGAGTGAAAAAAACATGTGAGTTTCAATGCTGCTAATAAATAATAATCACACGTTTCTACCTCATCTCACAATCATAGTCCACATGACTAAAGAGAAAAGGAAACAATAAGAAAAGTGGAAGAAGGATGACATGCATAGATCACCAGGAATGCTCAAATCTGAAAAGAAACTCTTAATATTGATTTGAGAACAACAAATGAACACAAAGACTATAAAAATCCTACCAATTCACTTTGTAGTCGGCTGCACATCAAACAACTCCAACCCCACCAAACCACAACAAAAAAACAAAATTTAACATGCTAAATAAATGTGGAGGAGACACCAAAAAAGATATGAGCAAACCAAAGGATGTAATAATGATAGGTAATGAAGTACAACAAAGCCCAAAGATAAGGAAAAAGGACAAGAACCAACATGCTATGCTCCCTTGCCACACAAAATACAAGGACTAAACTAGGAATGAACTCTTTTCAATAAACTAAGTTAGAGAATAGCTACACATTCTGACATTTAAACCAACTACAAGTACCCTACAAGCTGAGATCCCAAAGACTGAATCATAAATCCAAATTGGCTCCAACATAACTAACAACCCAAAATATTAAACATGAGAGACTGCTAGACACAATCTGAGAAGAAAGAAGGAAAGAACATGACATTCAAATAAATGAAGATTCAATTTGGAGTATCAAAATAAATATACTTTAGGAGGAGTGGATCATCTATAGCTTCCCTTCACAAGGAGATTAATTTTCTTAACCCAAGAAGGTAACCTTTAGTTTCTAGAGTATCAATAACACTATTGGCTTCCTTGCATCAGTGAAATATTTGGTATTACTTAAACAGGGGGAGGAGTCCCCACACTTCATGTAAAATGTAATTTATTCTCTGGCTAGGGGACTCAAATTTCTTAAGAGATGAAATAATATTACGGGAATCCCCTTCAATGAGAAAGTTTTGATTAGGTGAAAAATAGGTTTTGAAAGGACCCAAAACCTTTTACAAAGAACTTACAAAAGATAAAGCATTAACACCCCATAGAGACAACAAAAAAGCAAAAAGCTAGAAAAGGATAAGCGACGACCAAACAAAAGCCATCCAACCCTAAACACTAGTAAAAGTACAACAAACAACTAGAGAACTGACCAAAAAATAGAGAAGAGGCTAGAGCCTAATATGTCTTGAGGAGCTCGGTTGCTTCAAAGATCACAATGTCCATATCGAGAGAAATACTCTTGATCTCTTCCAAATATTTATCTTGAATCCCTTTCTTAGTCATGTTGGATCTAGTTCTTTTCTTAGGGCTAGGGGCAGCCTCTGACTTGTCTTTGTCAACCTCCCTATCCACAACACCTCAATCTCGCTTGAGCTTCCCAACAAGAACCTTTACATGGTCTGCTGAGGCCTTAATAATCTTGTAGCTCTTCTCACCATGCTTCCTTAAGATACCTTCCAAATCCAGAACCCTCATTTCCATAACAATGATTTTCTCCATATTGTTAATAGCCCTAGCATTGTCAAGCGCAGTGATCCTTTTGTCCATAGGAGTGAATTTGGAGTTGTAAGCATAAAAAATGTCCTCTGCCTTCCCAATAGCAGTGTTACCTTGAGGGAGACTACAACTTTTACTCCTACCATGAGAGCTCTTTCCTTTGAAATATTATTTGTGTCATCCAGGATCCTTTAAGCTAATGCAACATATATCTCACCTTTAGAGTTTCTCAACATAGCACCAATACTTGAGATGCCTGGGTTACCTTTAGAGCCACCGTCAAAGTTCAACTTTATGAAGTTATGGGCAAAATATTTTCACCTAATCTCTTTCCTGTTAATTTTATTCATCTTGTTGTTCAACAAGCTAGCTTTGAAAGTAAGAGGGATGAGATCCCATTCAGACAATATGATGGAGTCATGTGAAGTGAAACAAGAGTTTGGACTTTTGGGTTTGATACAATAAGCATTAAAAAATTTAGATATAGATGCTTCAATTTATAAATGACTATTGCAAGGGGGCTAACTTTTGTATGAAAGGCTAACTTCAGTATGAAACTTATGCTGATTTCTCTCCCACCAAATGTTTCAAATTAGAATAAAGGAGGCCACTACCCAAATTGCAATAAAGAATGAATGTTGATGGAGAAGAGGCCAAGATTCACAAACCTTAGAAAGTTCTCCACTTTAAGGGGAATACCAATGAAGTTTTTATTTCAACCAATCCCAACACAAAGAGGTCAATAGATAGTGGATAAAGATGTGATTTATTGTTTCAAACTGAGCTCCACATAAAGTATAGTTGAAAGGAGCAATGCCAAGTCAAACAATTCTATTAATAATTGTAAGCGTTCTACCCCTTAGAGATAACCAAGTGAAGAATCCTTCTTTAGGGAGAACTTCTGCAAGCCAACAAAGAGTAAACTTTTTTGATCTTAGAATGGGATTTATGTCATAAATGACCCGATAACCTTTTTTGATTGTATAGTTACCCAAGGTTGAGGGGGACCAAATAGGCTGGTCCTGAATATATTTGAAGTGGATGATCCTTTGTTGAAGAATATTTGTAAGAATAAGTTTTTGCTCGTTAGGAATGGGAGTGGTCGAGAGATCTTTCTAGGTAGCTTTTAACATCCCATTACAATTTGTGATTAAAATGTAATCTTTTACTTTTGAACCCCACAAGGCTATCAACATTTTATTAGCCCACTAAAGGGAATCTATTTTGTTTAAGGAAAGAAAACTATTTCAAGATCCTCATAGAAATATGATTTTTTACTATCATATATAATCTAGGTGAGGTGGGGAATAAACACTTTTCTAAATCTAATCATAAAATTCCACATATGTGATCCAAAATGAGGATCATGCACAGTAAAAATTGTTTCCTGGATCTTTGCATCTAGATATTTATTTTTCAGAATTGCTGCCCACTTAGAGTTATTATTTGAGTACATCTTCATGATTAGTTTATCACCTAGAGTGTTATTTCTACTTTCCAACTTATGAATCCTTGAGCCCCAAAGATTATTTAGAGTGTAGACTTTCTCCTAAGCCAAGAAATGAAATTTATCTTTTTGTATAATAGAACATGGTGAACAATGCCACAATGTAGATCTGATGAAGGGTGCTCCCCTTAATACCACAAACACATAATAGAAACAGAGAAACACCAACAATATGCAAGAACAAAAAATTGGCTTCTTATTATCTCCACAAATGTGGAATTACAAACTTTCAGAATTACAATATGCAAAGCCACATGGGCATTCCCTTACAATATTTTGTAGGACAAAGCCTCGAATCAATACCCATATCTACTACCCAGAACTGCCCTAGACAACACTACGAGCCTTCTTTATATAGGCATTTTCCACCGCCCGAGAAGATTCCAGAAATTTAGCCCTTAGGGCTGACCAAACTTAGAATTACTTTATTTTTCAATTTATTACATCAAAGTCGGCTCAAAATAACTTTTGAAACCTGAACAGAAATTTTGAAGGAAAATTATTTTCCACCATTTCAGGTGACCCGGCTTCTGGAGACCATAAGTCATCACCAATTGACCCGATTGACTATTATAACCCCATTTCGGAAAGGCCACGAAGTGCTCTACAGGTTTGATTGGTGCAAATGCTTGTCACCCAAATTTTCGACCTCATCCGGGGCCTCTAAAGCCTTCAAAACTGAGTTCAAAGTTTCTATACCCTGCTGCCAATACCGAAAATCTTCAATATCTTCAAAACTAGACTTGATCTAGCCATGAAACTTTACTGGCAGGCTGATATGATTGGGATGAACCTCCACATGTAAAATCAGAATATTTCGAGATCGTATGACCAACTTACTAAAAATGGAAAGTTTCCATAAATAGAAGCTTTGCACAAGATAGCCCTTATTGAATACAAAAATAGAAATATTTTTGGGTGATGCAAGATTGCTCTTACACCCAGGATGCTCCTGCATCAAGATCACTCACCAAATTCTTGCATTATACATTGAAATGCCAAACCTTCATCTACAAGATGGATCCGGTAAGCACAACCAAAGGAAGGATACTAATTCAAGATCTATGCTTTGTAGGATTAGATTTGGTTGATCCCAAATAGAAATTGATAATGATATATAAATGTAAATGAAAAGTCTGATCTATGAAATTAATGCAAGGAAATAGAGACGAATGAATGCACCCAGAAGAGAAATTGGAAAATTACACTTTAGATCCAGAATTCTCAACTGTCAAAGTCTCAGAATTGGTTGTAACTTTAGATCAGTTAGTTTGAGACCTGTATAATGCTGTACTGAGATTTTCACTAATCTTAGGGAGGATGAGGTCGACCTGTATGACCTATTCTTGGGATTAGGTCATGATAGTCAACCTAGTCTTGAACTTTTCTTCTCAAATTTGGACAACACTGTTGCAACCTCCAGACACTGTCTCTAGAAGTATTATACACAAATTTGAGCTTCTAAGACCTATAGTTATGAGAAAATATGTGTGTTTGTGGCTATATAGGGGTTTTCCTTAGCCAACCCGCATTTTGGTGATTTCCACCTCCATGAATAGTTGTTAGGATAAGAAAAATGTGATGTGCTCATGAAACTAGAGTATGTATAAATTTCCAACGAGCTAAAATGCACAAGAAAATGCCTAGATTCAACCCTATGTGTGATAGAGTGAAATCCTAAAATGTAAATGCAAATAATATTTGATTGAATGCATGCAAATAATCATAGATCTGTTAGAATAACTGAGAGGGGGGTGAATCAGTTATCCAGTGTCCCAAATAAAAATGTATAATCCAAAACAAATTATCTTAAACTTATGATGCTCGATAACTTGAAATACTATACTGTCTGTGCTTTTACCGATTACCAGTCAATAACATATAATGATTACCTATCAATTCAAATATGTAACATGCAAATATGACATCAAACAAATATCACAATCATCACATTACACAAGAGATTTAACATGGAAACCCTGTGAAGGGAAAAACCACTTGGGATCGACAACCCAAAAATATTCACTCTTCTGAAGTGAGGCCGGTGAAGACCCAACCCTGTTAAAGGTTACAAACACATTGTTAGGTGTGACCTTGTTAGAGGATTTTAGACCAACTGTTATCGTCCAACTAGCATTCACTATGGGGTTGACAGGATAACAATGTTCATTCTATGAATGTAACATAATAAAGACTTTCCTAGTCCACTCAGTTAAGAGATTTGACTATGTACAATGGTTAAAATGTAACAGTAGGTGATATGTCTTAATACAACTCAATTGTAGATGTACAGATCAATGTTAGGATCATTCAAATCCTCTGTTCAGTATATCAATTATGTTTCAAACAATTTCAGTGACACTGTCGCTCGGTAATAGCTTCCTGAAGCTCGGTATACTCTGTAGCTCGGTTCCTTCTTAACCATTTTGATCAGATGTGCATGAAAACTTGTTCACGCTAAAATCCTATAGTATCTTTCTTTAGCATTCATTTCAGTGAGAAACTCTATCTCTTCTATAGACATGTAAATCATTTTCTTCTCTTCCATTAGATTTTTCCGCTTAATCATCATCATTGATTTTTCCGCTTTAACCTTCCTTGGCTGATGTGTCAATAACACATTTCAATTCAATCCATCAGATCTTTCTCAAATTATGCTAGCCTTCGATCTTCATAACAAACTTTATCTGTTACCTCAGAATCATACACTTTCCAGCTCATCAATCCTTATCGGCTAAGCTAATCATTTAGTTCCTTTTCTCCTGCTCGGTTATCAAAGAAATGCGTCAATGAACACAAGCTCAGTTTACACTGTGCTCGGTGTACACTATGCTTCGTCGGTGTATACTGTAATGCTTCATTAACCAACAACACTACTTTGTGTCTTTCAGCCGTATTCTTCATTATAGATGAATGCAACATAATCAAGTCAATATCATAAGGTCATAGACTCATAAATAAGTTACCCACTATATTCCTTATCCTCATCTGTCATATACATCTTCCTCATGTAGATTTTTCTGTTCTTCATCTCTTTCACTCCTTTGCTATAGATGTTCCGGTATAGTAACTTACAAGATAAGTACTGTCAAACTTAGTTGACATCAATGAAAACATAATACTGATTTAATCATCTTACATATCTAATCAATGACTCCTCGATGATCACTGTATCACAGATTCTTCAATCAGGTTCTAAATCAGTTGTAGTTCATCAATCTCTCCCTTTGGCATTGATGGCAACTCAAGTAATATGAAATGTACCATACACATACCAAACATGTATTCTACAACTTTGTGAACAAATGTTGTACAAGCTCTCCCTTAGCTTAGCTTAATATGTTTAATTACTATGTTACTCAACAAGATTACCAAACTTCTATTCTTTGTAACTGATCTTCAATGTTCAGCTTTGTCATATTGTCTCTCCCTTAGATAGATATCTCATTGGTGCATATTGTTTCACATCTTTCATATTGTTTATCTCTCCCTTTGACAACAATGCCAAAAGAAACAAATAAACAAACAACTCTTTATTAGCCATATAACTCTCTATTGTCCGGTGTAATCTTTGTATCTCTATCTACTAATATGCCAATCTGTTCCAGTTCTCCAAACTTTTCACAGCCTTAGACATGATCCAAAGTGTGAACTATGATGCATCAACAAGAATGATCTTTTGATAAGATTAGGCTGATGCAACATCCAAATCACATTAGTGATCAGTAGATAGGGGACGAACCCCTAGTCTTGTTCTCAAATATTCAAATGTGTCCTTTGGTAGAGGCTTTGTAAATATATCTGTAAGTTGTTCTTTAGATGTGACAAATTCTAACTTCACTTTCTTCTCTAGTACTTGTTCTCTTAAGTAGTGATACTTAATAGATATGTGCTTTGTCTTAGAGTGCATCACTGGGATCTTTGAAATATTAATAGCACTTGTATTATCACAGTATATAATCACTGGCTCGGTGATTACCTCATTCATTCCTTCTAATACCTGCTTAATATATGCAATGTTTGAACAATTTGTAGTAGCACCAACATACTCTGCTTCAATTGTAGACTGAGAAATGCAAGCCTTCTTTTTACTTATCCATGTAACAAGTCTTTCACCAAAGAAGAATGCTCCTTCGGTGGTGATTTTTTCTGTCATCCACATTTCCAACCCAAACAGCATTGGTATAAACCTTCTGTTCAAATTTTCCTTCCTTTGGATACCATAATCCACAATCTTCTATCTTTTTTAGGTATCTTAAGATTCTTTTAGTAGAAACCATGTGTGATTCTCTAGGGTTAGAAAAAAAATCTAGCAAAAATTCCCACAACATGTGCTATATCTGGTCTACTGTGAACTACATACATTAACTTACCAATCATAGATCAGTACAGTGTCTGGTTTACCTCTATAGTTTCATCTTCCTTGGTTAGTTTACATCCTGTAGCCATCGGTGTTCCCACAGGTTTAGCATCTTCCATGCCAAATATTTTCAAAACTTCCTTTACATATTTAGATTGTGTGATGAATATCCCATCACTCTGCTGAATCACTTGTAGTCCTAGAAAGAATTTAATCTTTTTGAACATAGACATTTCAAACTCTTTTCTCATTTCATCAGCAAAGGCTTTACATATGTGATCTTGGCCTCCAAAAATAATATCATCCACAAATATTTCAACAATAAGAATAGTATCATCTGTATCTCCTTTCATATACAAATTGCTGTTCTCACTAGTTCTAACAAATCCAATACTTAACAAGTAAGTATGCAACCTTTCATACTAGGCTCTTGGTGCTTGTTTCAAACCATATAAAGCTTTATGTAGTCTACATACCATGTCTTTCTTGTCTGGATCAACAAACCCTTCTAGTTGTTCTATGTAGACCTCTTCTTCAAGTATTCCATTCAGAAATGCCGACTTCACATCCCTTTGATACACCTTAAATTTCTTGTGTGCAATGTATGCAAGTAACATTCTAACTCCTTGTAGTCTAGCAACAGGTGCAAATGTTTCACCATAGTCAATCCCTTCTTCCTATGCATATCCCTTGCATACTAATCTAGCTTTATTTCTTGTCATTTCTCCATTCTCATTCAGTTTGTTCCTGAAAACCATTTAGTACCAATAACATTCTTGTCTTTAGGTCGGGGTACTAAACTCCAGGTTTTGTTCTTCTCAATTTTCTCAATTTCTTCTTTCACTGCATTAATCCATTCCTCATTCTCTAATGCAACTTTCACATTTTTAGGTTCATATTCACAAACTAGACATGTACCTTCCCTTGCTTTACTTCTTGTCATCATGCTAGCTTGCCTGTCTCTAATAATTTGAGTCTCAGGATGATGTCTTCTGACAAATCTAGCCAGTACTCGGTCTCTTCTTTCTTGTTCATCCTGGGCAGGTTCATTTGCTTTCTCGGTAGGGCCATCCTACTCATTGGGTTCTCTTTCCTATTCCTTGGTAGGATTTAATTTCTGACCGGTTAACACTGTCTGCTGTGTCGGTAGAACCTCAGGTTGTTCAATATAAGTGAATCTACTATAATCTTTCGGTTCCTTTCTGCTTTCTTCTACATTTTTGTCATCAAACTCATCTACCCGAACATTAGTACTTTCAATCATTTTATTAGTAGTTTTATTCAGACACTTATATGCTTTTCTTTTATAGAACATCCTAGGAATATCCCTTCATCACCTTTTGAGTCAAATTTTCCATTTCTTTCATCTTTTAGAATAAAACATTTTCTTCCAAAAATTCTAAAATAACTTACTGTAGGTTTGTGTCCAAACCATAAATCATAGGGTGTCTTGTTGGTGTCTTTCTTCAGGTGAACTTGGTTAAGTACATAAATAGTTGTACTGACAGCTTCCCTCCAATATGTTTGAGCAACATCCTTTTGCAACATCAGTGTCCTGACACAATCAACTATTGACCTGTTCTTTCTTTCAGCAATGCCATTCTGCTGAGGTGTCCTCGGTGCTAAGACTTGTCTTCTAATACCATGCTCATTACATAAATCAGTAAATTCATCAGAGATAAATTCACCTCCTCTATCAGATCTTAAGCATTTTATTTCTTTTCCCGTCTCTTTTTCCACTTTTGCCTCATACCATTTGAACATTTTGAATGCCTCAGATTTTTCTTTTAAGAACATGACAATCATCAATCTAGTATGGTCATCAACAAAAAGAATAAAGTATCTATCACCATAATAACTCTGAGTTCTCATAGGACTACATAGATCGGTATGAACCAACTCAAGTATCTTCTTTGTTGAATAGTCTTTGCTTTTAAAACTAGACTTAGTCATCTTACCTTTCTAACATTCATGGCACATAACATGATCTGACTTTGACAAGTTAGGCAGACCTCTAACTCTTTTTCTTTTACTGATTTTAATCACATTATCAAAACTCACATGGCATAACCTTTTGTGCCACAACCATGCATCTTCATCTTTCATTATCAAACAAGAAGACTGATCAATATCAAGATAAAAATAGATTACCTCTGGATTGTGTACCAGTTCTGAAAAGTCTTCCTCTGTCACCATAGATCTTTACCTTTTTTTCTCAAAAGCAAGTCGGTGGCCTGAATTGTTTAGCTGTGCCACACGTAGCAGATTGTAGTTCAGTCCTTTCACCCAATAAGCATTTTCGCATTTTATTTTATCATTAATCATCAGTGAACCTTTACCTTTTACCATACAGGGTGCATCATTACTCATTCTCATAGAGCCTCCATTGTATTCTTCAAGTTTATCAAACTTCTCCTCATCACCAGTCATGTGATGTGTTCAACCACTGTCTATGATCCATGTATCATTCCTATCAACTTTAGAGATCAGTGTTGTTTCTTCATGTTTTTCTTCTTCCTCTGAGTCATCTTTCATAGCAACAAATACAACTTCTACATCATCATTAAAGTCAGATTCAGATTCATTTTCTTCAGCTATATAACATACCTTTTTGCCTTTGTCATTACTGTCTCCGTTGTTGTATCGATAGCTCCTATTGTTTCTCCTCCCATAGCTTCCTTAAGATCAGTCTTTGGTTCTTTCATCATCTTTCTTATGGGCACATCTAGCAGTAATGTGGCCAACTTCTTTACAATTAAAGCATGCTAAAGGTAACTTGCCTCTATACCTTCCTTTTCCTTTTGGTAACCTTCTGGCCATAAGAGCTTCAAGTTCATCAAGCTCATCATTAGTATTTCTATCACTATCATTTTTATTATTTTGGCTACTAGACTTACCAATCTTCAGAGAAGTCATAAAAGCAGATTCAACAGTCAGTACAACATTGTTATCAAAGTTATTCAATTCAAAGGTTGTAAGTTTACCAATCAGATTGTCAAGAGTAAGGGCATTACTTGAAGCATACCTTGTTTCATGAATTGTAGAAATTTTGATTGCATAAACCGATAATAATGTTATGAGAACCTTGCTTACTACTGTTTCTTCACTAATAACACCATCAAATGCTCTAATAGCATGTACTACCTCTTTCAGTTTGTTTGTGTATTGCACTATATTCTCTCCTTCCTTCATCTTCATATCATCGAATCTACCCCTTAGGCTTTCAACTCTGGCTCTTTTAACATTCACATCACCACTGTAAACTTGAGCAAGTTTATCCCACATATCTTTGGCAGTTGTGCAACTTTTAATATCTTCAAATTCAGCATTAGTACAGGCAACAACAATCTCCATCATAGTAATATTGTGTTCATGCCTATCTCTCAGTTGATCGAGTGTCAGGGGACTAGTGGGTGGTGCAATGTATCCATTCTCCATCAGTGTAAGGGCGGAATTCCCAATTCCAGATACATGAAGCTTCATTCTGCTTTGCCATACTGTGAAGTTATCTTTATTCAGCTTTGGTACTTCCCTCTTATACATTTTGAGATCTTTGTACTAAAGTCCCTAAAATTCTGTTCTAAGCAACCAATGCTCTGATACCAATTGTTAGAATAACTTAGAGGGGGGTGAATCAGTTAACCAGTGTCCCAAATCAAAATGTATAATCCAAAACAAATTATCTCAAACTTATGATGCTCGGTAACTTGAAATACTATACTGTCTGTGCTTTTACCGATTACTAGTCAATAACATATAATGATTATTGATCAATTCAAATATGTAAGATGAAAATATGACATCAAACAAATATCACAATCAACACATAACACAAGAGATTTAACATGGAAACCCTGTGAAGGGAAAAACCACTTGGGACCGGCAACCCAAAAATATTCACTCTTCTGAAGTGAGGTTGGTGAAGACCCAACCTTGTTAAAGGTTACAAACACACTGTTAAGTGTGACCTTGTTAGAGGATTTTAGACCAACTATTATCATCCAACTAGCATTCACTATGGGGTTGACGGGATAATAATGTTCATTCTATGAATGCAACATAATAAAGACTTTCCTAGTCCATTCAGTTAAGAGATTTCACTATGTACAATGGTTAAAATGTAATAGTAGGTGATCTGTCTTAATACATCTCAATTGCAGATGTAAAGATCAATGTTAGGCTCATTGAAATCCTAAGATTAGTATATCAATTCTGTTTCAAACAATTTCAGTGACTTATTGTCGCTCGGTAATAGCTTCTTGACGCTCGGTATACTCTACAGCTCGGTTCCTTCTTAACCAGTTTGATCGGATGTGCATGAAAACTTGTTCACGTGAAAATCCTGTAGTAGCTTTCTCTGGCATTCGTTTAAGTGAGAAACTCTGTCTCTTATATAGACATGTAAATCATTTTCTTCTCTTCCATCAAATTTTGCCGCTTAATCATCATTGTTGATTTTGCTGCTTTAACCTTCCTCAGTTGATGTGTCAATAACACGTTTCAATTCAATCCATCAGATCTTTCTCAAATTATGCTAGCCTTCGATCTTCATAACAAACTTTATCTGTTACCTCATAATCATACACTTTCCTGCTCATCAATCCTTATTGGCTAAGCTAATCATTTAGTTCCTTCTCTCCTGCTTGGTTATCAAAGAAATGCATCGGTGAACACAAGGTCGGTTTACACTATGCTTTGTCGGTGTATACTGTAATGCTTCTTTAACCGACAACACTACTTTGTGTCTTTCAGCTCTATTTTTCATTATAGATGAATGCAACATAATCAAGTCAATATCATAAGGTCATAGACTCATAAATAAGTTAACCAATGTATTCCTTATCCTCATCTGTCATATACATCTTCTTCATGTAGATTTTTTTGTTCTTCATCTCTTTCACTCCTTTGCTACAGATGTTTCGGTATAGTAACTTACAAGATAAGTACTATCAAACTTAGTTGACACCAATGACAACATAATACTGATTTAATCATCTTACATATCTAATCAACAACTCCTCGGTGATCACTGTATCACAAATTCTTCAATAAGGTTCTAAATCAGTTGTAGTTCATCAAGATCTAGAGTGTAAACATGAAAATATGAAGCATTAATGCATATATTTGAAAATAAGAAGGAAATCATACCAAGCCCTAAGTGGAAAAAGTACTTCTAGCCATCCTCATAATCCATTTGAAACTCCACAATGATGTATAAATTGATGTATTGGATGTCTTGGATGCTTGATTGAGATGGCATATGCTTGATGTTCATGCTTGAAATGGATAGATGGAGTCTTCAATAGAAAACCCTTTCTTCAATGGATGTCATCAAACTAGGGATTCCACCTTGAAATTTATTTTTGTAATCAAATTGGGGCTTTCATCTTGCACTTGATTTCATTCTTTCCAAAATGAAGCAATAAGGTTGGTTTTATAGTGATTTTCAAGAGTTAGAATTAAGCAAGCCGACTAAAAATCTATAAACCTTGCAAATGCATCAAGATGGACCCCGACCTTAAATATGAGCCCAAATTCCTTGGACAAGGTTGACGTGGTATACTTGGTCCTAGGACAAGGTTTTCATAGTCGACCTTGTCCACCAAGAACTGGCTAAAATTTGATAGGTGGGTTACAATAAATCTGCAGGTGCAAGATCAAAAGTTGTAGCTAACTCCGATGTTGGGATTGCATTCTAAGGCCAAAAGAAGGTGATATAGGGCGTAGGAGATGGAATAAATTTTTTGATTGAAGGAAAATAGAGGAGGATGTCTATAAATTATATCTTACCTCATTTTTTCACAAGTTGGAGAGAATAGAGAACTTGTATTTGAACTAGGTATGAATTAAGTGCAATTATGAAGTCCTAGAATAAAAATATATAATGTAAATATAGTAAGGTGGGTGCTAAAAAATTGTGGAATTATAGAGAAAACATGTTCTTACAATTTAGGATGTTACATTTATCCCCCACTTTAGTGCTATATGATACTACGTGATACACATATAATCAGTAAATAAAAAAGGATATATCAAAGCCCCTAGTGTGCAGATCCTATATGAAATTATTTGTAATCGTAAACTACAAAACCACATGTTAGTGAAAATATAAATCACTTAGGGATTACTAAAGAAATGATGAAGTTTGTGAGTAGCTATATGCCCCCTATTTCAAATTTCTATTATGAAGGTGAAACATGGAATCATATATACTATGACAAATTGTGAAGGCTAATTATTGAAAAATGCTTATTAAAACCATTGAAGATGAATTTGAAATGTTTCAAAAAGAATTTGGATAGAGAGGAAACTAGATCATGATTCCAGCATCTATAACGTTGCGGAAATCAGAGCTTTCTAGCTCAAGTTATGATCAAATGAATGAAGAGAGGTATGAATGAAGGAGAATAGTTAAGCATAGTACCGACACAAATTCATATCATTTATGGGGTTCCTAAGTGGTCTACCATCCATATTAGCTAATTTATATGTGCAAGAACTGTAAAATTCAGTGATGATGTATGTACCAAGACAATTAGGCCCAAATTTACCTCTTTCTCCACATAGAGCATATACATTGCATTGATTCTCATAAAGAACCGATTCTCCAGCTGAGAAAGAACATTCAATCATATTATGATTATATTTATTCTTTAGAGATTTATGATATTATTGAATATGTTCAATGGAATTAATGCTTTGTTCATCCAACATTTCAAGTTGTTGAAGTCCTTGTTCTCTCAAAGTGTCATTATCAATTATTCCACTAAGGGAAATTATCAATGAGGGTATTTCCAATTTCAAAGGTATAATTGCACATGCACCATAAACTAGATTATAGGGGGTTGTTCCTATTGTAGTACAAACACTTGTCCTATAATCTAGTAAAGAATAGGTCAATTGCATGTGCCAATCCTTAGCATGTTTGTTGATAGTCTTCCTAAGAATTTACTCAATGACCTTGTTTGATGCTTCAACTTGACTGTTAGATTGGGCATAGTACGAAGTAGAAAAACATTTCTTGATACGATATTTTTCTAGAAATTTTTTTACTTCCTTGTTTTTAAAAGGAGTACCATTATCATATATTATCATTGACTGAATACCAAATTGGCCAATATTATTCTCTAGTAGGAAATTGTAAATGACATCATCTATAATAGAGCGAAGAGGAACCACTTCTACCCATTAGTGAAGTAATCCATATAAGTGATGATGTAAGTATGTCCTTAATAAGGAGGTGATATTTTTCCAAGGAGATCTAGGCCCCAAAGATTAAAGGGCCATTAATCTACTTGAGAGTGGATTTCATGTGTAGGAGCATGTGTGAGATTATTGTGATGTTGACATTGAGGACATCACTTGACAAGGGAAAAAAATCTTGTTCCATAGTTTTCCAATAATATCCCAAGTGGAGAAACTTGTTAACTAGGGACTTTCCACCAAAATGCAGGCCATAAGATCCTAAATGAGCCTCTTGTAAAGCCATAGGAATCTCAATTTTATTAAGCCATAAAAGTAAAAGACCATTATAAGAGTGCATATCAAGAATGTCAGTAGGGATGATGTATCTTATAGAAAGTTTACGAATTTGAGCTTTAGTATTTCTTGTTTTGATTTAGGAAAAGTACCATCTCATAAATAATGAAATATGTGTGAACAACATTCATTTGAATGAAGATTAAAACAAAAAGCCTCAGTATTAGAAATTTTAGAGACATAAGTTCTGACAAGATTGTGTATGGTGAATTGATAACTTTCAACATTGTCCTCTAAAGAGATAAGAGAATTTGCACTTTCCATAGCATCCACATGTCTATTATCCTTACAAGGTAGAGATGAAATAGAATGAGAAGAGAGTTTATCAAGAAGTTCTAAGGCTAAATCATGATATTGAGCCAACTTAGAATGTTTATCTTGATATGCTCCATTAATTTGTTTCACAATTAATTGTGAATTTGCAAATATTTTAATATGTTTCACCTTAAGGGATAAAGCTAGTTTCAATCTAGCGATAGGGATTCATATTACACAATATTATTAATACAAGAAAATTTGAGATGATATGATGAAAGTAGAGGTTTCTTTGAAGGAGATACAAGAACAACATTGACACCAGAGCCATTTATGCATCTAGATCCATGAAAGTAAAACCTCAAGGTATCATCAATGTCTATAGGTAAAACAAATTCATCAGGGAAAGTGATAGGATTAGAAGTTGAAGTAGGTGAAGGAGCTTCAAAAAAATAATTGGTCAAATCTTGTCCTTTAATTTCCTTTTGAGAAACAAAAATTTAAATCAAAATCACTTAGCATCATAACCCATTTAGCCAAGCATCATGATATATCCCTTTTGTAGAAAATATGTTTCAAAGGTTTGAATTTTATGATGACATTGAATTCAACATTGAGAAGATAATGTCAGAGTTTCGAACAAGCAAAAAATAAAGTGATACATTGTTTTTCTATCAGGGTATACCAGGTTTCATAATCTATAAAAGTATGACTAATGTAATACACTAGTCACTCTTTTCCATCCTTATCATGATGAGATAAAAAAATGACTAAAGTATTAGGAGAAGAAAAGTGTATAAGAATAATGGTTGATTAGGTTGATAAGGTTGTAAGATAGGAGGATTAATGATATATTGTTTGAATTTCTCAAATGTATGTTTACAATCATCATTCCATGAAAAAGTAGTATCCTTCTTTAACAAGGAAGTGCAAGGAATTGTATGATCCAAGTGTAATACAAACTAACGAATAGCCTGTATTTTTCCTTGCAAAATATGGAGTTAGAAGATGTTTTAGGGAGGTCGCATATTAATAATGACATCAATCTTTTCAGTATCTGCTTCAATACCCCTATTTGAGATTATAAATCTAAGAAGTTTTCCACTCTCTACACCAAAAGCACATTTCTGAGGATTTAAGTGCATGCTATATTTATGCATTTTCTCAAAGTTTCTCTAAGAACAATAACATGATCCTTACAAGAAATGGACTTGGTGAGAATTTAATCAACATAATCTTGAAGAATCTTATGGATGTAATCATGAAAGATGAGTGTCATAGCATGTTGATAAGTAGCACTAACATTTTTCAATCCAAAGGGCATACAGACCCAACAAAAGGTTCCCCAAGGAGTGATAAAATTAGTATTTTTGTATTGATCTTGAGTAGGAATGAAGATTTTATTATAACTAGAGAAACCATCCATGAAAGATAATAAATAATGTCCTACCGTGGAATCCAAAACCATTTCAATGTTTGGGAGAGGGCAATCATGCTTCAAGGAAGCTTTATTTAAGTCTAGAAAATCTGTACATATTTTGATTTTTATTGTCACCTTTAGATATGACTACAATATTTGAGGTCCTAGGAGAATAATCAATAGGATGAATAAAGCCATTGTTAAGGAGTTTTTCAATTTTATCTTTCACAAGGAGAGCAATGTTGGGATTTATCTTGTGTATCTTTTGTTTTACAAGCTTTGCATTAGGAAGTAGAAAAATGTTATGTTTACAATTTTAGGATTAATGCCAGACATATCAGAATAAGCCCAAGCAAAGACATCAGGAAATTCATGGAGAAGAGAAGTAATATCTTTGCGTTCATCCTCATCTAGACATTTGTCAATCTTGATCACCTTTTCAGTGTTATAAGGATCTATTTGCACATCAATGCCGTTATTAATAAAAAAATTACTTTTTTGAGAGACATCCATATGCAAAGGGGAATTATGTTTATGGCTAAAAGTAATCTCTTTTCTGAAGTATTCTTAAGCATTTAAAAAATAAGGAAATCCTCGATTGTGTTGAAAAGGAGGGAGATCATCATATGTCCCCAAGAACTCTACTAAAGAATCATGATTACTAAATGTATGAAAAAGAAATATTTTGATCAAAATCAATGAGTTGAGGATTCTCAATTTTTAGAGTTCCAAAAGAGATAGTGTTGACATTGAGAGTAATTGGTTGTGGTTGCTTATAACACTAGTAAATTTTAGCTTGTTTTTTGATGAGGTTTAGTCGATTATTAGATGCCCATTGGTCGGCTAATCTACTATAATAGTTGTCAGAGTTTTTTAGTTGATAATACAACACATCAAGTGTCCGTTGAAATTGTGACATCAATAGTGGTTGAATTATCAATGGAGATGACGTCAAAATAATTGCTTCAACTTGGAAGAATTGCCTGCTATATCATTTACCTTTGCATCCAATGTTGGTTGAAAGTGCGATGTACAATCGTCAGAGTAAACATCGAATGTATAGCTTTCTTGTTGATATTTCTATTCTTTGTTGGTCCAAAAAGAGACCAAAAGTTTAATTTTTTTTTAAAAATATATATAGATTATCAAATTAAGCACAACAATATTATGTTGCTGTTGTTTACTGTTTACAAACAGTCACACATTTCCTATCTTATTTCACACAAACATGTCGGGCAATGAGAAAGAGGGGGATTCTTTGAGGATTGAATGGGTTGTGGGAGAGTTTGGGAAAGGCTTTCTCAGACTGCCACTCTCCACCTTAGCATTCCCATTTCTTGGGGATACTTCTCGTTGCGTATGACAAGGTAGAGCTCCTTGTCCATTTCTAGATATACATCTTCTTTCCTCAATCCTACATGCAATACATATTTAGTTCCACCAAAATTACTTTGAAATTACAACCTTTTAAGGATAAGAACACAAAAATAATAGCAAACATAAACACAAGAAATACTAGATTTATGTGGAACAACTTGTAAAGGGAAAAACCATGGAAAAGATTGCTCTCAAATATATGCACACCAATTAAGGTGAGTTACAAGAAAGAATAACTACCAAAGAGACTATGAAGAATGATAAGAGAGAATATATCCACCACTAATGTCCAACCCACTCATTTTTTTCAATACTATAGAAACTAAGATAAAGATATTTGTGAAGGTTTTATAGACATAGGTTACTGAATCATCAGCTTTGCACTGGTACTCAATCTGGAAACCCTTGTATGTATATAGCCACTCTAGAAAATCTCCACATCTAGAAAATCTCCACAAAAATCCCTTCTGGCCTCCATTGCATATACGTCTTCTCAAAATCTAAAAACTTCGGCCCATCATTGATTCTCATCAATGTACCAATTTGGATAGTAAGTCTAATTTAATTTGTCCATGGACTGAGACCTTAAATTATTGAGCTTCTCTTTGTTTCAAGAAGAGTATAACATTCTCTACTTAACAGGGCCAACCACATGAAGGTGGAAGCTCATCTGGCCCCTCGTAGGAGCCTCTTATGACCCTTTACAACATTTTAAGACCTCTAAGATATATTCTTAGGGATCGTAAATGACTATAAAGGGTCATAAGGGGTCCTAGGACACAACAGCTGAGAAACATAATTGTAGGCATCGCGGTCACAATTTTTTGGAGATAATGTAATTGAGTTGTATACCCAGACAATGGAGAGAAACTCCTGCACCTCCGATTCCAAGTTGACTACATTTGTTTCTCATGAATACAAGGTCCTCCAACAAATGTATTCAACTTGGAATTGGGGGTGCAGAAGTTGCTCTCTATCGCTTGGGTACACAACTCAATTACGTTGTCTCCAAAAGATTATGACTATGATGCCTATAATCATGTTTCTCAGGTATTGTGAAATCTACATTTATGTTTCTTAGCTGTCGTGTTTATGTGCATGTTTTTTATGTGTTTTGGATAGTAAGTCTAATTTAATTTGTCTGTGGACTAAGACCTTAAATTATTGACCTTATAGAACAACAACAACTAGGAAGGATGTATTCAACAGATGTTGGCAAGCGATCCTTCCTAGCGGCTGTTGTTCTATAAGGTTTGTCTCAATCCCAATAGGTTGTAGTTTCATTTTCTAGATGCTTAAGTTAGAGGGGGCTTACAATAATAAATCATGTAATGAGGAGGCTTAGAACACTAGTATATGCAAATTTCATTATTTAATAATAAAAATCTATTAAAATGTTTATACCTGTGTGCTATAATTTTGTCACACTTCTATGGATCATTACATGCAAGGAAACTCAAGAATGAGCCCTCACAAATCGATCCATAGCTCCCTAGGCATGGAGTGCAAGGGTTTTAAGAATGCTCTCAGCTAGAGCTATTTAGCCTATAACCTTGCTAGTAAACCATGCAATGGGAGATTCAATGAAGACAAGGGCAAGAATGCCAATATCCTCAAGAATGAAGAATGAAAATGCAATGCAATGCTATGATAGAAATGAAAATGCAAGCTAAGCTATGAAAGGAAATATGCAAGTGTTACAACCCAAGCTAATTAATCTATGTGAGCTAATCTAGAGCATAGAAATGAAGCTAATCTAAGAAAGCATAAATATGAAGCTAAGCTAAGAATGCAAGAATGAGATGTAGAATGCAAGAATGAGATGTAGATGCTAAGAATGCTCCAAATCTTCAAAACCTCCAAAGTGACCTAGAAATCTTGCAGCATAAAGTTAACGTAAAAAGTTGGGGATCTAGAATGAAGAAGAGAGCTCTTCTTTTATAGGAAATGAGAAGGAATGGACCATGGAGATTAAGAGGCAAAATATTTAATCAATGATGGAGCTTAAAAAAGGAGAAATCCATGTGCACAAGTATCTTCCAATGAGAAAATAAGAGTTGACTTTTGTGTCCATATGAGACAAAAAGTGTTTTTTCCCTTTTTATAAAATAAGAATAATGCTTTATTTGTGCAACTTAGGATAAGAGGAAAAGTGGGGGCTTTTTATTTATTAAAAGGGGAGGAAATGTTCCTTTTAATAAATAAAAACTTAGGATAAGATGGTTAGCCCATAGAAAATAATCGAATAAATGATAGAGCTAGGATTTGATCAAGAATAGGAAATTTATGATTTAGCAAAAGGGGCTAATAGTCTAGGTGACCATTTTTAGGTGTATACAATACCTTCTTCTCTCATTTGTTGGTGTAATTCCTCTTTGAGTATCCCCTTTCTCCTTTGCATCCAAAATGAACTCATTCCAATCCCTCACTGGAATAAAGGGAGGATACTCAAACTTCAGCAAGACTTCATACCACACAACATTTGTAGATTACGTTCAATGCATTATTTACGTTCATAAATCAGCATTGCGTACAAATCTGTGGACGGTGCGTGGTATGAAGCCTCGGTGAAGCTTGAAAATGATAGTCAATCCATAGTCAAGGTCACGAAAAAAATGGAATAACCAAGAAAACACTATACATTAAATCATGTGATTGATAGCAGATTGGGGCTCACCTCAGCCACAAACATGAAGAATTATTCTAAAAAAATATGTAAAGCATATATATGTGCACTTGAGGCAAAGAGAAGTTACGCTATATCCATATTAAAATATTAGTTACAATATGAAAATACTAAACTAACTAATTCCTGAGTTCATCTCTTCATATGGTCACAACAAAGATATGTGATTACAATACAGAGAAGGCATCATAAAAATATAATTTCAAAATTTGCCCTAGTCTGACATGTTTTGCACTCAAATCCTTCATCGCGAATAAGTGGAGATGGGTGGATAGATGCAAATGAGTTGTCATCAACCCAACTAAAGTATCTACAACCATTATTTCCCTGTGATGCCCAGTCTACATTAGTTCTTATATTATAATGAATAGTATTTACATTAAAAACATTAAATATATACACATTAGCAACCTTTTTTCTATTTGGGCAGCACCAAAATTATCATCCAGGGTTGTTCAGTGTCTGTGAAGTTTTCAACACACACTGTCCACCACCACATTGATAGTTTGGCACATTGACAAGAGTAATTGAGCCTATATATCAATAATGCACCGCACCATCGTTACTACATTTATTATTTTTATATGATTATTTTTATATGAAATACACCAAGGAGTACCATCAGAAATATTAACCATTTACAATAATGAAAAGTAAACTTAAATCAAATAGCTCATTTTTTTATTAGCATGTGTAGTCTCTGTGTATATGAAAAATGAAAAAAATATGAAGCTGAAATAAAACAGTGAACAAAATAGTCTTCCACATAAACTGAATGAAATATACCATCAACAGAAGGTGACAAAATCCTATCATGAAGCACAAACATAGAAAATCAAAAAGGGACAAAAGACAAGAAATAAGAAAAATCATTACGACTATAGAAAAATCGTTTATACTATAATAAAAAAAAGAAACACTCTTTGTCAACAATTTTCTCCTATGATAGAGTTGATTGGGGTCTCCTTGAGAGAACTCTTCTTGCTTTTGGTTTCAACAGATGTTGTACTAAGATCCTCTTGCAACTAGTGACTTTGGCCTCTTTTTCTATTTTGGTTAATGGATGCCCCACTCCCTTCTTCAAATCCTCTAGGGGCCTGAGGCAAGGGGATCGTCTTTCCCCTATTTTATTTGTTATTATGGCAGAATGCTTGGGTAGATACATTGAGGTAGCTATCTTAAAAGGTGAATTAAAAGGTTTGAGACCATCTTCTTAGAACTATGTTTGTTCTCACCAACAATTTGTGGATGATTCTATTTTCCTTGGAGAAGTCACTGTGGCTGAAGCTAAAAATCTTAAACTTTATCTCAATAATTATGGTAAAGCTTCTAGGCAACTCATTAATTGGAATAAAAGCTCGTTATACTTCATAAATGTCCCTGATATAAGGTAGAGGAAAATCAGTAGAATCATGTGCTGTCAAATTGGCTTGCTCCCTGCTACCTATTTAGGCTTGCCTCTTGGTCTTAATCCTCCAGATTGTTTTTGGAGCTCCATTGTGGAAAAATTTCATAAAAGACTTGCTAGTTGGAAAGGTGCTCTCCTCAGTCAGGCAAGTAAAGTTCAATTGTTAAAGGCCTCCCTTCAAAGCATCCCTATCTATGCTCTTAGTCTTTTCAGAATTCCTAATAAGTATGCTGAAGCTATTGAGAAAATTCAAAGACACTTTCTCTGGACTGGTGTTGAGAAAAAAAGAAGAATGTCTCTAGTCTCCAGGGATAAGGTCTATCTTCCCAAACCTAAAGGTGGATTGGGAATTAGTAGAATTAGACAATTGAATGATTCTCTTTTGGCTAAACTCTGTTGGAGAAGTTATAACTCAGAAGGCAAATGGAACTCAATATGGCATAGTAAATATAAAAAAAACCTTCCTAATCTTTGTAATTATTTGGAGTTTGATATTGAAATAATGGGCTCTAGTATATGGAAAAATGTTACTAAAACTAAGAGTATCATTTGGGAAGGAGTTAAATGGAATATTAGTAAGGGGAACATTGTGAGTTTCTGGGAAGATCTTTGGACTGGGGACCTTCCCTTATCTGAAAACCCTGAATGGACTAAATACATGGCTGAATGCAAAGATAAAATAGGCTCTAAAGTTAGTAATTATAGGATCAACAATAAGTGGATTGATTTATCTTTGATTAACATCAATCTTCAGACTCTTAACAACATGCTTAATGTTGTGGTCCTCTCTGAGCAAGAAGATACTATCATATGGAAGCATAATTCTAATGGGCAATTTTCTATTGGCTCGGCCTATTCTTAGAATTTGAGTACTACTATCCCCCCTTTCTGGGCTAAGGCCTAGGTTAGAGGTCTTACCCCCAAGATCAACATTTTCTACTAGATGATGTTACAAAATAAAATCTTGACTCTTGATAACATCAAGATGAGGGGAATGCATTTAAATAACATGTGTTGTCTGTGCAGGGAAGATGAAGAATCTATTAACCATATTTTTATTCACTGTGCTTACACTCAGGAACTTTGGGGCCTCTTCTTCAACACCTTCAACTTGAATTGGGTGCTCCCTAAAGATATGGAGGGAATGTTCAAATCTTGGAACATAACTTCTAGAAACAAAGACATCGAAGGGATATGGAATTATGCTCTGCCTCATATATGTTGGGCTATTTGGAAAGAGAGAAATGATAGAATCTTTAGAGAGATCATTACCCCTCCCAAGATTTTGTTCAAGAAAACTAGAAGATTGATTAGTGAAAACTACAGAATAATGAACTCAGAGGGAACCAATGCTGATGATGAGGATACCATTATCCTAAAAAATTAGAGAATCCAAACTAATAAGAAGAACCAAAATAATCCAAGGGATGGTGTGAATTGGGATTTCCCACCTCCTGGATGGATGAAGGTTAATTTTGATGGTGCGTCTAAGGGGAATCCAGGCATTGCTAGATGTGGCATCATTATTCAGGATGAGAATGGTAATTGCAAAGCTATAAAAGCTATACCTATTGGTTCCTAGACTAATCACATGGCTGAGGCTTCTGTGGCTTATCAAGGAATCATCTTAGCCAAAGAATATAATTGTAATAAATTATGGCTTGAAGGAGATTCAAAAAATATCATTGACTATCTCAATGAAAAATATAAACCTTCATGGACCATTGATAATATTATTAAAGCGGCAAGAGAGAAAATTAGTACTATGACTGAGTGTATCATTACTCACATCTATCATGAAGGTAATGTGGTGGCTGACTGGGCTGCTAATTATGCTTGCAAAAAAGGGGAAGTCACATCTTGGTAGGACAAGGACAGTTTTCCGCTTGAGATCAAATCCATCATTTAGCATGAGAGTGTTAGAAAGTAAAGATCCCCAAGATAACTGAGAGGGGGGGGTGAATCAATTATCTGATAATTTAACCATTCAACTACTTTAAACAATATAATTAATGTACTAATCAACCATAGAAAGATAACCATACACAATTGCACAATAACACAAGATATGTTGACTAGGGAACCTCTTGAAAAGAGTAAACCCCAGTGGGAATGATGCCCACAAAATGATGCACTAATATGAAAGTTCCTTGTTAGAGGATGGACCCTATTAGGAGTCTTATGAAATACATTCAGTACATATAAATCCCTGTTAGGAGATTTTGAATCCCTGTTAAAAGATTCTAACCCGGTTAAGAGTTTATGGAAGACAGAAGGACCCACTGCCCAAACAGCTTCAAGGCAAGATCTCTGAACCCACTATCCAAAAGATATTAGAATTATTCAATAGAATAATATGAAATATATTACCTCCTTCACATTGTGCCAAAACCGCACTCTCTGCTACACAAGATCACAATTCTAGATCTCTGTACTCACAAGTCTTCCTTCATCACTGAATTAGCTCTTTTCTTCACTTCATGCATATATTCGCATCTCAACCTTCACAAATACATATTGAAACAAGGAAAACATTCCTTCTTATATACAAAACTCAAATAATTACAAATGAGTTGGTCCTCAATTACAAAATAATAATTTCTACACGCTACACACAAAATTCACATAAAACTGTCGGCTTCCAGATACTGTAACTTTCTCAAAACATATCTTTGAAGTTTGTGCTATGAACCACATCATCATTAATGAGTCTCCAACATCCCTTTAACTACACAAAATCAGATTCCATCCCAGCTAAGAGATATCCTCCGATTTCTGAAAATCACTTCATAGAAACACTGTCTAAACACTGCTTTCACCAAAATGCTCATAACTCTCATGAATGAATGAAGTTCTTTTTGTGATATTAACCATAGGTTAATAACACACCAAAGAACATACCATCAAGTGCGCAAAAGCCAATCTGCAATAAAACATGTGTGCAAAACAAAATTGTACCTACTTTCCTGCTGATATCCAATATATCACTGTGTTGACATCAATGATAATCCAAGTCATGAATGCAACAAAAACTACTACAGAATGACTACCAAAGTACTTTTCATTCATTCCTAACAGAGAGATCTTATAGAAACCAGAGAAGTGAAAGACAACTTAAGTTGGATGGGGATAAAAATGAGGAAGGTAAAGATTAATTATTGCAGTATCATTTCCCAAAACTCCTCTTGGGATGATGATGTATCCTCACATGATTGCTGGGATCCGAAAACATTAGATATTAATTCTAATATTAGTAAGGGGATTGTTGTCATTTATATCATTATGAGGTTCTTTTCTCAAATTGTGAAAATGGGAGGTGGGAAGAAAAGATATGAACTAGTGAATTGCAATGATTGGAAACATAAAAGGGAGGCTTGGGAGATTCTCAAGAAGGGCGACTTTAGTGCCTACATGGAGAAAATCAAGGGGGTCAACTCGAGAATCACTCAGTACTTCCTTAAGAATTGGAAAAATGGTAAGATTCTGTTTAATAACTACTGGATAGATATCAATGAAGATTATATAGCTAATGCAACAGGTCTTATTAAGGAAGGGATGAAATTTTATCATGATAGGAGTTTCTCTGATTCAGTGGCTGAGAAATTTCCAGAAAACAAGGAGGAAGATGCTAGAATGGTTAAACAAGTTGGTGGGTTTATCAGTCCTACTCATATCAATAGACCTTGGCGCTTTGTACTTTATGCTGCTATTAGCTACCTCACTCTTGATAGGAGGTTTTCTAGAGCTTATGGTCACCATTTTGAATCATTTTAGGCATGATGAATTTATAAGTATGTCCTATTATTTGATGTGTTCCATGAACCATACTATCAAGAGCTTGCAGGAAGACCCTAAAGGGGACCACACGTCCCGTCAGGCTCTCATGGTTATTCTCTACAACCATATGAAAGATAAAAATGTGGCTAGACCTATCAGGAAGGGTAATAGCCCTAATAAGGAGTACTTAGACGAGGAGGGATCAGATGGGATGTTTGAAGCTAACACGGAAGATGATTGAAGGGATGATGGTAAGAAGGCGGGTAAGAGTAAAGGTAAAAACAAAGCTAGCACTGTTAAAAGAAAAAGTGAGCTGCTGAATGATGATATTCCCACTTTTGAGGATAAGCAATAGAATCAAAAAATAATGAAAAGAAATAGCCCAAAAATCAAAGGGAAAAAAGTGGAAAGCAACAGGAGTACTAAGAAAAAGGCCTTTTCGACTCTTCTGATGATGAGGAGAAAATGGAGCATAAGAAAGGAAAGGGTAAAAGGAATTATAGCAGTGTTGAAAAAATTCAAGAGGAAGAGAACATGACTGATTCTTGTGTTAATCACAAAGAGAAGGAGAAAGATAAAGTTGTTGGAAAAGGCCCTAACCAGGTTGGGACTAGTAACCCTCTAAGGAAGAATATTGATTACAACATTGATCATTACCATAAGGACAATATTATCTCCTTCGAGAAGTTTATGGGGTCTTTTGCCCACGATATCAAAGTTATCAAAGAGGATATTCAAGACCAGAAAAAGACAATAAACATGATAAAAAGGGCTAATTTTGGGGATAAGCCGTTGGCTAAGTGCCTTGAAGACTGGATGGAAGCTATCAAGAAAGGGGAAGCCTTTGGTGAAATGGGGGGTAAAGTGATGGATTTAGACCAGGCTTTTGAGAAGCTTAAAACTGACAAAAAGAGACAGGAGGAAAGAATCACTTTTTTGGAAGAAAAAATCCACAATTTAGACAAATCTATGAACAAAGAGCAGAGCACCCAAATCATTGAGATTCCTGATGATACTAAAGCTGCTGTGGAGAATTTGGAGCTTGACAAAGGTGAGGATAACAAGGACCTGAAGGATACTGGTATCGGTAATCACACTAGAGCTAGGATGAAGAAAAAAGAAATGGAGCTAGTGGACTAGAATGCTAATATGGACCTTCTGGTTGTTCATGCCTCTGAATTGACTGAGATCAATTAGTTGCTGCTTTCTTTTGTCTGTGCTGTCTTTCTTTGCTTCTGACTGCTTGGCAGTCTTTTTTTGCTATCTTTGGTTGGGTTGTGTGCCTTTGCTTTTGTTGTCTCTTTGTCTGGCTATCTAATCAGTGTTGAATATCTTCTGATCTTTTGTACAAGGTTTTGGGACCTTTCAAATCCTGCTTTTACTTAATCAGAACAATTTTCAAAATCATTAGGACTATAGAAAAATAATTAAGACTATATAAAATCAAATTTTAGAAATGGATGGTTCTAATGCTTTTCCATTACAACAATTGAGCATTCATAATTTGGTATTGTGTATTCCATTTAAGTATGTCATCAATGTTCAAAATCATGTCACCA
The DNA here is from genome assembly GCA_027943335.1 of Chamaecyparis obtusa. Taxonomy (NCBI): domain Eukaryota; kingdom Viridiplantae; phylum Streptophyta; class Pinopsida; order Cupressales; family Cupressaceae; genus Chamaecyparis; species Chamaecyparis obtusa. Next base: position 406,318 of record BSBK01003436.1, on the reverse strand, counting down.
AGCACAGACAAGAAATAAGAAAAATCATTAGGACTATAGAAAAATCAAGTTCTAGAAATGGACAGTTCTGATATTGCTTTGCCATTACAACAATTGAGAATTCATCATTTGGTACTTCTTGGTGTATTCCATTTAAGTTTACTAATAGTGACTTAGTAGTAAAAGCATTGTATTCCATTACAAACATAGACTTAGTAGTAAAAGCATCTCCTTTGGTTTACTAATTTACTTATAATCATTATGTCCTTTGGTTTACTAGTTTAATTTGGTTTAAGAATGGTTTGTTTCATGTTTGAATGTACCACTGAATGAAGCTTAGCTATATTAAGTACAATCTTAACACTCGTGACTCTTCAAATTCTCTTGTTTCCTTCAGACCTCCAAACATGTGTGCTATGAGTAGCCCTCCAACAAATGGACTTGTGATGATTTTCACAATAGTACATATGTTGGAGGAAAGCTCACAATACTGTTTAGGCAAATCTGAATACTTAGGCATTTGCACTCATAGAAAACTATGCCCCCATGTCCCATGGGATGCCATGCCTCCTCCAATGTTTATGTCATACACCCTGCGGTAGTCAGACTATGTGCCATGCCTGTGCAGAGAGTATTTATTACATAATTTTCAAAGATGATATAAATATATTGTATGGTCAAGGGTTCCTCATGCATTCCATTTAATGAGGCATTACCTAAATGTATCTTCATGATATCCCCTCAACAAAAATCTTCTCTTAATTACCTCCAAGTATTTTGCGACCTTGGTATTTGAAAAAAATACAGTGTATATTGGGACTAGCATGAGGGGGAATTTAATTCAAGTTATCCTTCTATAAAGTGATAGACATTTTCCCTTCCAAGAGGCTAACATCCTTTGGATTCATTCTGTAACATTTCACCAAGCATCAATTGAGTTCAATTTTCTGATTAGAGGCATTCCCATATACTTACTTGGAAGAAAATTAGTATTAAAACCAAGTATCCTTTGAATCTCAAGCCTATCCACATTACCCTCCATAATAAAATATATTTTTGACTTGGCATCATTAACCCTATGCCCATCAGCCACCTCAAATTTATTTAAGAGATTCCTTAAAGTTCTTTCTTGTTTGATTTTGGCAGTGGCAAAAAGGAGGGTATCATCTACAAATTGTAGATGTGAAATGTTGTTGATTCTGCCTAAGACCTGGATGACTTCCAAGTAGTCTTCTTGAATATTCTTCAAATTTATACCAAGAACCTTTGTGACCAAGAGAAATAGAAAGGGTGAAAGTGGATCACCTTGATGTAGCCCCTTTTTAGCTGGGAAAAAGTTTTTAGGCACACCATTAATTAGAACAACATAATAAGTGGAAGAGATTCAACTATAAATCCACTTGCATCAGGATTTGTTGAAGCCAAATCTTCTCATGATCTCAATCGAAAAATCCCATGGGTTATGATGATACCATCAAGGATTTGTTTATCCTTTAAGAATCCGATCTTCTCTTTGTTTATTATGTCATTGAAAGAAAATATGAGTCTGGTTGCCATTTCTTTTTCCATAATTTTATATATTGAATTGCATAAAGTAATCAACCTGTACTGATCAAAAGAGGATGGAGATTTTATTTTTTGGATCATGGTAAGATACATAGCATTCCATGACTTAAACACAACCCTCTATTTCCTACATCCTTACCATTATCAAAACCATTACCAGCATGCTAAACTCTGGTGGAATGTTTCCTTGGACCTTGTTGGATCTCAAGTCCAACAATTGTAGATTCTTAAGATGGCCTAATGTACTCGGAACTTCCCCACTAAAACTGTTATATCAGAGATTAAGATAGAACAAGCCTGTAAGGTTTCCAATATCCTTAGGTATATTGCTAGTGATATTATTGCTTACCAAGCAAAGTCTAGATAGCCTGGGAGAGAGGTTTCCTATACCTCTTGATAAAGTCCCATTGAAATTGTTCCATGATAGAATAGTTAAATTTAGTTGCATCAGGTCAATTTTAATAATCAGTAGATTGTAGATTATTTATATATATATAGAAGGATATATATTGCTTCAAGATTTGATGCCCTAGGTAGGTTCTTTCCATGTTAGATGAGTCATATGGGGGTAATAGGTCAGATTGGAATAAAAAGGCTATCTTTAAACCTTTTATAAGTCTTTAAGTATGGGAATTAGATGTTATGTTGTTGTGTGGATAACTTTTGTTGTCTACTTGATAACAATCTTTGGTTTATTTTGTTGACAGTCAGTTTAGACTGTTTAGGAACAGTTAAAAAAATAGTTATTTGGTGGTTGTCGAGTTATTTGGGGAGAATGGAGTCTATTTTGAGGGGGGATGCATGTGAGGAAGGGTGTGAAAAAAGGTGGTGTGAAAATCTATGAAGATGTAACAAGGTTATCATCAATAAAATCTATTTCTCTGCATTTTTGTATCTCATTGTCCTGAAGGAACAATCAACGAATCCATAACTCCAATGGTTGATGAAACATGTTTGAGACTTGGTTAAGTAATATAAAAAACTCCTCCATTTCTTATTTTCATGTTTATGTATTTACCTTAGCCTTTGGTTGGATCTCAAGGAAGAAAAATTGACTGGCGTGACTGTGACTGGCTTTTAGAGGGTACAGTCAATAGTTTAAGGTTGTATTCCTTAATACAATATGGCTAAGGTTAGCCAGTCCCCTAAACCATGGTACCAACAATATGGATAAGGTCCTAGATATCTTCCATAGACTTGTCCTTGTACACAACATGGGTGTCACACATCTTTATGTCAAGGGATATTCTCTAATTATAATTGAAGCATGCAAGAAAAGAGTTTTCCAAAATTGGCGAATCCATTATGTTTAGAAACAATCCTGGATGCTCCTTCATAAATTTGATAACTTTACATTATCTCAAATATGTATAGAGAGGGAAATAGGTTATCCGATCTACTTGCAAATTGGGCATGTGATAGGGATAAAATGGTCTTTTCTAATGACATTAACCCATTATAAATTGACCTATAGCTAGAAGATATAGTACTCAAGGACCAAGGTTACGGTGGGAATTAAAGTACTTTGACTCTATCATGCTATCAAGTGTCATGTTTAGGATTGCATTTGTATCGTCACTTTATTTGAAACTAGTCACCTCATTATTTTCTAGTAGTTTTGATCTTATGAAAATACAAATCCTTAATTTTGGAAAGAATCTTGTAGATTGTTCACTATCATTGACAATTATGTATAACACATTTTTTCTTACAAGAGTAGCCATTGGATTAAGGTGGTAGTAAATTGTTGCTTATGGTAACATTGGTTACTATTATGTAACTTGTGTCCTATTTTGTGTGGTTCTCAGTTGGACATTTCACCTCAGATTATTGGTGATTGGCTATCCCTTGCTAAAAAATAATCAAACTTTTATTTTAAGGGTTTAAAATTGAGTAGTATGATTTTAGATTACTCTGCATTTGACAAAATATACAGTCCAAATTTTACCGTGTCATTTTTGTTCTCTTAGATTCACAAAAAGTTACCTTGACTAACATATACATGGAGCTTAATTTACCCTTATGACTATCAATGGTTGTGGCTTCAAGTGTTTGTGTTCATATGATAAATGGTAGGACTACATCTTATTTTGGGATGAGAGTGAGGCTTAGTCTACTATTGTAAGAAATGTAGGTCAACTATGTTATATCACATGAAAAACTTATTATTTTTTATGTATTAAGTAATGTGTAATATTCTTGAGGATTTGAATTATGTTACATGATAGTCATTAATATCTCTTACTCTATTCTAACTTGTATGTGAGTAGTGCCTTCCTGTAACTATTGATGTTTCTTGATGTGTTTAGGGATCATCTTGTCCTTAAATATTTTCTGTCAGTTACAAATTGTCCATAGGAACATAGTAATCATGTTAGATATAATAAATTTTAGTAGAGATAACATTATATCATTCGTGTCAAATGATCATAATCCAAGCACCATACATCTATCAAAGGTTAACTATGAACAATAACTTGGTCATCCCTTTCAACTTCAACCCAAATCCTAAATCATTTCTATAAAGTGAGGTAATGGACCATTCACATATCCATCTTAATGGCCATTAGTAACTTAATAAAAGATAGATGACACAGATCATTATAATGCAAGAATCATAGCCTAAAAGTTCACTTAAATGGAATACACAATACCAAACTCATCATTTGGAGTTTGGTGAATAATAGCCTAAAGGTTCATCATTTGGAATCATAGCTTAAAAGTTCACTTAAATGGAATTTAATTCTATTGAAATTTCATAGGGAAACCAAAACACAAACTTGGTCTTATCACACCCAAAATTCAGAACTATCCTCTTAGACAGGGTATTCACCAGTTAATTCTGGCCACTATTTTAATCTTTCTCACCAAGTTTCCCAAAGGACCAATAGGGATAGTAAGGTAGTCTTGGTTCTAATAGTTCAGCAGTAAGTCTCCCAAATGGATCGGTTCTGTATCTCCTCCAAACTCCCAATATTCAACAATCTTCTCCAAAGGGTAGGAGGCCTAAATGGTTGGTTTAATGAAGGAGGTGCAACTTAGACATGGTCTCTGGCCAATCTAACTATAGGAACATTTAGAGGAACTTGAAACAATTCCAAACCTCCATTATTAGCCTCTAACTTGAAGCCCATCAAAAGTTATGTGATCTACAACTTCTGGTTATCCCACTCTGCCAGTCACATAAAGATGCCTGGCTAGGTTTTTAGTCCTATCTCCTTGGAATCACCACCATTCGGTTAGAAACTAACTGCAAAAGAAAATAGACCCTCATATATCTCATTTAAACATAGAATTAGAATTTTCCCATGGTTGAATCAAGAGATATGATTCAACAAAGTTGACAACCCTAGTTTATGTATATGATTCAACAAAGTTGACAACCCTAGTTTATGTGCAAAAATGACCTGTTATTGACTGTCACCCAATTTATCTTCAATTTCTCAACCAAATAACCTCATATTTGTTGCAACAAGAAGCTAAGACATCTAAAAAAATTCCTATGAAGTTATTTTTGCCATACTAATCCACACGGGTTTAGGAGAAATCAAACACCACTCAAAAAATGTTAACAATCACAATTTTTTCCAAGAGAAATAAACTAAAAAAGCTCAAATCAAATATTTTGGGCATGTCCAAGGGGTTTAGGTTAGTTGGTTGAAGCAATGAGTTCTCATTGTGGAGACCCTAGTTCAAATCCCAAGAGGGACATCTTTGTGGAATTCTAAGTTGTGACTATTGGTCTTCCAATTGTTGTTTCTAGTGTGGCTGCTCGTAAGGAGCTCATAAACTTGTAAACTATCTAGTGTGGTTGTCTCTTGTTGTTGATCGAATGAGATCAAAGTTTGTAAACTATCTATAATATAAAAAATATATATTTTGGGCACTAATAGTGATGCCCACAAAACTGATAATCTAGACTTCCTCCAAGTCTTCCAATGCCATTATTCATTGAATGTTCAAAGATACAGTCAAACAACCACACTTACATTAATAAACATTATTTTACCAATGGTTTTAATAAGCATTTGTAGGGTTAGGGTTAAGAGATGAAACTAGTGAAGATGATTGATCCAAGAAACCAAGGTTAAGCACTAATGATTGAATTTCGGTGTCAACAGATGCCCTCCTTCTCTCCTTTACCTCTCCTTTACATGGGAAGTAATTGCAAGGTTAGGGTTATAAAATGAAACTGTGTATTTTTTTAAGTTATTTTCCCATGGTTGAATTGAGAGATATGATTCAATAAAGTTGACAACCCTAGTTTATGTGCAAAAATGACCTATTATTGACTGTCACCTGATTTATCTTCAATTTCTCAACCAAATAACCTTAGATTTGTTGCAACAAGAAGCTAAGACATCTAAAAAACTTCCTATGAAGTTATTTTTGCCATACTAATCCACACGGGTTTAGGAGAAATCAAACACCACTCAAAAAACATTAAAAATCACAATTTTTTCCAAGAGAAATAAACTAAAAGAGCTCAAATCAAATATTTTGGGCAGTAATGGTGATGCCTACAAAACTGATAATGTAGAATTCCTCTAAGTCTTCCAATGCCATTATCCACTGAATGTTTAAAGATATAGTCAAACAATCGCACTTACATTAATAAACATTATTATCCCAATGGTTTTAATAAGCATTTGTAAGGTTAGGGTTAAGAGATGAAACTAGTGAAGATGATTGATCCAAGAAACCAGGGTTAAGTGCTGATGATTGAATTACCATGTTGATAGATGCCCTCCTTCTCTCCTTCACCTCTCCTTTATGTGTGAAGTAATTGCAAGGTTAGGGTTATAAAATGAAACCATGTATTTTTTTAAAGTTATATTCCCATGTTGGTCAGAATTACGACCACTTGTCATGGTCGTAATTCCGACCAACACAGGAATAGATTTAAAAAAATCAATTTTTCCTTCTATAAACTGACCAAGGAAAATCATTTTAATGCTTAGTTAGAAATTTTGGTCTAAAAAGTGGGTCAAATGTACTATTGTAAGGATTAAATCCTAATCCATAAGAATGTTCATGTCCATCATTTTATAAGGGCAAATAAATTCCTTGTTCATGTTTTCCACATCCATTGCCATTGAATCCATGTTTTAATCGTAAATGATAACTATGACCATAAGGAGGATCCACATCTGAAATATTTAATGGGGCTTTATAAGCCAATATATCATAACAATCAGGTTTGATGGTTTGTAAAGATTTGTTAGCAGTGGAAGTAATAAAAAAATTATTACTAAGCTCATCAAAAAGAGGAGTTGTTGTTTTAGATTCTTTGTCAGGTTTAGATTATTCAAGTTCAAATGTTGGGACTTTGTACTCTCCAACATATCTTGGTGTAAAATCTAAGGATCCCCAAACATCATCCAAAAGGACACTAGTAGGAGAAGGATCATCCTTAGGTTCACGATCTTGTTTTTATTCAATAGAACTAGGTGTGTTGTTGGATTTATTATGCAAACAACTATTCAGTCTATCATCTGCAAGAAGTGTGTACATTAGATTATTGTAGATAAAATTGAATTTTCAATGAAGGGTTTAAGAAACAACATGCATAGCATGTAACCAAGTCTGGCACAAAAGAAGATTATAATTAAGAGGTCTAGGCATCAAATGAATATGAGTGTCCAAAATAATCAGACCTACCTTGCCAAGTAATGCAATAATACCCAATTTTTTCTTTGCAATATTATCAAAGCCACATATAGGAATAAAATTAGGTTTAATAGTTGAAACTTCAACTTTGATTTCATGTAAAATGTCCATACTACAAACATTTAGCTTGGACCTATTATCAATTAAGGTCCTACAAATGAGATTACTATTGATAAGGACATCTACCATAACGACATCATGTCAATCTTGAACTTATTTAGAAGGAAAATCATCTTGTTTAAACAAAATTTGAGTTGGGACAAGAGTAGGATGCATGCGTTCCAAAAAGGAATCAATGTTATCTTGATTAGGTGGAAAAGTTAGAAGAGTGGTTAAAGCTTTTTGCAAGGTTTCATGATATGAAGGAGAAGTCTGAAGAATTTCCCAAAGAGAAATTTTGGCAAGAGTAGCACGTAATTGTTCTACCAAATCATATTCCTTTGCAAGGTTGGGAGTTAAATAGGGTGCTAGAGGAAGCACATGTTGTGAAGGTGGAAGAGAGGTAGGAACAATTTGATTATTAGGTTGAGGATTGTTTCTTGTGCAATAAGTGTGAGATACCACATGATAGTCTTTAATAAATTTCAAAGAACTCTTAGATTTTCCTCTTATAGTTATGATTGGTTTGTTTGGAGTTTGAAAGAACTTGGTTTATTGTATCCTTTAATCGTAATCATAGGTGTTGGGAATTTTTGAGGAGATTTTTTTTGAGGATATCTCTTAACAATAATCAAAGGTTTGTTAGGGGTTTGAAAATAATTTGATTGAGTACATCCCTTGACAATTATCATAGGTTTTTTGGTTATTCTAGGTTCAATCTAAGAAAGATGAACAACTACTTTAGGTTTACCAATGTTTCAAATATAACTAGCCAAAGGAATCAAACTAAGTAAGTTTAGGAAAAACATCAGTTTGGGAGACATGGAGGAAGATTGAGTAGAGATGTAGTCATCACAGGCTTCATCTAACATAGAAAAATATTCATTACTATAGAGATCATTAAGGTTATCAATATTATAAAAACTAAATGAATCATCTAAGGTTTAAACTCTTGAATAAAGAAATCATATATGTTGGAAACAAGCTATAACTAAAGGAAAATAAAATGCAATTATTTTTTTATTTTTAAAAATGTGAATGAAAATGAAAGAAAGGAAAATACATCAATGTTTTTTCGGTTCTTTTTATGATTAAAATGCACACTGTGTGCTATAAATGTGTCACACTTCTATGGATCATTACATGCAAGGAAACTCAAGAATGAGCCCTCACAAATCGATCCATAGCTCCCTAGGCATGGAGTGCAAGGGCTTTTAAGAATGCTCTCAGCTAGAGCTATTAAGCCAATAACCTTGCTTGTAAACCATGCAATGGGAGATTCAATGAAGACAAGGGCAGGAGTGCCAATATCCTCAAGAATCAAGAATGAAAATGCAATGCAATGCTATGCTAGAAATGGAAATGCAAGCTAAGATATGAAAGGAAATATGCAAGTGTTACAACCCAAGCTAATTAATCTATGTGAGCTAATCTAGAGCATAGAAATGAAGCTAATCTAAGAAAGAATAAATATGAAGCTAAGCTAAGAATGCAAGAATGAGACGTAGATGCTAAGAATGCTCCAAATCTCCAAAAGCTCCAAAGTGACCTAGAAAACCTGCAGTATAAAGTTAGCATAAAAAGTTGGGGATCTAGAATGAAGAAGAGAGCTCTTCTTTTATAGGAGGTGAAAAATCAATGAACCATGGAGATTAAGAGGCAAAAGATTTAATCAACGGCGGAGCTTAAAAGAGGAGCAATCCATGTGCACAAATATCCTCCAATGAGAAAATAAGAGTTGACTTTTGTGTCCATATGAGACAAAAAGTGGTTTTTCCCTTTTTATAAAATAAGAATAATGCTTTATTTGTGAAACTTAGGATAAGAGGAAAAGTGGGGGCTTTTTATTTATTAAAAGGGGAGGAAATATTCCTTTTAAATAAACAAAAACTTAGGATAAGATAGTTAGCCCATAGAAAATAATCGAATAAATGATAGAACTAGGATTTGATCAAGGAATAAGCAATTGATGATTTAGCAAAAGGGGCTAATAGTCTAGATGACCATTTTTAGGTGTATACATTTGCCCCTCTTTGAATAATGTGTGATCGATCTGGGAACACATGCAGTCAAAGAATGAAGTTGAAATGTGAGATCGATTTGAGATCACAAAGCAACTCAGATTAGCCAACAAAGCAAGCAGATAGCCAAGAAGGCAAGCAGATAGTGATCTGACTCCAAAGAATGAAGTGCAGAGAGATAGCAAATCCTTGCATGATCAGCCTAGTAGCGATAGTACTGAACACTTAGAAAAGAGATAACCAATAAGATATGATGTGTCTTCCCCCTCGGGATCAAAAGTGAAATCCGGGTAGAGGGAATGCAGAAGCAAGAGAGACATGATCAAATCACTAGAAATCATAATCGAAGCTAAAGAGAATAGAACAACCATCAAGTAGTGAAGAGATGCTCCACACATGGGACCCGGGGCACGAACCAAGCGGTCCCTCCACCCAAAAACACCATGGAGGGGAAGAATTGGAACTTGGGATTGAAAGTGAATGAAAGATGGGAAGTTTGAAAGAGATGGAGATGAAGAGGTGAAGAATGCCCCAGTGAGGATCGAAGAATTAGGCCTCAAATGGTTAGCCAACTACGTGGAAGAAGGAGAAAGGTGACAAGAATAAACAAGGGGAACTCGGATTTCGGTTTTGATCCCAAAATGAAAGGAAAATGATGTGATATGAAAGACAAGAAGTGAAAGACATGATCGGGAAGAAGCAAAAGGTGAGCACAGTTGATTAACAAGTCCACGTAAGATGAAAAGGAGAGCTCTCTCCATATGCAAGATGCAAAACTAAACTAACATGAACTTAAGAATGCAAGCTACATGAAAAGTGGTTTACTTGCAAGGTTACAATGCTAATAGACATCTAATATTCATCATCGAGTGTTATTGGTAGCGTTGCAAGATCATACAATACACACTAGCATAACTATGTGGATCTGAATATGATCTATATCAGATAGAAATGTGGAAATCTCACCTAGGCATCAAAGACATGTAGGTCAAGATGACTAGTGCAGTGAGATTACCTAAGTTTGATATAGCAAGATTATGCTCGCATCGAGACACAAGAAAGTCAAGATGACTAGAAGCATGCACTCACAAAATAGTCAAGGATAATACCTTATAGGTCCAAAGTGTCAAGTAAGACCAGCATAAATGCTCATGACAATGAGGACCAACAAGATATACCCACAAGCAGATAAAGAAATAAAACATGTTCTCATACCCTCAGTCTTCTAGCTATGCATCATCGAAAACAATCATAGGGGGAGAAAACTCAGCAAAGAAATCATCATAGACAGTACACAAAGAAAATAAAGCCAAGCAAGTCTCAGCGAGTCAAGTGTGTGTGTGTAGGTCATAGAGTCAAACTTTAAGTATCGCATCTGTCAGTGAGAAATATTGCATCATCTAGACTGTGGGTAGGATATCTAATAAGTGTTAAGAAACACTTGACGCGAGGGTAGTGTTGAAAAAAATAGTTGGGGTGGTGTTGAAAAACACCATTTGCGAGGTGCCTAAGAAACCTAGATGCACAAAGAGACCCAAGATAAGCTTGAAACAATCGTATGCCCCCTAGACTAAGACAAGAGTCAATTCCAGGCTAGGAGAGGCAAAGTGAGAAGTGGAGCGAATGAGCGCCACGCAAGACTGATAGACATAGGTGCAGAGGGTCTCAAGCAGTGCCTATTTCTAGGTTTTCACCACTTGATAGATTTATTGCAATTTTTTTAGGACTTTTTATTATTTTTTTTGTATTTTTGCTACCAAGGCACCTGTTTCCAAGTTTTCACCAAGGCACTTTTTCAATTTTTAAAAATTTTTTAAATTTTTTTTTATTTTTTTGGTGAGACATCAAAGCGCCTATTGCTAGGTTTTCACTAGGATGCTCATTTTTCCAATACTTTTTATGCTTTTTAGGATTTTTTCAGCATCATATATGAATTTTTTTGGAATTTTTTCAAGATCATAAAATATGTACAAAGGATGCCCTAGACAGAAACGGGCATCAAGAATCTTCTTCCTCTGATGTAGAGAACTGATAGGCCCCAGGCCCAAATGCTGCAACTGTGACAATAGGAGGTCTCAACCAGTTCGACCAATAATAACCAACCCTAAGCAATGTCTGAGCTAGCGAAGGATCGTTATAATGTGATCCACATATGCCATCGTAGATTTTAGCTAGCACTTTTTCTAACTCCTCTATTTCTAGACACTTAAGGAGAGTTCCATCTAGACCCTTCCTATACAAGTCACCAGAGACAAAGGCAAAGTGTAAGGGATGGCGGAAGGAATGGCGTGGTGGATTTGCAAGAGGAATATGAGGTGGAAGATATGAAAAGATGGTAGGATTGTAAGATTTGTGAGCAGGATAGCATAATTCATCCACTAGGAACTTGAAGTGAAATTTATGCTTTTTCATTTGTAAGATGGATGTTGAAGTAACCAAGGCATTAGCAACTTTGTTCTCAGCTCTAGGAATGGGCTGAAGTATAACAGATATGAGATCATGCTTGAAGTAGTGCACCATTTTTCTGTAGAGAATCAACTTGTCATCTTTTATTTGAGAATCATTATTTTTGAGCAGATTTTTATTTTTACTTTTCTTAGGTGCGGATACCGCCACAATGTGGTTTTCTCCATCCGACCATTGCTCTTTTCTTTTGACTTGATGACCATGATGTTTGATTGCTGATTCAATCTTTTTTGTTGCTAGTTCACTAGTGGAAGAAGTAACAGGTGTTGATGCGAGATGAAATGAAGTGACTGGTTCAATAGCATTTATGCGAGGGGTGTCATCTCTGGTAACAAGAAAGGTTGAGCCTATAGGGTAAGCTCCAAAAGTAGCTAGATCTAGACTTGTCATAGAAGAACCAGCGTGGTCCACTAAAGCAATATGAGGAACAAACTCATCAGACCCCACACAAGACCCATCAACCACGTCGGGATGGTTACTACAAGAATGAACCATATCAACATCCATATCATCAGTAGATATACATTTTTCTCCCCAAAGAAGTGAAGTAGAGGGAAGATCATCTCCCATTTGAACCATAGTGTGTAGCGGTGACTCATCTGTATCTGTGTCTAAATTACTGAGCATGGGAGTATTTCTAGAATCCTCTCTATAGATCCACTCTTGAATAGCTTATTCTTCTCTTTCTACTTCTAAAGGAATGGATGAAGGAACAAAAGTATCAAAGATCACCATAGCAGAAGTGGAAGATTTCATCTGATCAGAAGGTCTCCCATATGACCTAGGAGAAACAGGTATAGAAGCAAAGGAACCCAGTGTATATTCACCCATACCAAGGCTCATCATCTTAAGTGATTTCTCAGCAGCAGCTAGAGACGTACTAGGATCAACAAAAGGTTCATTATGAGGAACAAATTTTTCAGTAGCAGCAAGAGCATTGATAGCAATAGTATGGTCTCCAGGAATCACAACCTCAGTGCCATTGTATGGAAATTTGATGCACTGATGATAAGTGGAAGGAATAGCCTACATGTCATGGATCCAAGGACGACCCAAAAGAATGTTATATGCGAGTGGGATGTCCAATACTTGGAAGCTAATATCTTTCATGACAGGGCCCACTCAGATAGGCAGCGTGACAAGACCTTTGGAAGATCTTTCCACTTCATCGTAAGCTTTTATAGTAATCTTCTTTTTAGAATCCACAGCAAATTTTGACAAACCCAATTGTTGTATGACATTGAAAGAAACAATATTTAACCCTGCACCATTGTCTATCAGGACTCGGCAGACTTGGGTATTGTAGACTAGAACTTCAATGTGTAAAGCTAGATTATGTGGGTGAGCAATAGATGTGTCATCTTCTACAGAAAAGGAGAGAGATAGCGAAGATGAAATGTGGTTGACCATAGCTTGAAATTGATCTGGATCAATGTCATTGGGAACACGTGTTGTAAGTAGGGCCTCATCAAGAATCTCTCTATGCGAAGAGGATAACCAAAGCAACTCAAGGATAGATATCTGTGCTGGTGTCTTTTGCAAATGTTGGACAAGATCATAGCTAGGGGTGGCTGAAGGAGCCACTTGTTTGGAAGGCAAAGCTTGCTTGGGATCTTGCGCAATTTTAAGGACAATCTTGGCTTGCCCCCTAGTAACAGCATTCAGTGTCTCACTTTGGGAAGATGAACTACCACATGTTTGCAAGACTAAATTTGGCTTACCATGATTGGTGTTATGATCATCTTGAGACCTCATCATTAGAACACTCTCAACGGGCTCTACCATGTTAATCACAAGCGTATTAGAAGGATACATGTAATTGATCTTAGCATCATGATTCTTCTTATGTGTTTGAGAGGTTTCCCCCTTATCATGCTTAGGTAGAGGATCTTTGAAAGCTGTGTGATCAGAATTTTTAGTTAAGCCATCAGTGGAGATTGTGTCGTTCTCAATAAGATCCTGAATATCATCCTTAAGCCTAAAAAAATTGTCTATTGGATGTCCCTTGTTTCTGTGATAATGGCAGTAATGATCCTCTCTCCACCAATCAGGCTTATTTATCGGATCCCAGTTACCAGGTTTATCAGGAAGCGTAAGATATCCATTGTCAACCAAAGTCTTAAGGATCACATCGTAAGGTTCTGCCAACTTGGTATAGACTCACTTTCGAAATGACTTCTTAGGCTTATCTGCATATTGAGGTTTAGGAGCACTGTGAGCGTTGGCAGCTTCTTGTTGTTTTGCTGCATAGATAGCATTGGAAAGATTGAAAGCAGGCTCTTTAACTTTAGGAGCGTCAACAACCCCATCATTAACAACATACTTGTTCTTATTCCAAGGTTTGTTCTTGTCTTTACCATTGCCTTTAGCATCTTTATTAATAACAATATCCCCTTTTCTTATAGCTACATCCTCAATCCGATATGCACTTTCAACCATGTCATGGAAGGAGGAGAACAGTTGCTTCCTTAGATCATAAAATAGCTCAGGCACAAGTGTGTTGATGAAAATGTCAATCTTTTCTCTTTCAGGTAGCTGACGAGGATATCAAGAATACAATGACCTCCAACGTTGTAAGTAAGTTGCAAATGGCTCACCTTGATGTTGTCTTAGATTACTGAGATCTATCACAATGACAGGTTGTTGGATGTTGTAAGAGTACTGTTGGGTAAATCGCTGAGCCAACTCATCAAAAGTCTTAAGAGGTGGTGTCAATTTTGCAAACCATTCCAAAGCTTGGCCTCTTAAGCTTTGAGGGAATAAGCATAGGAGATATGTGTCTTCATGAAGAAAGTCCATACTAAGAGCATAAAAATGACGCACATGGTCATGAGGGTCACCATTTCCATCATACTTGTCATATTTAGGAACCTCAATATCCTTAGGAAACGGGACCATGTACAAATCTTTATCAAAAGGAAGAGCACAAATTGATTGTACAAAAGAGACCTTTGGAGGCTCTCTTTCTAATGCCATTTGGGTAAGGTGTTGATTTGTCTGACATAATTCTTCTTGAAGGACTTCCAATTCAGTTGGTACTCTTTGTTGGACAATTTGTCTGACATCATACCCGGGAGGAAGCTTGTATCCTCTAGAAGTCATATATTGAAAATATTGATCGCCATTATGCTCTAAAAGCTTATGCATCATTCGTTGGAAATCCACATCTTGTTCACATCTCATAAGATCCTCACTAGAAATCTCTTCATTAGCCTCTGCCTCATGTTGAGAGGGAGGAGGTCTAGGAGGTGAAGAAGGCATAGCAAAAGTTGGCCTTGGAGGAGATCTTGGTGGCGTGTTGTTGCCATTGTTGCCATTGTTAAAAAGAGGTCTATGCTCATGATTACTAGTCTCAGGTTGCTCATGAAATGTCCCTCTATAAGCCATGCGCCTAGTAGCATCCATCCTTTGTTGATTGTGTTCTTTGTCTAAGCACGCTTGATTATCCTTACGCTCAAAGTGTTCTTGCAAGAGTTGAAACTTTTCTTGTTCAGTCAAAGTGAGTGAGACACTGTCTGTGTTTTTGGGGGTCTTGAATGTGGAAAAGAGGAAACCTCCTTTATACCACGGTGTAGTCTTAGAATTCTCAGATTGGTCAGAACTAGAACTGTTGTTGCTAATGGGTGCTTTTGAACGTCTAGTTGGAGAAGGTAACTGTGTATAATTGAACGGAGGATGACTGTCCTGCTCAAATTGAGACCGAGTTGTAACCGGCATGAAAAGAGATGTTGGTTGACTAATAGAATGAGACAAAGTTTCTTAGATTTGAGATAAGCAAAGCTTCTTAGATTTGAGATAAGCAAAGCTAATAAAGATCACTTGTCAAAGTAGAACAATAGAGAGATGGCTCGTCAAAAGTGCTCAAGCACTTACAGCAATCAATTGACTAAAGCCGAGCAACAAGCAAGAAGCTCAATAAGCAAGTAGCTAAAGAGGTAACTGTGATACGACAAGTGATCATTTGTTAAGCTCAAATCCAATAGTTTTAGCTCATTTGTTTCAGTCTAGAACAAATCTAAACATGTAGGTAACAAACCAGTTTAAGGTAAGAACAGAAAAAGACACTCTACAACAGGTTAAAGTGCAAGTTTGGCCACTCCAAATTGCAGCAATGATAGGACAGTAGAAATGACTCAGGATTCTTAGTTGAGGGTATGCAAGGATACTTCAATATCATATGACTCTTGACCAGTGAACGTGAAAAACTCAATTTTGAAGCGCTTGGACCAAATTTGTAGATTGAACAGTGCAATTTCTCAGTTTAACAAGCAGTAGCAATAGATAAAAGACAGGTTTGCAAACAGTATGGGATCAAACATGTCATAGAACACTTGAAACAAGGGCAAAAGCAACCTTGCCAAGACAAGCACTTGTGATATCAAAATAGAGAACCTTATGAATGCTACCGTTTGTTTGAATGTTGAGAACGTTTACACTGGTATAGCACAATCGAAGACAATTCAAGCAATTACTACCTAGAAGGACAAGGCTCATTACTTAACAAATTGGCCCACAACTTGATGCTCCCTTGCCTCACACCAAGTGGTTGCCCACAAGAGATATTGGCGTTGTCATGGAAGTGTCAAAAACACAACCAAAGGAACACATATGGTGAGTGTCTTGGGGTGATCCGGGTAAGTCCACTTGGATCAATCCTTGCACCAAGAAGCTAAGCGGCTAAAATAGGGTGGCCTCTATCTAATGGTTCATAGTAAGGGTTTCCGTTCATAGCACCCCTCTTGCTCCTCATAAAGGACTAGGACCTTGCGGCCTCAAGAGTACCTTAAGCATTCTTGCTTAATGCTTTCCTCATGGTCACAATCCCACAAGTTACTCACATCAAGCGAAGATAAGTACTATGTCTACCAAGGTTTTGTGTCCTCGATAGCCTTGAGATTATAGTGAGTTGGAATCACTCGCCACCAAGAAAAATGATGACAAGGTTGTCCCCACTTGGGTCGTTCCTCTTGATTGCTCAAGAGCAGGCCCGCTAAAGGATCTTAAGCTAAACAAAGAGTGGATTAATTCTTGAGGTTCAAAGTTTTTGGTTCACCACAAGGGTGAAGAGCATACTCCCCTATCTCAAAAACTTCTCCCAAACACACCAAGCAAGATCCAATTACCCCTTTGCTTCCAAAACCTCAAGATGGGTCAAGATTTTCTGATTCACCTAAAGGTGAAGAGCATACTTCTCCTACCACCCCAAGATTCCTTTCACAAAGTATTAAGTGCCTATGAAATGAAACAACTAGTATATGCCGCACTTAATAAAGAAAGCAATTAAACAAGCAAGATTTTTTTTTTTTTTTATGCATGGGCAGCCCTACAAAAATCATTAGTAGCCCTCTTTGACATGCGATTTTGACAAAATATTCAAGCAAGAGGCACCTACAACCACAACTTGTTAGCTCCACAATTGTTAGCAAAATCCAAAATCTAACAATGGTTAGCACATGAAAAATCAGATAATCTTGTAAAAATAACTAATCAAATGACAAAATCTGAAAATGAAACCATCATAGTTGGATTAGGCTTGGAAAAACCTTTCCAATGATATATAACACTTAAAATTTTCAAAAAAATTGAAAACAACAAATAAACTAGCAAAATTCAACAGACAATACCAGGCAACATTTAATAGCTAAAACACGACATTTAAAAGCTGGCAGGCATGATTAAAATGTGCACAGGCGTGAGCAGAATATGCAGATGCGTTAATAAAATGCTCATAGGCGTGAAAAGAATGCTTATAGGCGTAAAAAGAATGTGCAGAGGTGTGAAAAGAATATGCAGACACGTGAACAGAAAATGTAGATGCGTGAACAGAATGCTCACAGGTGTGAACAGAATGCTCATAGGCGTGAACAAAATGCTCACAGGCATGAACAGAATACTTGCCTGCATGAACAAAATACTCACAAGTGTGAACAGAATGCCCGCAAGCGGTGTTTCACCTGTTTGCGCAAAATTAATGAAAATAAATGATGAAAATGCAAAAAATGAAGGACAAAATGAAACTATTCTGCCCCACGGTGGGTGCTAAAAATGTGTGCTATAAATGTGTCACACTTCTATGGATCATTACATGCAAGGAAACTTAAGAATGAGCCCTCACAAATCGATCCATAGCTCCCTAGGCATGGAGTGCAAGGGCTTTTAAGAATGCTCTCAGCTAGAGCTATTAAGCCAATAACCTTGCTTGTAAACCATGCAATGGGAGATTCAATGAAGACAAGGGCAAGAGTGCCAATATCCTCAAGAATCAAGAATGAAAATTCAATGCAATGCTATGCTAGAAATGGAAATGCAAGCTAAGCTATGAAAGGAAATATGCAAGTGTTACAACCCAAGCTAATTAATCTATGTGAGCTAATCTAGAGCATAGAAATGAAGCTAATCTAAGAAAGCATAAATATGAAGCTAAGCTAAGAATGCAAGAATGAGATGTAGAATGCAAGAATGAGATGTAGATGCTAAGAATGCTCCAAATCTCCAAAAGCTCCAAAATGACCTAGAAAACCTGCAGTATAAAGTTAGCATAAAAAGTTGGGGATCTAGAATGAAGAAGAGAGCTCTTCTTTTATAGGAGGTGAAAAATCAATGAACCATGGAGATTAAGAGGCAAAAGATTTAATCAACGGTGGAGCTTAAAAGAGGAGCAATCCATGTGCACAAATATCCTCCAATGAGAAAATAAGAGTTGACTTTTGTGTCCATATGAGACAAAAAGTGGTTTTTCCCTTTTTATAAAATAAGAATAATGCTTTATTTGTGCAACTTAGGATAAGAGGAAAAGTGGGGGCTTTTTATTTATTAAAAGGGGAGGAAATATGCCTTTTAAATAAACAAAAACTTAGGATAAGATAGTTAGCCCATAGAAAATAATCGAATAAATGATAGAACTAGGATTTGATCAAGGAATAAGCAATTGATGATTTAGCAAAAGGGGCTAATAGTCTAGATGACCATTTTTAGGTGTATACACACACAAATAGAAGATCTAACTAACAATTGAAAAGATGAATGCATAAAAGAGAGATTCTAATCTAATACAATGTGTAGAATGTTTTTGTTCTTTTTGGAATTTAAATGAAAAACACATGCAAGATCTAACGAACACAAAAGGTATCATGCATGAAAGGGATGTGTTCACCAAAATGTATAATAGAAAATGGTGAGAAATTGCAGAATTTAGATCACTCACCAAATTGTTTCATTATACATTGGAATGCCAAACCCTCACCTACAAGATGGATTCGGAAAACACAACCAAAGGAAGGATGCCGACTCGAGATCTATTCTTTTTAGGGTTCAATTTGGTTGATTCCAAATAGAAATTGATAATGATATATATGCAAATTTAAATGGAAAATCTGATCTATAAAAGTAAATGCAAGGAAATAGAGACAAGAATGAATGCACCTAGAAGAGAAAGTGGAAAACTACAATTTAGATCCGGGTTTCCCAATTGTTGGAGTCTCAAAACTAGTTGTAACTTCAGATATGATAGTTTGAGACTTTTATAATGTTTTCTTAAGAGTTTCAATAATTTTTGAGAGGAAAATATCGACCTAGAAGACCTAGTCCTAGGACTAGGTCGATATAGTCAACCTACTCTTACACTTTTCTACTCAAATTTGTAGGGGTAGCACTATTGCAACCTCTAGACACTATCTCTGAAACTGTACCTGAATATGAGCTTCTAAGATTTGCAGGTCTAAGTACGTGTGTGTGTGGCTATATAGGGGGTTTCCTTAGTCAACCCCCTATTTTGGTGATTTCAACCTCCAAGGATATTCATTAGGATAAGTAAAATATGATGTACTCATGAATCTAGAGTATGTCTAAATTTCCAATGAGCTAAAATGCATAAGAAAATGCCTAGATCGAACCCTATGTGTGATAGAGAGAAATCCTAGCATGTAAATGCAAACAATTATTTATTGAATGCATGCAAATAATCATAGATCTAGAGTGTAAACATGAAAGTATGAATCACCAATGCATAGATATGAAAATAACAAGGAAATCATACCAAGCCCTAAGCAGAAAAAGTACTCCTAGCCATCCTCATGATCCATTAGAAACTCCATGATTATGTATTTATTGATGTATTGGATGTATTTAATTCTTGATTGAGATGGTATATACTTGATATTGATGCTTGAAATAGATGGATGAATTATTCAATACCAAACTCTTGCTTTAATGGATGCCATCAAACTAGGGCTTCCATGTTGCAATTGCTTGTTGTAATTAAATTGGGGCTTTCACCTTGCACTTGCTTTCATTCTTGTCAAAATGAAGCGATAAGGTTTATTTTATAGTGATTTTCGAGAGTCATGATTAAGAAGGATGACTACAAATTTGGAAACCCAAAAAATGCATTAGGATGGACCCCAACCTTAAATCTGAGCTCAAATTCCTAGGAAAAGGTCAACTTGGTCAACCTAGTCCTAGGAAAAGGTCATCTGTAGGTGCAAGATCCAAACTTGTAGCTGATTCCGATGTCAAGATTGCATTCTAATGCCAAAAGAAGGTGATATAGGGCCTAAGAGATGGAATGAATTTTGTGATCGGAGGAACATAGAGGAGGATGCCTAGAAATTAGATCAGACGTCAATTTTTCACAAGTTGGGGAGATTAGAGGACCCATATTTGAATCAGGTGTTAAATTGTAGAGCACACAAGTACTTACAATTTAGGATAGTACACTTTCAAGTCTTTATTCCCTTTCTAGATGAAGCTATTCAAATTTGATTCTATAGAGGATAAAATCCCTTTAGGCATTGGGAAAAATGACATTATATAGTTATAAATGCTTACCGATACTAATTTGATCATAAACATTTTGCTTGCAAGAGATAACTAGAATATTTTCTAAGAAGCAATTCTATTTTGGATGGAATTCATAATGGGCTCCCAAAAGAAAATTTTGTTTCTACCTAAAAATAGAGGAATATGAAGGTATATTCTTGGGAGATGTTCTTGTTTTAAGCCCAAAAAAATAGAGATAGTTGCTGAAATCCGAGAGGGATAGTTCAAGAATTTTTTTTCAGATTTGTTAGCATTGATTTTTTGACTTGAAATAAGACAATAGCTGTCCAATATGGTCTGGGATTCCCTCATGGAGATTCCCCCCCAAAAAATGGTGTCATGTGAAAATATAATATGAGTTAAATTAATATTTGAACAAAGAAAATAGATACCTTTCTATAAGTTTTCATTGTGAATTATTTCTATGGAGTGACTTGGTGCCTCTAATAAATTATGAATAGATAAGGAGATAAGGGACCCCCCTAAATAATACCTTGAGATGAAGAGAAGAATACACACAATTGAACATTGATAATAATAGAGAATTTGGCCTCAGTTATGAAAGCTAGTATCCATTTACACCACTTTGGTGAAAATCCAAAATTCAAGAGAACTCAGTGGTGGTATTTCCAATTTACTCTATCATAAACCTTAAGCATATCCAGATTAATAATCATAGCTTGAAGTTTATGTTATTTGATGGTATGGATATTTTCATGTTCCACTAGTGCCCCTTTAGAAGTATCATTTCATATAAAAAAAACCCCCTTATTTCTCTAAGATAATTTTGTAGATGACAACAACTAACCTCCTAGCTATAGAATTTAAAGTTTTTTTTTGTAGATAGTGTTATAGAGTGAAATAGGTCTGAAATAAACAAATGAGACCAAATCATTTTAATTTTTAAATACTTATGGACTGTACAAATGAATTTCATAATTTTCTATTTTTATGTATATACAATTACTATAAAAGGACTATCCTAAAAACAAAAGAAATTATCCTCCCAATAAATTCCTAGAAATGAACTTGCATGCATCTAAACTATCCCATCCTTGTCTCCTACCATCTCTCTCATCCCCTCTCCATCCCCCTTCTCTCTGCATCTCCCTCCCTCTCACTACATACCATATAGGTAGAAGTAGGACCTTAAAGTGTGTGGAGACATAGTGGTATCCAAATAGAAATTACAAGCATATCATAGATCTAGGAGGTGGGTTTGGCGTACTCAACCCATACTGATTTGCCTCTTTCCATTCCTCAACCATGACCAATAAACACCACTCCTTGTTGTATATGGGCTAGGGCTTGTTTTTCATGTTTCAAGTCAAAATAATCTAGTGTTACAATATTATCATATTTTTTTTATTGGTGGATGAATCTATAGATCCCCATGTTCTCAAATTTAAGTAAAGATCTTATTTAGTAAACTAAGATGAGAATGAAGTGAGAAGTAGGTTGTGAGGCTAAGCACCTACATAGGGATATGGTTATGGCTATGGAGAACCCATCAAACCTTAGTGAGAAGGGAAAACAAAAAGGTTTATTATTCTTTCACGGGAAAAGTAAATATTCATAGGAGGAAAATGAATGGTGCAAATCATCACAAGGAAACTTTGTGGAGAGAATGGTAGAATATGACTCATCTGTAGATGTAGGGGAGATATAATATTGTATGATATCCATGTTGGCATTTTTAGTGTTGGTGGAGGAAGAAAACAGGATGGAGGAAGTTGATGAAGAGGGTA
This sequence comes from Chamaecyparis obtusa, assembly GCA_027943335.1. Lineage (NCBI taxonomy): Eukaryota > Viridiplantae > Streptophyta > Pinopsida > Cupressales > Cupressaceae > Chamaecyparis > Chamaecyparis obtusa. The sequence continues at coordinate 383,952 of BSBK01003436.1, read as the reverse complement.
TGCATATTTGTACTATGGAGGTAGAAAAAAATATTATGCCCATGGATTCAAATTTCCCATCATGGATTATGTTGATACCTACAATTATGTTTCCTGTAATCCTAAAACCACACCTAGTCCTTAAGATAAAAATTTGTATGATGGAAATGAAAGAATAGAAACCCTAATTATAAAAAATTTGGAAGAAATAGTGGGTTTGAAGCACTCTTTCACAATGGACAAATTTTATTTCTACTTTCTTTACCTAATAATTCTCATAATAAGTAGAGCTACACAAATGAATGATTACCATATTCACTATTACAATTAACTATCTTATCAATTTATGAAATCACATTGGGATCTCCTAGGTTCACTAGGGTTATCCCAAGTTAATTAAGACAAACCTTTGGTAAAGAAGAGTTGAAAGACCTACATCTTTGTGTAGTTAGTTTGTGAGAGTTATTTTGTTTCCTCTTTGACATTATGACATGCTGATTTGGTTGATAGAAAAAAATAACGATTGGTTTTTCTTTGGATTTTTTTGGAATGTTTGTTGTCTGTGTGTTGTTAGCCATAAGTTAAAAAATCCTCGTCGACCACTTTTTTTTACAATAATAAAAATATGATTAGATCATGTTTATTATGGTTTTCTATTTTATTAACATGATCAAGGTTTTATTTACAAGACCCTATACGATTAAGGCTCAAATTATTTGAGCCATAAGGCATTCAGGTTATTTGAATTTCTAAATAAACTAAACATATTAGCTACATTTTTTTTATTTTTTAAGGTGAGTGACTATTTTTTTGTTCACCATATTGGTGTACATTCCCTTTTAGGACCTTATTTATCAAATTATCTCAATTCCAAAGCAACATGTGCTCCATACAATTGATCCCTTGAAAAGTTATCTATATCTCTAGATTCCTCAATAGAAGAGACCTTAGAAGTATAATATTTTGGAGGAGATCCAAGTATATTTTGTACCACTATTTCTTATTTTGTTAGGACTAGGTAGCATCAAGAGGGTGGGGGAGAATTGGCGCTACAATATTATTAACTTTCTTGAACCGCCAAAACTTAAAAGAACAGATAACTGAAAGAAAATAAAATAAAATGAGCACACATAACATTATAACACCATGTTATTTTCAAGGAAAACCTTGTTAAGGGAAAAACCCTTGTGGGGATGGTACCCAGTAGAATATCTTACTACTGCAGTAGTAAGTACCATGTTAAAGGTAATAGTACATAATAGAGGATGCACATGAATTCAGGCTTATAGTCTAGAGAAAACTACTCAATATAAAATAAAGTTTTTACCCTCAGTCGAGTTCATTGATTTATCTTCAATTACAATATTTAGATAGGACTTTACAGTCCCAAAAACTGAACTAAAAAATAGTAGCAACTATGCCAATATAGTTTTGATGAAGTTCAAAATTATTATTGCATCACAAAACACAATTCTTCTATCCTTCTATCTGCATCTATCCAGCACACCTCATCACATCCAAAAACTCGATCTTATATATGAGATCATAAACTCAGAATCATAACTCTATCGGCCCAAAGTAAGATAATGAATGTGTACAACCTTCACATTAAATCTTGATCAAATCATCAATTAAGATCTTGCCAAGAAAATGTAATATCTTTAGATGTTGGCTCTAGCATAATCAATCATTAAATTGAAACTCTAAAATGATTAACCAAGTATACCAAACGATCTAATCAAATGCTTTGTTCTAGCCCAAAATACTGTCAAACTGATATCCACCAGTGAATTTTTCATGCATAACAAATCTACGAAGATAGGAATAGATATATTAAGATGTCCAATTTCATGTTCTACAATCACAACCTATTAACATTTTATCATCCATCCATACCAAGTTATTCTATCCAATTGTATACTGCTTTACTTTTAGTACTTCATCATTTTATTGCATTCAAACCTATGGTAAACTTACAAAACTAAAATATGTCCAAGTATAGTGAATGTAGTTTCCATCAATGACAACATATCATGCATCATTAGATGACTCTTTCCAACAATCTCCCCCTTTGGCATTGATGGCAACACTTAGTGAAAAATGGCTAAGTGTCCATCCCAAAATGCTAAGTCTCAAAATATCTCCTAAAACTGAACTCCCCCTAAGGTAAGAATCTCTCCTATACATAATTTTTACTTATCTCTCCCCCTTTAACATCAATGGAAAAGGCTGGGTCAAAATCCAAAAAATATCTACTAAAATCCTATACTGTCCGCATGAATATATAAAGTGATAATAGCATACTCATAAAAACTTGAATACATCTAAGAAAATATCCTTCAAAGTTGTCCAATTTGCATTCCAAGTCTTTCTCAGACTATCCAAAATCTAAATCTATCCACATATTAAATAATTTGATTCCTCAGCATGTAAAATATCTGGTGGGGAAGGTTCTTTACTTGTCTTTTATGTGTTATCCAAGCTCCTCTACAAAATATCCAACGTAGGAACTATAAGGTTCCTCATGAAGTTAGAAAGCCTTCTAAGCATTCTCTACCTCTCAACTTCCGAATTTGAATTTTATCTTTTATTTTTACTATCACCTTCATGTGATCTGAAGAAAATCCCTTTGATAATTCAAAGGCCTTTTCTCTATTTGCTAGTGCTGCTTGGCTTTCCTTAATGATTTTATCAATGTAAATGACATCTGAGAATAAATTAATACACATCTATAATATACTTAACAACTTCCTTCAAATGATTTATTTTGTCATCTAAATAATTTTTGCCTTGTGTAATTAATGAACATAAATTATGAAATCTTTTTGTAACAATTTTTTCTGAACTTTATCTTCTACAACCTTCTCTAAAGACTCTAAATATGTATCAAACATGTTTAATAGTTCTTCTTTCTCACACTTTCTCATATAAATGATCAAATACCTGATCATCTATATGCTCCATTGAATTACTATTCTTCCATAGTTTCTAAATCAATTGGTCCATGTAAATATGATAATTTAAGAGAATCAAAAGAATCTCTTGCCAACAATGCTTGAACCTTACTAAAAGATGACCCAATCTCTGCCTAAACTTGTTCTGTTTGATCTGATTTCTCCCATTTATCCTCTTCACCATGAGATTTTACTTGCTTCTCTTTCTCTTCTTCTTTCTCTTCTTCTCTCTCATCTACTCCTCTGGTGGCCTTAGTGTCCATAGCACTAAGATCATGAACATCATCAATCTCCTTATCCAGTTCAACCTCAACCTCAACAGGTTTATTTGTGATGAATCATTTTCTTGACATGATCTCTCTTATTTCATCTTCTTTCATTATATTAGATGGATCAATAAATGGATCCTTTTCTTTTTCTTTACCTTGTAAATTATCATCATCCTTCCTAATAAGAGTAATAGGTACTCCTGTAATGACTAAGTCCGGTTCCTTAACTATAGAAATTAATTGATTATCAATGAACAATGTATCCTCTTTCCTCTTAGTCCTTGGATCTTTCCTTTTTGATGTGTCATGTCTAATCTCTATTAACATTTTAATGAAAATTTCATCAATTTTTGCAATGATTTTTTGTCTTTCCATCTATTAATAGGTTAATTCTTTTCTTTGTCAATAGTCTCTTCTTATCTTCATCAAGTAAATATTTCATTTCATCATTACTAATTACCAGAAATATCTTAGATATAAATGCCTCATCTTTGTATTCCTCTAGAGAAAATAATCTTTTTTCTTCCAATAGAGCATATAGATGACCAGGTATTTGATCCTTTATCTCAACCAATGTCTTGTTGAATTTTCTTAGATGTGTGATTACACCTTTCTCTAGTCTTCTTCTCTCAACTTAATCAAATAACTGATAATACTTCTTCAATTGAACTAGAATACCATACTTAAATTTTTTTTCTAAAATTTTATCAACTAGATTTTCATTCTTGCCTATTCTCATAGGCTTGTGCTTGACAATCCTAGCAATAGTATCACCTTTAGTCCTTACCCTCTTCTTTGAATGATATGATTCCATAAAAGATAAACCCCCTTTCCTATGTTCTTCTCTAGATCATTACTCTTTTTCTTTGACCTTCTCTTCATTAGTTCTGATTGTACTTTCTCAACTCTTAGTCTAGAAACCTTCAATGAAGGAGTTGTCTTCTTGAGAGGAGGTGTAGATGATACTTTTGTAGTACTCCTAGTGGCCCTTGGAATAGAGATAGGTGGAAGAAGAGTTTCCTCCTTATCCACATCAATAGGTTCTGATTTTTCCTCATCTTTCTCCATATTTTCTTATTTCTTCCTAAACTTTTCCATTTTTTCTTTGCTCATTCCTTTTTTTTCTGCAATATCGTCCACAATTTTCTTTATTTTTTAATCCTTTCCTTTTCAATCAATTGACTCCAAACCTTCTAATACTTCTCTACATATGCACCAAACCTCTCAACTATTGTATCAATCATATTATTGAACATTTCATAAACATATCTCACAACAGGGTTTGCATTGACCTCATATCCCATCAGTTGAATCCACATAGTCCTAGGTTTAATTACTTCCGTACAAAACTGATTAATTTCCACCATAAAGCATACTATGTCAACATATTTCTCCACCAAAATTATAAGGATTCTCTCTCTTTTCTACATTTTCTTTTGGAACATTTTGAAATAAACAAAAATTAGTTGATCTATGTCATCCTTCTTCTACATCTGGTAAAATTTGCTAATGTGTATAGTTGTAGGGGTATCTTTATGCAAAGTGATGTTTATAACTCTGGGAAAGTAATTCATTAGGTAAAAAAACATATTGGAATTCTAGTCTGATTTTCTATATGTTATGGTTATTTTAGGATGATGAATTATATTTTAGGATATCATTGATGCTTATGGTTTTACTGAGCCCATACTTGTATGTGTATGGTTGATGTGTATGTTTTATATTTCTGTTTGATGTACTTGATGTGGTTGAGGGACGAAGTCTTAGTTGCTTGCGAGATCCACAAAATCAACAGATGCCTGCCATTTCTTGTTTATATTTATACATTTATGTACATGCTTGTCTTTTATGCAGGTTTGTAGATACCGGGCATTGACTTCTCTAAATTGTCAGGATAAGCGTGCCCTATCGCAACTTCTCAATGGTAAGAGATGGGAGATAACATACAAATCTAAATCCTGACCGTAGCCATTGATTGTCCTAAATATTGGGCAAGTACCTATTTCTACCCATCTGAATTCGTCAAAGTGACATGAATTTGTGAACCCTTGGTGTTTGCTTGTTATAGAGTTAGTCATTTTTTGAGTTTTGAGAGTCAAGTGGATTTACTTGTGTGTGTTATTTGATTTAATTAATTAAGCTAGGAGTAATTTGGAGATTTGAATATTTATATTTTATGTATGTGGAAATATTAGATATAGAGTATGTTTAATTATTAAAGGTAATTAAATACCTTTGTTAATTAAAAATTGAATTAAAATTTTAAATCTAGAATAAAAGGGGTTTAATTAATTATTAAATTCAATAATGAAATTTAAGGCATAGTTGATTTATTTAATTTATTAGTTTGCATAGTTAATTATGTGCTAAAGTATTTATTGAGTAATTAAATAATTAAAATGCAAATTTAAGTTGCACATTCGATTTAGTGAAAATTAAATTAGAATTTAAAGTTAAAGTTGAGTTAGGAATTAAATTTAGAAAAGTATATTCTTTTATTATGGTAATTAAAATTAAGCATGCATTATTAAAATTGATAAAAGCAGGAGTTGAGAGTTGAGTTCTATTTTCTAATTTAGAGTTGCATGTCCAGTTATGTTTCCTATTTGGAGTTGCATGTAGGGTTTTGTGTGGGAAATTTTCTTTATTAGAGATTCTTTTAGCCATTCTTTAGAACACAGGTTTTTGGGAGGCTAGATTTCGGAGGAAAGTGCGTGGTTTGTTTGAAGGATTATTTTTAAAGCTTAGGAGTGTTTCATATTCGTAGGGCCTTCATTTTGATCCTTGTTGTTTTAGAATCTTCTCATGGATTTCAGGTAGGGTTTGAAGAACCCATGTTGAATTTCATTTGAAAGATTGTCTGCTTTGTGACTTGTATGCTTGTTGAATCTTCTTTCTGTTATTGATGAAAATTTCTATTATTTGGTTTGAATTGGGTAATAAGATACTGCGTAGAAATTTTATGAAATAAAATTTCAGAAAATTATGTTTGTTGAAATGCTAGTTTGTTCGTAGCAAATTTTTCATCTTTTGGTCTCATGAATTTTTATTTCAATTTGGTTTAAAGAAAATTTCACCTTGTGTAAACCCTGGAAATTAATTTTTAAAAAAGTGGACATTAAATAGAATAAATATTATTTTTATGCTATTTTGTCATCAGAATTTTACTATGATTTGGTTTAAGGAAAATTTACCTTGTGTAAACCCTGGAAATTAATTTTTTAAAAAGGGGATATTAAATAGAATAAATATTATTTTTATGCTATTTTATCGTTAGAATTTTACTAGAAAATTTTTAATAAAAAAATGTGAAAGGGAATTGGTTTCCTCTGTTTAAAAAATAAAAATAAAAAAATATTATATGGGGGTGGGGGTCTCACCCCCAACCCCCTGACAATCGAAGGGAGTTATCGGTGACAACATTGGCTATCGTGGCAGTTGCGGCTGCGCACGACAGTCAAGACTGTCGGTGGCAGCTTGGTTGCCGTGACAGCCATGACTGCTCACAATAGTCAAGACTGCCACATGACAACTTGGCTGTCGTGGAAGCTTAGGCTATCCATGACAGTCAAGTCTGTCGTGAGGGTAAGCATGGGGTGGGGCCCTGACATCCCCCCCATGCAAAATTTTATTTTTAAAAAAATTTATTAAAATTTAATTGTTAATTGTTTTTTATAATGTTTATTTTAAAATTAGTTTAATTTAATTTTAATTTTAAATTAGATTATTTTAGTATTTAATTTACTTTATTTTAGTTTGTTAATAATTAATGATATTAGTTTAGATTGTTAATTGATATTTAAATTTTATGGTTATTTTAATTAATTATCTTCCTTATGTCATGTTAAGATGTTTTAATGCATGGATTTGGGTGGTTGATGAAATTTTAATCATTATTTGGACAAGTTATTTTAATTTGTTATAGGGGGTTTTTGAGTTGACTTTTGGGAATGGATACCAGAGGCTCGGGATGTGCAATTAAGCAATGTTTATAGCTTGATTTTGTTTACTCAATATTTGTTGCTTAGATGGTTTATATGGAGGCTTTGGGTATGGTCTTATGGTATTATGATTTTGTGGTATTGTGTTCAGTGCATGTTCCATATGACTTTGTGGGACCATTGTGAGGACTTGATTGAGATCTTTGGATGTTATTCAGTTTGTGAACCTAGGTAGGTTAACTAAGTGTATAGGTGGAAAGTGGCTTGTAATTGGTGCCGGAGCCCGCAAGTGGCTACTAGGATATCCTATTGCAAGTAGCTTAACAAGTGATAATTAAATGACATTGAGAATTTAAAATGAATTAATAAGATATTGTGTGCCTCGCCCATGCTTGAGTTACTTGATTGAGTTTTGACTAGGATGGGAGTGGGAAGATGCTTTTCACCTACATGGACTGGATATGGCATAGTTGGTACCTCGTCTACATGAAAGGTTATTGATACCACATAGAGTCACTAGGGCACAGGGTTGTGAGAGACTACGAAGATAACCTTAGAGTTGGATCATGTGATGACACTTCCCTTTATGCATCTTAGGTTTCCTACGTGTGTTGGTTGCCTCTGGCTGTGTATGTTTTACCTTGTTATCCTATTGTACCCTTGAGTTAGAAATCTTTTTAGGATCTCTTCCTTAGCTTTTTTTGTGTTGATTTTTGATGTTTGATATATGAGTGGGGTCTATTGTTATCTCCTTAGTACGGTGGGAGTGAGCCATTTAGGTTCCATGAGGTCGAGTGGTAGTGATTCTTTTACCATTTGAGATTCTGACATTCGTGCACCTGTGCTAGATGATCCATGTAGCAGTTGTTCCTTCTTGTTATTCATTGATGGAGATGTGTCCTTATCTTTCTTATTCTATGTTTCTTGTATCTTGTATTAGTTATTGAGGTGATATCATGCTATACTTCATTTTAGATTATTGAATTACATACCCTATGACATGTGCAGTGGATGTTGATTATTATGGATACCTTATGGTACCAATTGTATTTATGTTATCTTTTTATATGATGTGTTTATCATTCCTTTGTATACATGAGATTTGTAATTATATATAATCTAAAGTAAGTAAGTAATTAATGTTTATGTAATCTATGTCAAGGAACCCTTGAGATTTGTAATCTATGTCAAGGAACCCTTGAGATTTGTAATCTATGTTGAGTTGTGTTTATATGTGAGTTTTAAATTATATTGTATTGCTTCCACATTGTTAAACATTGTTGTTGTTGTTTGTAAACACTTAAGAAAAAAATTATTATGTAAACTTAGTTCCATGTTTACGTTAATTTATCCTGGGTTTCCTATTGGGGGCATTACACATATGAATAATCAAAGAACCATACATGAAAATTTGTGACTTATCTTTCTTTATCTTCTCCAAGGTCTCTAGTAATTATTTGCTCAAATTCTCACACACATCAATATGCACATCTTCATTAAGCATTCTATATGCACTGCAAATAATTGTGGCTGAGATTGAACTGATTTTGATACTGTGATAAACTTTGTATCCAAGAATCATCAATGCAAACCTCATATCTAGCTGAATAATATAATTTACAATCATTTCCCTTCTATCCCATCTTGATTTAGTTAACAAATCCAAAAAAATTCATAGTAGACTTTAGTGTAGGTACTTCACTAACAAAAAATTAAAATTAGTAACCTCATGAATTATCTCCTTGGTAATCTTAATCGATTTATCTTCAAGCCAAAATAACTAATCATGTATCCCACAAAGCACAATCCTAGTCCACTCTGGTTCATCAAATACAAAAAAGTCTTTGAATTGCACTAGGTTTATCTAATCAACCTTCTTATACTCATCCTTTAGTGCTCCATTAATACATAAAGATCTATACTGATAATAAATATCAAAGTCTTCTAATCCCTCAATCTTACAATGAATATAAGAATGAACATCTTCAACATGTAGAACTCTATGGGGCACATGTGAAAATGTTCCTTTTAGATCATCTTCCATCAAATTATAAGGATGCTTCTTAAGCTCATACCTTAGTTTCTCAAGTGCATTAACATTATGTGGAGTATCCATATCTTAATTGATGAAATTAACAAAATATTTAATAGATTAATACCTTTTACTCTGTTCTAGGATTTGCATGTGAATCCAGTCAATAACTCAAATTGTTGTTTGATCTCCTCTTACTTAGGTTCACGCTTATTCTGAAGATAGAAAAGTATCAAATGAAGTCACATAATGACCTTCTTATTACTCAAATTCAATTAGATTCCTTCATTAAATGTTGTAGAAGTTGAGAAATCCAACTTCACAGTTCACTAAGAACACCTGCATGCAAATGACCTATTGCTGGAAGGAAGCAAAAGACACAAAAAGAAAAGCTTGGAAAATCTCAGCGGTGTGTGAGAAAAATGTATTCCAATCTGAAGTAAGATACATAATTACAAGAGTTCAACCTATAAGGTGAACGAAACCCTAAAAAAGGTAAAAAGCTAGGTTGCACATAATAATTAACATAAAATATTAATTATATGCACCTAAGAGACAACTTAAGTAAACTAGAGTAATAGACAACTTAATTAATTAAATCAAAGTGATCTAATTAATAAGTGTGAACATATAATTACTCTAACACCCCCCCTTAAGCAAAGCTCAGGAGGTAAGCTAACCTAGCACAAGTATGAAAGCAGGAAAAAAGATGGGTCCTGACAACAAGGCTTGATCAGGTACCCAATACAAGGAAATCTCTGTAAACCGGAGATAAAGGAGAAAACCCAGTGGGAAAAACTCCTCTCCAAAAAGAGATATGAAGGAAAGAAAAAGAAAAAAAATGATTTCAAGAGACTCTCTCAAAGCCATAAGTACAATGTGTGCTGCCAACCCCCCTATGAGAGAGGATCGAGGCTCCAAAGCTCCCCAGAATGAAAGAACCCCTGGATCAATGAACAAACCACTGTGACTCTAATGTAGAGGAGTGAAATTCAGTGGATACTGAAGAGGTAACCTCATAAGATGAGGTGTCATTGGAAGGTTGAGCTGATGCTGAAAGGAGTAAACATAATGATCTTGAAAGGGAATCCCCAATGTAGGTGGTGTGACGGGTGTGCTGACACTATCATGAAAGAGGAGGTGAATATCCTCTGTAGAATCCTCAACAAGTGCACCTGGTGGCTCGATGAATGGAGCTGGAGGGTCAGGCAGTGTTGAAGAAGAATCTTGCTAAAGAGAAAAAACCTCAACAAGATGTGGTGTGGCAGTCATAGCAGTGATCTCAGGAACAATACAAAGGTTCAAACGACCTGACTGCACCACATGATGCTCTCGTGAAAGAGGAGAGTTGTGCTCTGACAATGGAGATGGTGGACCAAAGTGTGAGAAGGTGTAGAGATGGGTGGAATGATCAACTATCCCTTTAGCAACAATGCCTCTTGTCGCACTATCCCGAATGAAGACTAAATCTACAGTGAACTCAACTGTCTTCCCTGATCCACTGTGTGTAATCTGATAAATCAAGAGAAGGTTTGTAGACATAGATGGAACATATAATACATCATTGAATACGCCATCTTGAATGCCTATTGAAACTTTCCCGCAGACTGTCAAGATAGTGTTATTCCCCATGAGAATATGAGGAATGGGAGAAGCCTCAATAGTAGAGAAGACCCCTTGAGAAGATGCCATATTATGAGAGGCACCTAAATCCAATATCTAAGGGACCTATGAAGGGGATGCAATGGATGCCCATAATGCATGACCCTATCCAAAATCCTATCCAGATGTCAAAGATGTGGAAGAAGACTGAAAAGAAGACCCCTGTGAGGTAGAAGAGGATGGAGAGGAAACAATGCTCTTTTGAAGAAGAGCTTGCAAATCTACAATCTATTTCTCATAGCCATCAAATCTCTTCTGAAAATAATGTGACTCATCATGAGGTCCCTTTTGACAATAGGAACATGTAGGTCTCTTAGTCTTCTGTTTATCCTTCTTAGAAGAAGATGGTGGGCCAATAGAGTGTTGAGAAGAGGAATTTGATATCTGCTTCGGCTTCTACTTCTGTGCATCCTGAGGTGTCTTGGAAGCAATGCCTATGACTGTGTACCTATAAGTGAATCCATCTAAGTGAGCTTGGACTGCTCACAAGTCAACTTGTCGCAAAAAGTCTCAAAAGAGGGCATAACATGTTGTGCACCCAGTGCATCCATAGTGGAGTAGAAGGTGGAATAAAAGATCTGATACTCTCCTCACAACTTTGAGAGTATCATAAAGATACACTCATCATTTGTCTTATTTTTCTCACATCCCTGCAAAACTGAATGCAAAGACTTAAACTTCATCAAGAAGTCCTCAATAGTGGGAAGCTTAGTAGGAGTCAAAGAGGTCAACTCTGCATCAAGCTGTAGTGCCTGAAATGCATTCACTATACCAAACAAATTTGAAAACTTGCCCCAAATAGTCCTAGGAGTGGCCAAACCATCTAGGTGAAATAGGAGACTATCAGAGATGTTTAATGCAATCAAGCCCATGGCTTCATCCATTTTATTTCTATGCTGAAGAATCTCAAAAGGATGCTACAGGATAGGTTGGCATTCATCTAGACATGACCATAAGCCATGTGACATAAGCAGCCTAGTCATGTGTGCTTTTTAGGTGTGATAATTGTTTGGTGTCAGCTAGGCCACAGAGGGGTCCGACATTGAGAGTAGTAGATGGAAGTAGAAGGGTCTTTTCTGAAGTAAATGACAAAAATGAAAATGTAGCCCCCACAATGTATAATTCTATCCCCCGTACAACAAATAAACAACTATAGAAAGCACAAAAACTAGAAGAAAACTTGGACACCAAATGCAGAGATGGAGGAAATAGAAGCCTCTACTTAGACACCAAAACTAGGAACTGAAATGTATAAATCAGTAGATGAAACCAACACCATAGTCTTAAGCTTAGAAACACCTTTCTGGCAATATTTCATTTTCTGAAAACGGACCCCTTATGCAAAAGATACTGCCAAAAAACCAACTGCACTTCTGAAAAAGAGCTCTTTGGAAAAAATGAGAGACATGAAAAAATTTGACAACTGTCTGCACATCACTGGACCGTCTGGCCAAAAAAAATTAGGTCGCCAAAAAAATTTGAAAAAAATGCTGGCAAAAATTTTGGTCGTCAGAAAAAATGTTTCGGCAAGTGACGTCACTAGTGACATCACCTATGGCTTATGGGTGGTGATGGACGGGCGGCGGTGGTGGTAGTGGCAGTGGCAGAGGTGGTGGTGGCGGCGCGATGGCCGAGCGGTGGTGGTGTGCTGGCTGCATGGTGGTGGTGAGACTGATAGTTCCTTAGAAAGCCCTAAATGGGTGTGACTTTTGAGGTTTTTTGAAATTTTTTTTCATGATTTGCGTGTCGTATGACTGATGAGGGAGAAATTTTTTTCAGAGGTCACTGTGGCCAAAAACAAAAATTTTATATGAAAAGTTGATCTCTCGGGTCTTCTGAGCACAATGGCAGTGTCCATTTTTGCTCAACATGCTCCAGAAAAATGCTTCCTCCAAATTGAAGAATACCAAATTTAAAGAAACTTGAGACCCTTATCCTCAAAAACTACTTGAAAAACATCAGAACAGGCAGCAGCAGGGGAGCTCTGATACCATGTAGAAGTTGAGAAATCCAACTTCACAATTCACAAAGAACACCTGCATGCAAATGACCTATTGCTGGAAGGAAGAAGAAGACACAAAAAGCAAAGCTTGGAAAATCTCAGCGGTGTGTGAGAAAAATGTATCCCAATCTGAAGTAAAATACATAATTACAAGAGTTCAAGCTATAAGGTGAATGAAACCCTAAAAAAGTTAAAAATCTAGGTTGCACATAATAATTAATATAAAATATTAATTATATGCACCTAAGAGACAACTTAAGTAAACTAGAGTAATATACAACTTAATTAATTAAATCAAAGTGATCTAATTAATAAGTGTAAACATATAATTACTCTAACAAATGTTGTTTGTACCCTATCTTTAAAAAAGCTATTATAACTAGTGAACTGTAAATCTACTTGTGATCTTGAATATGATCATGAAAACATCTATGATTTTGAACATAGCCTTTTCAAACCAATCTCTAACTAAACATTCCATTATAATCTTTACTACTATGATTCGTGGGGTGACAATTTTTTTTGATGAAAACTCCCCCTTAGGTCCTATGACCTAATTTTCTAATGATGAAGGATCTACACTAGATGTTCATGCGATCTATCCAGAAACATCAATTTTTCCTTTCCTTACCCAAGTCTTACTCATTTCCTTCCAGGTTTCATCAACTAGCATGGCCATCTTTTTTTTGACATCCAATCCATTATTTTTCTCTCCTACATTGTTAGATCTTCAATACTGAGCAATGTGTCCTATCTTCTTGAAATTAAAGCATGTTGTATTTTTGGTTCCATACCATTTATATCCTTTATTATAATTTATTGCATTATTATTTTTAACCAAACCATTCATTCTCATTCCAACATTTTTATATCTATAATATCTAGCTATATGACTAGAATTGTTGCATTTGTAAGAAGTAACATTCTGATTAGTCCTCAACTTGTAGCCCTTGATAAGTGACCAAATTTATTTCATTTAAAATATGTAGGATTACCTCTTCTTGTAGGACTTGTATTAGGTCTAGCTTCAGATCTGCATTCATTAGATTTGTGTCTGTATTGCTGGCATGTGAAAAAATAGTTTAAAAATGGTGTAGAAGAAGTGTTTCTTCAACATTATCTTTACCTAAGATTGAATTTGTTGCATGTGAAACATATTCCATTGAATATTTTTCTATTTTATTTCCTTTTAGGTGAATCCTTAGGTTGCTCAATCTAAGTCTCTTTGATAGTTTTAGAACATTCTCTCTTTTCATATGACAAACATTGAGTTTCACCAGGTGTTCTTTGATTTTCAATTTGTTCATCAATCTTTGTGATGCTAGATCTGAACTTTTCTTGAATCTCTCCAGCCTCAGCTAGATCTATTCTTAGTATCTCATTAGCTCTTTCCAATTCATACTCATTATTTTTAGATTCTTCAGGGAAAACTTGCAATTTTCCAACATCACTATTTAGCTTGTAACATTCTTCAATTTTAACTTGTAAGTATTTCTCAAGATTATTCTTTGCTTCTATCTCCTCAGTCATCTTGATTTCCATAGCTTCCATATCATTCTTTAGATTTTCTCTTTCCTTCACAATCAGATCACACTCTTTAGGATTTTCTTCTCCAGAAGCTGTAGAGTCACTGCCTTTACATGATAACTAATCCATAAGTTCTTTCCTCTTATCTCTGGATTGCCTCAACTTATCTTTCAGATTATCAATGAATCTATCAACACTTTTCAATTTTTCTTCTAGATCAAGGATGTGAGCATTGGATTTGTCTAGATCTTCAAGTGCATTCAAAAGTTATTTCTAAATGCCCCTATTAAAATTTCTCCAAGGAACTAAGCTCTGATACCAATTGTTAGGATTAGGGAGCACCGAGAGGGGAGGGGGTGAATCAGTGCTGCAATATTATTAACTTTCTTGAACCAATACTGAAACTTGAAAGTATAGATAACTGAAAGAAAAAAAACTAGAATGAAAATAAATAACATTATAATACCATGATTTATTTTCAAAGAAAATCTTGTTTAGGGAAAAACCCTAGCTGGGATGGTATCCACTAAAATACCTCACTACTATAGTAATAAGTACCCTATTAAAGGTAATAGTACATAAGAGAGAATGAAAATGCATTCAATCTTACATCCTAGAGAACATTTCTCAATACAAAAAAATATCTGACCCTTAGTTGGGTTCACCGATCTATCTTCAATTACAATATTCAGATCAGATTTTATAGTCCCAAAAACTGAACTAACAAATAGCATCAACTATTCCAATATAGTTTTGATGAATTTCAACATCAATATCACATCAAAAAAACAATTCTTCTATCCTTCTATCTACATCTATCCACCACACCTCATCGCATCCAAAAACTTGATCTTATATATGAGAGCATAAAATTTAAATCATAACTCTGTCGACACAAAGCAAGATAATGAAGCATGTACAACCTTCACAATAAATCTTGATCCAATCATCAATTCAAAGATTTCTATGAAAATGTAATATCCTTGGATTTCAAATCTAGCATAATTAATCATTAAATTGAAATTCTAAATTGATTAACCAAGTATATTGAATGATCTAACCAAACTATTCTGTTCTAGCCCAAAATACTATTAAATCAATGTCCACGAGTGAGTATCTCATGCATACCAAAACTTTAGAATCTTTCAAGATTTTATTAGACATATTAGGATGTATAATTTCATTCTCTACAATCACATCCTCTAAATCTCCATCATCCATCCATACTAAGCTATTCTATCCGACTATAGACTGCTCTACTTCCGGTACTTAGTCATTTTCTTGTATCCAAAC
The DNA here is from genome assembly GCA_027943335.1 of Chamaecyparis obtusa. Lineage (NCBI taxonomy): Eukaryota > Viridiplantae > Streptophyta > Pinopsida > Cupressales > Cupressaceae > Chamaecyparis > Chamaecyparis obtusa. The sequence continues at coordinate 368,293 of BSBK01003436.1, read as the reverse complement.
CTTTGGTAAACTTACAAAACTGAAATATGGCCAAGAGTAGTGAATTTAGTTTTTATCAATGATAACATATCATGCATCATCATGAAACTCTTTCCAACATCTTATAGTTCTTTACCAATAAATTTGATGGTATTTACCACTTCATCTACTTTCATCAGATAACCAATAATGTCTTCATCCTATGACATCCTTACATTTTCAAAATTTCCTTTATAGATTTGTATCTTTTCTTGTCTAGAAATTTAGTGTCTCCTTCATAGATGATTCTTTTTTTTTATCACACATCTTTAGTAGTGCATTAATACATAACCTTCACAAGTTTACAATATGCTAATATACTCAAGCTAGCATTCTTTCCCTTACAATTTTTCTCATATTTGATGACTTTGGATCGGGTAAAAAACCATTAGGATGAGTATAATCATCATTAACTGATTGCCAAATTTGATGTCTAAAAGAACTCATATGAGATTCAATCCTCAATTACCAAAGGTTATAGTTTATTCCATCAAACCTTTTGTTCCTTGTATGAGTTAGAGCTCTCATTTTCCATCCTAGTTCTTCCTCAAGCTCTTAGGATTTTTTATTATGATTTTTTCTCTAATACCAATTATTGAACAACCAAGATTGTTGGGGCTTGAATTAGTAATATAATAAAACCTTTAAACTTTTCACTTCTTCTTATATTATAATCTTTAACTCAAACATCTACAATAATTAAAATCCCATGTCCTTAAGTGATTCTAATAATATTATTAACTACCATTATATCATATAACCTTTTAAATGACATAATAAAAACCCCATGCCCTACCTTTGGTAATTAATGCAAATTCAAAATTAAATATGTATTTTTTAACAACTAATTAAGAACAAAATGTTGCCCAATGTTGGATCCTAAAGTATAAAATAGTTACCCATACTTCCACCATTTCCTATAAGAAATACTAAAAAAGGCAATGAGGACCTCTACATAAATTATTTAGAAAGTGAAAATTACACATGCCCATGTTCAGTACATGGTGTAACTCCCATGAAAAGAATCTGTGAAAGATCTAATTATATATTATATGTGATTTTACCAATAATCACATGGGATTGTAAATAAATGATGTAGGGGCAGGGTAGATACAAGCAGAATCAAGCAGAATTGAGTCCACTTGAATCCACAAACAAGCCCTTGCTCAGAGTTACACAATGGAAGCAATATAAAATCACATGAAAGCAATGAAATCACAATGGATATGAGACAATCAACTGGCAGCAACAATAGAGAATTATATTATTTCTTTCAACATGCCCAGCTGTGAGGCCTTCCGGGTTTTGGCCTTATACAATGAGAATTATGAATTCAGAATTACAGCTTGCATCCCATATTTGTCTTCAATGATATATCTTGATAATCCTTCCTAAATATCTCTCATGATCTTCTCTTCCTTCCCTAATACATCAATCTAGACTCCTTATATAGCCAGGTAAGCCACAGGTCGGCCAATCAGGCATTTGATTACAATATAGGTCCAGTCTGGAAGATTTAAACCAAAACTAATGCTAGAATGAATATAAATTGATGCACCTTTGGATTTAGGTCCTTAAATGACCCAAGAAAATTAATTTAAGTGTGAAAGGTCCAATTTGATCATACGGAACATCGCAAGAAGAAACACCACACGTTTCACCCAAAAACTGGCAGAAAATAGGTCTTGAGGAAAAATGGGCATAAATTTTTACTCATAATGAATTGGGGTTTGTGATCTTGGGAAATGATATTAATTTAGGTCCTATAAAACTCCTTAAGATTTTAAAGGATGATTCCTTATGGATCAAGGTCTCCAACATGAACAATCAGCACCAAAACTACAGTAACGGCTCAAACCCAAAACTGGCAGAAAATAGGTCCTGTGCCAAAATGGCCATAACTTTTGACTCATAATGAATTAGGAGCTGCAACTTTGGGAAATGATATTAAATTAGGTCCTATTTAAGGCCCTAAGCATGCAATATATTATTCTTCAAGGATCAAGGTCGCCACAATGCACAATCAGCCCCAAAACTGCAGGAAAATACTGCTCTGACAGCAAGAAAACAACTCTAACTTTCAAACTATCCATCCAATCTTTATGTGCTCATAGGAGAAGGTCCCAAAATAGGTCCTCAGAATTATGTAAGCTACACACACCATGAAACCATTAAATGCAAAGATTATAAAGAAAACAACATCAAACAGGTACAAAAATCAGGAAATGTTTTTGGTTGATGCAAGATTGCTCCAAGACCCAAGATGCTCCTACATCAATAAATAGTATGTGGTTCCACTAAAATAAAAAAGAAAATAATCCCTATATATTTTCTATTAGTATTATCAAACTCCTATAACTACATGTTAGATTTTTCCATTCATTCCTATAGTGGTAAAATAATCTTAAAGCCAAATCATGGGTGTTATATTCCTTTTAAAGAACTTGTTTACAATATGCAAATGTAACTCTCACTAAGAGCTGATTTTGAAACTCCTCTTAAGTTTTTGACAACTTATCTTTGTACATCCTCCTTGATTTGGTTTCCAAGAATGATGTGCAGTTTTCCACGGGCATTACTTTTCTTTAAGGAATCAAAATTATATAAAATGATAAAATCCAATGAATTGGACATTAGAATTTAGGAATCCATCTCTAAAATTATGCATTTGAAATTCAATAAATATTTAATAGAATTTGATTACCTTGTTGAAACAATGAGACTTTGTATGCATTAAGATGCTTAATTATCCGAACATTTAAATATTCAACTATTTATTAATCCAACAAAAAATAATATTATCATTATCTAAAATTAATTTTTAGCACTTTCCTCTAAATTTGGAAATTCTTTTGAAAAAAATTCTTCTTTTTGTGGGTTCTTGTTTGTATTTCCATCTCCAAAGACATTCTTTTGATTATTAAATATTCTCCTTGTTGTAGTTCCAAATTCTCGTTCACTTATTTAGCTTCTATAGTATAGTTTCTTAACATTAGTCTTTGCACCTCTTTGGTGAACTACAACTGATTTAGAACCTGATTGAAGAATCTATGATACAGTGATCACCAAGGAGCTTTTGATTAGATATGTAAGATGATTAAATTAGTATTATTTTGTCATTGATGTCAAATAGTTTGATAGTACTTATCTTGTAAGTTATTATACCGACACATCTAGAAAATGGAGTAAAAGAGATGGAGAATAGGAAAATCTACATGAGGAAGATATATAAGTTAGATGAGGATAAGGAGTACATGAGGTAACTTATTTATGAGTCTATGACCTAATGATATTGACTTGATTATGTTGCATTCATTTATAATGAAGAATAGAGATGAAAGACACAAAGCAGTGTTGTCGGTTAATGAAGCATTATAGTATACACCGACGGAGCGTAGTGTATACCGAGCACAGTGTAAACTGAACTTGTGTTTACCAACACATTTTTTTGTTAATTGAGTAGGAGAAAAGGAACTAAATGATTAGTTTAGCTGATAGGATTGATGAGCTGGAAAGTGTATGATTTTGAGATAATAGATAAAGTTTGTTATGAAGATCAATGACTAACATAATTCATTATAGATGAATGCAACATAATCAAGTCAATATCATAAGGTCATAGACTCATAAATAAGTTACCTCATGTACTCCTTATCCTCATCTGATATATACATCTTCCTCATGTAGATTTTCCTGTTCTCCATCTCTTTTACTCCTTTTTCCAGATGTGTCGGTATAGTAACTTATAAGATAAGTACTATCAAACTAGTTGACATCAATGACAATATAATACCGATTTAATCATCTTACATATCTAATCAAAATCTCCTCGGTGATCACTATATCACAGATTCTTCAATCAGGTTCTAAATAAGTTGTAGTTCATCAATCTCTCCCTTTGGCATTGATGGCAACTCAAGTAATATGAAATATACCATACACATACCAAACATGTATTCTAAAACTTGTGAAAAAATGTTGTACAAGCTCTCCCTTAGCTTAATATGTTTAATCACTACATTACTAAACAACATTACAAAACTTTTGTTCTCTGTAACTAATCTTCAATGTTCAGCTCTGTCAGATTGTCTCTCCCTTAGATAGATATCTCATCGGTGCATATTGTTCCATATGTTTCATATTTATTTCATATTTGTTTATCTCTACCTTTGAAAACAATGCCAAAAGAAACAAATAAACAAATAGCTTTGTATTAGCCATGTAACTCTCTGTTGTTCGGTGCAGTCATTGTATCTTTGTATACTGATATGCCAATCAGTTCCAATTTTCAAAACTTTTCACAGCCTTAGACATGATCCAAAGTGTGAACTATGATGCATCAACATGAATGATCTTCTGATAAGATTAGGCTGATGCAACATACAAATCACATTAGTGATTGGTAGATAGGGGACGAACCCCTAGTCTTGTCCTCAAATATTCAAATGTGTCCTTCTGTAGAGGCTTTGTAAATATATTTGCAAGTTGTTCTTTAGATGTAACAAATTCTAACTTCACTTGCTTCTCTTGTACTTGTTCTCTTAAGTAGTGACACTTAATATAAATATGCTTTGTTTTCGAATGCATCACTGGATTCTTTGAAATATTGATAGCACTTGTATTATCATAGTATATAATCACTGGCTCGGTGATTACCTCATTCATTCCTTCCAATAATTGCTTAATATATGAAATGTTTGAACAATTTTTAGTAGCAACAACATACTCTACTTCCGCTGTTGACTGAGAAATGCAAGCCTACTTTTTACTTGTCCAAGTAACAAGTCTTTCACCAAAGAAGAATGCTCCTCTGGTGGTGCTTTTCCTATCATCCACATTTCTAGCCCAATTAGCATCGGTGTAAACTTTTAGTTCAAATTTGCCTTCCTTAGGATATCATAGTCCATAATCTTCTATCTTTTTTAGGTATCTTAAGATCCTTTTAGTAGCAACCATGTGTGATTCTCTAGGATCAAACTAGTTAAGAAGGAACCGAGCTACAAAGTATATAGAGCATCAGGAAGCTATTACCGAGTGACAGTAAGACAATGAAATTGATTGAAATAGAATTGATAGACTGATCAGAGGATTTGAATGAGTCTAACATTGATCTATACATCTGAAATTGAGTTGTATTAAGACAAATCACCTACTGTTCCATTTTAACCATTGTATATAGTCAAATCTCTTAACCACGTGGACTAAGAAAGTCTTTATTATGTTGCATTCATAGAATGAACATTGTTATCCTATCAACCCCATACTAAATGCTGGTTGGATGATAACGGTTGGTCTAAAATCCTCTAACAAGGTCACACCTAACAGTGTGTTTGTAACCTTTAATAGGGTTGGGTCTTCACCGACCTCACTTTAGAAGAGTGAACAATTTTTGGGTTGCTGGTCCTTGGTGGTTTTTCCCTTCACAAGGTTTCCACATTAAATCTCTTGTGTTATGTGTTGATTGTGATATTTTTTTGATGTCATATTTGCATGTTACATATTTGATTTGATTTGTAATCATTACATGTTACTTGACTGGTAATCGGTAAAAGCACAGACAATATAGTATTTCAAGTTACCGAGCATTATAAGTTTGAGATAAATTATTTTGGATTATACATTTTGTATTGGGACACTAGATAATTGATTCACCCCCCTCTCAGTTATTCTAACATTCTTTCTTGTTTTTGTGGGCATTCAAAGGCTCTATAGATGACCTCTCCATAATTAAATCATGTAACAATAAATCCTCTTCCTTTTCCATAATTTCCCCTTTATAATGAAAATTCTCTTTATCCTCTTCCTCCTTGTCCAAATTATTTACTCCACTTGGGTTTGAGTTCTTCAACACAAACTTATTTTCCTTTGTTATTACTTCCATGTTCCTTATTAGTGGTAAAAATTTGTCTACTTTTACATTTTGGTCTTGTCATTATCTTCTCTTTTTCCTTAAATATATATCCATATACCTCTTCTAGTATGTTTATATTCGATATACTCATCTCATCTTGAATATTGAATTTCAATAAACTTATATATGATCTGTCCACCTTTACCTATCCATTTGGCATTGTCTCGTTCTAATCACCGATTTGTAAAACTCCTTTGTCTAATCCTTCACACTTATGTCCTTGTATTTTAAAATTTCTTATTTATAAATAATTCCAATTAATGATCTCTTGGGATATTTTTTTTCCTTATATCTAGCCACCATTCGAATCCACCTTACTATTCTCATACCACTATTTTCAGCCCTCTCTTTGAGTATGATTTATTCCACCAAAATGAAACATGTCCTTTATTTTTGTTTGTGTGAATTTCGCCTTCTATGGATCTCTAATCTTTTTTGGATCAAAATATTTCTCTAACTCATGTATCCAATCAATCAATTCATCATTATTTAATGTAACCAAAACATTTCCAACAAGTACATTTCTCATCACATTCCTTATTTAATTTATCATTTACGAATGAAATCAATCAAAATTATCCTCTAATAACATATTATTTAGTGGGGCATATTTTCTATTTTATTTTTATCATAACAAAAACTAGTTTCACTACCAACTCATCTTCACAAACCTGACATTCCACTCTACCCTTTTCACCTACAAGAAACTTCACACACTTGCAGTAGAATCATGATCCTTTGGAACACCTTTTATTCACTTTCAATAATTTATAAATTTGTTTTACCTTTCTATCAAGACCAACCTCACTTTGATACCATCTAGTGCAGATATGAGATCAAGAATTTACTAGCAACCCATAATCTATAATAATTATAGCAACATAACACTTCACCTACAATAAAAAACATAGATAATGCTCTCTAAGACCACCTTATATATAAAAATACAAATCAAGAGGTAGGTTCTAGATGAAGCTACAAGATAGGTTTGTGTAAAATACTTGGTACAATTTTCCAACCACCTAAAATCATGTAAATGTGACATATACATCTCCAAATGAATTCATTAAAGCCTCCTAAGTTGGGTGCACAATATTAACTATCTTGATGTATTCAAAATTCTCTTTCACATCTTACAGCTATTATAAATATTATCATCACTAACCATAAATAATACATTCTCTTATAGCCTATCATAACCCAACTTTGGTTCCTACCTTCTCTATGAAAAGGTATGTCCTGCCACTCATCTATTTTATTATAGAATCTATTATAGGTTATCATACATATGTGTGTTATAATAACCTTCATAGATTTTCTCATAAATATATCATCCTCAAAGTGGTATTCCTACTTCAACATGTGCAACATATGTGTCATATAGTCACCACCAAGTAATTTTGATGACCACATGTCGAACCTTTGATGAAAAATTGATGAAAGATCATCAAAATTCTGACAGTCACATGTTGAACCTTCGACAAAAATATGGTGAACTTGTTGTCGCTAGATTTTCATTAGATTCTCCAATGAATATTTTATCGTCATAGCTCCAACAAAACTTTCGTTCAAACATGAACCCCACAACCACCCATATTTTTGTCAAAATTGTGATGGTGGCAATGTTGGAACACCGATGATTATGTTCATCACTGTTTTGATGAAAATTTTGTATTTGCAATGAAATTTTTTGTCACACATACAAAATTCTTGTCGGCGCCCATGGGAACTCTGACAACAATATTTGTCAGAATTATAATGGAAATCTTAGCTATGACAAAAGTCTTCGATGAGAATTTTATACTTGTGAAAAAAGATTTCATCACAAATACAACATTTTCAACAGAGAGTGTGGGGGAATTTTGTCAGAATTCTAACCCTTTCATAAATTTTTTTTTATAAATATGCTTACCCCTTACATAATCTGGTACATAAGGATCCAACCAATGGTTTGATACTTCACCAACATGCACAACCCTTACATAATTCAAAATCCTTGGGAACTCATAATTGAGTGGTATAACCCAAATGATGCAAAGAACCTTCTACAAAATTGGGGGTGCATAAGGATGTTCTTTGCACTATTTTGGTATACCGCTCAATTTTGCAAATTGAGACTATATTGGCCTTTCATTCTCTCTATGAAAGCTTGAACTTGATTCACAATTTGATAGATTTGAAGCATCTAACAAGATCAAATTCCAAGATTCATCATATGTTCATCAACTTATCAAACTTATCAACCAATGATATACTTAATCCCATTAGCTTTTAAATTGAAATCTAACACTTCTTTCAAGACATTTCACACTTCTTTATATGTTGATCCTATGACAAAGGAACCCACGTCCAACATTCAAATCATTATTGATCATAGTGTATACAAATTCTGAAATGAATGGTAAAGAGTATTCTTAAGGACTATAGAAGATCAATCATTTCATCACACTACACAATACAAAATTAGGGGCAAGTAAAAGTAACTTATTTAATTTTTAGAAAAAAGGTACATACAACTAAATACATGTTTGTCATAGTCATTTTTGTAAATCTCATGAGATTTAACTAAGCAAGTGGACAATCATGGTAATGTTGGACTCTTATTTGTTTGAGGATTGTTATGTTATGAGGTTTCCCCTATCCATATGCAAAGTCATACGCAATACATTTTAAGGTATACCGCAAGGTCATAAGGTATGGAAAACATGTCATAAATTTCTATGGATTGTTAATGAATTCCTTCACCACCATGGCATTCCATCACCATCGTGGCATTCCATCATAATAATAGAATTCCATCATACAAATGATATCAATAAATAGTATAGACAAGGCAGTGAACTATTTGAATGATGGAATGCCACGATGATGATGGAATTCCATGGTGGTGATGGAATTACATGAGAAGAAGATTTCTATGTATTTTCAATGCATTCAATCACCACCATGGAATTCCATCACAATGAGAACACATTTAATTGAGGTAATTTTTTGAACAGTTCATTGCATTGTCTATGCTACCACATTTTTCATACATGTCTACAAAAGCCTAAAATAGGTACTTTTGAACAAACTATGGATGCTTGGAAAAAATATATCAAAGAATAGTAGAAATCAATAACACAAATGAGGAAACAAACTATTTGATAAGTTGTCACCAAAAAATGATGAGGTAGTCCTAATTGCAAATGATAGCAAGAAATAGCATAGACAAGGCAGTGAACTATTTGAATGATGGAATGCCATGATGATGATGGAATTCCATGAAAATAAAATTTCTATGGATTTTCAATGCATTATTCCATCACCACTATGGTATTCCATCATCATCATGGCATTCCATCATACAAATGATAGAAAGAAATAGAATAGAGAAGGCAACAAACTATTTGAATGACCTTAATACAAAAAATATCCCACTTCTTGAAGACCTTTCAAAGTCCCATAGATCAACTATAGGGGGTTAAAAGGCCCATATAACTAGAACACCATACAAAATTTTCCACGCTCACCAATTTTGTCAATTCATCTAAAAAATTAATTGAAGTGTCAACATTCTCCAATTTTATCTTCTCATCCTCTACAAAATCTAAAAAAATAAAACATGAAAAATTGGATTCTTAGACTACAACAATAGATAATAATCAATCCTGCATCAAACCTAATATTTGATCACAATTGCCTAAGATAAATGACTTCCTTACAAGCATGAGTAGCTTCTAGATAGTTTTTTTCTATCATGGACAAAGTGACTAAACCTCATCACTTAGTAATCCAAATTAGAGTGCCATCTTACATAGTAAAAATATAACCATTGGTGGATCTTTTTCTATCTATATCACCAACCCTATTTGAATATACACATCCATGGATACCCATATAATGTTGAGGCCTAGTAGGATGAAAACAAAAAAAACAAAGAATTGTTGAAAGTAAACATCAAATATCTAAGCACTCTTTATTGAATCACAATGCACTCATCTAGGATTAGCTAGATATAAACGAAAGACTCCTACTGCTTGGACAATGTTTTCTTCTATACAAGAAAAAGTATAAATGGAACTCCCAAAATCACTCACATATGGTATAATATACATGTCCTTCACCTCAATAGGATATTTTGGATAACGTCCCCAAATAACTTCATTCCTAGTGCAACAAGCTATCATGGATCTACAAATTCATGCTGAATCACTCTAACATTGAATTCACATACTCACTCTAGCTCAACCAAATATTTCTATTGGATTTTTCATTTATGATCTCCTTTCCTAGAATATACCTATTTGTACATAAATATTTTATGTCAAACCATGCTAATAGCCAAGTCTTTAAGTTATAAATCAAATATAAATTCCTAAAAAATTACATATCATCCACATACATTGCAATCTTCCTCCAAATTAATATATATAAATTTAATCTTCACATCCATTTGCTTGATCTCCCAATCATGAGTTGTAACAAGTGATAATAAAAATTGAGTGGATGTCAAATTTTCAATAAGAGATAAAATCTCACCATAATCTATTTCCTCAACCCAGGAACACCCCTTCATAATCAACTATGTGTTTTTTCTTCTCAACATTGTCTTAAGGACCTAATTTTTTCTTAAACACCAATTTACATTCCATAGGATTACATCCTTTAGGAACATTTATTAGATCATGTTAAGTTTGTGAGATCGAATGAAAATGTAGTAATATTGCTATTGACTATGTATTTTCCAAATGCATTGATCCCAATGATTTATACATGGCAATGACAAGAAGAGGCATGCCCCTTCATGGGACATGTCTATTCATTATTCTGATTTATTAATTAGCTAAATAATTATTATAAGATTAACTTTATATATGTATATTAATATATAAATAATATAAATTATTATATATATTAATATATATAATATATATATGTGTAGTAAATCATTTCTCATAATAGTTAATAGTCTCATTTATTTATCTGACCGATGCTACAAACATCAACACTCCCTCTTAGCTAGGGAAGATAAAATCCATCCAACTCTTATAGCACCAAGTATATGATGGAAGTAATAGAAGTATTATCTTTATGATGCAATCAATAGAAACATAGTCCTAAGGTGTGTATTTCCTCCATCGACGATTCTATTTATAAGCACTCATGATATTGGCCTGCAGAATATCAAGTGCTCAGAGTAATGGCCTATCAACAATAGAATATCATGGCTAGTTTAAGGAAATAAATCCTCCATGCAATATATATCACCTGACTCATGGATATGGTCTGAAGTCAATAATGTAGGTCGATCACAATATAAGTGTGAATATTGATTTGTATCTTCATTTGATCTATGAAGGATCGACATATAGGAATATATTGAGACAGATAGATAATCAAATGAGAAATAATATATTTCTTATTTGATTCTTTATCTAATTGAAAGCTATTTATTTCAACACTCCCTCTAAGCTAAGGAAGATAAAGTGTAATGAAGATAAAATCAATATTTTTTACACAAGAGATAACATTTATAATGTATCACATTTCTCATGATGAGATTGTTATCACATGTATATATATACCACCTAACTTGTGAATATATAACTTAGTATAACATATCACTTAATGTGTGGCATGAAGTATCACCTAACATGTGATACTAAGTTTTACATATCACTTAGCATGTGATATGAGGAATCACCTTAACTCGTGATACTCAAGTTTATATATCACCTACATGTGTATGAGGAATCACCTTAACTCGTGATACCCAATTTTACATATCACCAAACATGGTGATATGAGGAATCACCTTAACTTGTGATACCTAATTTTACATATCACCTAACATGTGATATGAGGAATCACCTAACATGTGATACCTGGTTTTACATATCACCTAACATGTGATATGAGGAATCACCTCAGATCATGATACCTAATTTTCATATCATCTCAGATCGTGATATGAGGAATCACCTCAGATCATGATACCTAATTTTCATATCACCTCATATCGTGATACTAGAATATATTAATAAGGAACATTACATTCCCTTACATATAACCCTATTATGGTATGTGCACTGACATATCAAATGTCTACCATAACGAATCTCTATTACAAGGTTATTACCTTGTAATATCAAGTACAAGTGTTCATTTTCTAAGAGATCGTCACCTCTTAGAAATGTACACAGGATGGATGAGCCCATAAAGTCACACATCTAACAAAAGAAGTTTACACATGAAACATATTTATTAGTACAAATCAAAATTTTATATTTCAACCATACCAAGATTCTTCCTGAAGTGATCAACTTTCACCTTGGGGAGTGGTTTGGTAAGAATATCTATTGTTTGATTTCTTGTATTAATATACTCCAACTAGATCACATTCCTTCCTACCAAGTCTTTTACATAGTGATAAGGAATCTCTATAAGATAAAAATAATAGATCACTGATGCTAAAATTTCATCCTAAGAATCACGATCCTCTAATTGTTGATCACTAAGGAACCCATCTTGACATGGTTAGCTTCCTCTGAATCAAAATTATTGGATGTCCATAGATGCAGATCCTTTAGTTGTTCCCTCTGAAGCTCAAGATCATGCATCAACCTCCTTACTTATTTTTCCAAGGTTGTCTATAATGGATTGTTAGACTCCCTCTCAATCTGATATCAACTCTCAACTTAGTTCCATAACTGCAGGTATTAAGTTCTTTCTCCCTTGAATGAGATCTCGTATGCTTCAGCTAGATTTGTCCTCAATGCACTTCAAAGAGAGATTACAATTAGTTCATAAAACTAAACTATTCTGAAGGAAAATATCAATTATAGAAGTATAAAAGATTTACTATCTCGATCCTATGGCATGAATTAACAACTCAAAATTTATAAACACTATTCAAGGGTAGAAATACTTATCTCTTATTGTCAAATATTACTACCCTTTGATAATTTATTCCACCAACTTGAATTATTATTGTGATCCTCCTGAAGCTAAATCCAACACTCCCTCTTAGCTAGGGAGGAATCCTTCTTGATAACTTCTAGTTTGTCCTCCTAATGCTAAAATCAACACCCTCTCTTAGTTAAGGAGGGTCTTCTCAGGTATCTGAGTTATATTTATATAATCAAAGGGAGGAATAATATTTTCTTTTAAATTCATCAGAGATCCATTATCTCTTTGTCTACCACAACCAAGTCGTTCAACAACACATCTCAATTTGATGTCCCCACGCAATTTGATTTGTAGTGATCACCCAATCGCTTTATATAAGATCGATCTAAATAGAGAGTAAGAAGTCTTATTCCATAATTTGGTGGAGATTATATCAGTCTAAATATCCTTCAATATGAAAAATCTAAGGAATGTGTTATAAATATATTGATCAGTTAGGCTTATGAAGCATATGATGAAATGTCCCCTATGAAACTTGTTTAAATTCCTCTTAATCCTTAGGTAACTTCATCAAACAGTTCTCTTGAGTTGTTGGTTGTGAATTTTCAAGGATGCCCACATCATAAATATGCACCAAACTTGGAAGGAGACTTCTCAAAGTACTTAAGATTATATACTAAAGCTGTATTTATTTGTATTAGAGGGTTGCATCCAACAAATGAAAATGGTGGCTAGAAAAATGAATAGTATTGCTTCAAATTTTAGGTCAAACCCTATGTGGGTATTCTCCAAGAAACACTTGGAAACAACCTCTGAAATCACTTATCCCATGCAACCAAGGAAGGGAAATCACCCAAGATGAAGGGCATTTTGAAACTCTAAAACCAACCTTTGTATACCCTCAAACTTTTTACAAACTGGTGCCTTGTAACATCCCCTTGGTTCATGTGTAGATGCCTCCTTGAGATGGGAACTCAATGTCTACAATATGAGTCCACTCCCATTGATACTAGCTTCCAGAAATAGTTTGTGCTTGGCCTTGTGAACTCATTTATCTAAGTACCATTGTGAGTGATGCCGTAAATATGAACTTGGAAAGGTTTGTCAATGTCCATGCCTGTATCTTCTCTGTAGATTGTCATGATAATTTTTAGTTGTCATAGAATGTTTTACCAAGACCAACTAGCTATATTCCTTGCATAGATACAGTTTGCTAACTGTATGGTTTAGGTGCTAATTCGATAGTAGGTGCCCCTCTACAATCCTGATGATGGGATTCCAATGGAGTGCATATCCAAAACTAATCTATCACAGTTTTGGTTCTAAACTCAATCATATCTTCTTCTTATATTTTACTCTCAAAGCATCTACAGTTTGGTATTGATCAGGAATTAATTAATTCATTCCTTAGTCCATCCTAGGATATGCAACAGGCACATGAGAATAGTGTGCTGACAAAAATCTTATAATATCTGCATACTGACAATGTCATACAGTCAATTCAATGTGATTGAACTATTCCATACATATCTTATTTGTTAAGTCTTCCATTTTGTAGAGAATATTTGAATGATTTGGCTGTGAAAATGGTTGGCCCCTCAATATTGAGAAGATCTATTCGGTCCTTATGACATTGGATTTTCAATGACTTTTTGATCTTAGAAATGTGCACTCATTTTCCCAAGATTTTGTTGTGCCCTCAAAAAGGATTCCACCTAGGCTAGCACAGAGTTCGAAGGGTACTTTGTCAAAGCAATAATCTACTTCTTCTGTAAGTGCCACTAATCCCTTTGACCTCTGGATTTTTGCCAAAGGTTGTTGGACTTTATCAAATATGAAAATTCATCACTAAGAGAGACTTCATGAACCAAAGTTTTTTTGTTCTAAGTCTATCCAAATGTTTTCCCTTTCGTATATATTTGATGATGTAAAACTTGTTGATAGTATGGTATGATCATTTAATGAATTATTATGTTGCTCGTAAACTACAAAGTGCTAAATATTTCTATGGAGCGAAGGAAAGATTGTTTGTCTAGGTTGAATCTCATGACACTCATGATCTCAATCTGCCAATCACTATAACAGAAGCCCCACATAGAGTCCACATCGCATTCCATGAGACTATGGACAGAAAAGCTTGATCTGTCAATACATCAATGTATCGAACATGAGATGCCCAGATAACATTACTGTATGCAAAATTAGGTGAATACTATTCTAAATGATAAATTAACTATTCTAAGATTAATAAATCTATCTAATTAGCAAACTACAATGAAGAATACAATCAAAATGAAGCTAAAATAACATTTTACCTTCACCTACCATGTAGCTTGTCTCCATTTCTCTCCTAGCCTTGATTTCTTGAAGATGTTGAGCTCTCAGATTTCTAAATAAAGCCTTTTCCCAAGATGCTACCAAAGTGTGGAGATTTGATGATGATTGCAAGGAAGTTTAAAGCTTGATTATACAACTAATGGATGGAATGTAAGATGGATTTGATGATAATATGGATGCTTGAATGCTTTTAGAATGCTTGGATGCTTGGATGTTTGATTGCTTGAATGCCTATTACAAAAATACCTATTAGCTCACAAAGGGGAAATTAGGCTCCTTTTATAGATTTTTGGAGGATCTAGGCCTAGGTGGCACAATCCTAAAGTGGAGAATGAAAGGTGGAAGATCCTAGGGCTAGGGTTGACTTGGTTGAAGGAGTTGAGAAAAAGGGGGATGTAGTTGGAATGTGAGAGGGAGAATAGGGATGATGTTCCTCTCACATTGACATGGAGGAGAAAAAGGTGGAAGGGAAAGACACATGTCAAGTGTCTCTCAAAGACCCAAGAGAGAAAGAGGGAGAGACATTTTCCTCATGAGGACTCTTTGTACAAGTGTCCCATGAGTCACCTTTGACCCTTAGAGGTGGCTTGAGAAGCCCCTTAGGAATAGGGCATGTCTCTTGACTTGGTTTAAGAGAGGACATGTGGTCATGAGACTAAGTCCTATGAGGCCACATAGCCCTTAAGAATAGGACATGTGTGGGTGAGGATAATTACTAATAAATAATTACTAATAATTATTTATTTTAGCCAAAGTGATGTGTCAGGTGACTAGGTAGGTGAGGTGGACTAGGAAACTTAGTCATATTTAGGTGATTGTGTATTTAATTAAATCACTTTAATATGACTAATTAGAAGACTTAGCATAGAGGAATAAACTATAGTGAATTTACTAAATAAATTGAATAATTTATTTAACAAATAGAGGTATAATTATTAATTAAATAATAAATATTTAATTAATTTATCAAGTCAATATTAATTAAATAATAAATATTTAATCAATTAATGAAGCCATTTTAAAGTGTTTACATTTTGCCCCTCTTTGAAATAATGTGCATGTCACTTTGTTTCAAAGAAAATTTCAAGTATTTTGCCCCAGCCCCAGACAATGTCTGAAATGACCTAAGCATGCCTCCTCGAGAGATTGATTAACAAAAAAGATTATTTCATTTTTTTTTTTTTTGTTGGATAATCAATCTCATGAAAGAAATAGGAGAAAAGATGGGTGAAAACTAGGTGAAATGGAATAAAATGAGAGGGAGGGTCCACACACCAAGCACATAGGGTCCACAGGCTATAAATAGGGCTAAGGGGTCCACAATAAGCTCATTGTGCACACTTGTCATTTGGAGATTAGAGCGCGAGAGAGAGAAGAGCAGAGCCGCTAGGATGTCATTCCCGTTGTCAGATAACCGCTTCGAGAGGGCCAAACGCTTCTAGTGACCACCTGATTTGGGTGAGCCAGTACGTGATTTGATCCTCTTTGTCAATTTGATGATTTTGAATGATTTATAGTAGATTTGTGGCATGTTAGGTTAGATCTAATCTTAGGTTTAGATTAGAAATTTTTTGTTCTTAGCCGGAATATGAATGTGCCGTTGCAGCGCATGAATGTGCAACAATTAGCAACGTTTGTGCAGAAACTCAAAAGTTCTGCGCATTCGTATGGGGGAATTGCACATTCATGCTTGAAGAAAATTTTGTCCGCACAAATGTAGATTAAAAGTGCGCATCGGTTCTTTCAGTGCATTGGTTATGAATTGTTGCGCAAATGTGTGATAAAATTGCGCATTCATGATTTGCTACGCAAATGTGAAAGATTATGGTGCATGCATTTTTCTGTGCTACGCATTTGTTTTATGGATAGAATTTGGTCAAATTAGAAAGTCAAACAGGTCAAACTAGATGTCGATAAGCCAATTTGATTCGTCGACAGTTAAATTTGATCAATTAGGTCAAGATAGGCAACATTGTAGCATGGTTGCTAGTTAACCAGTCTTGATACTAGATGATTGATAAACAATGTATAACAATGTATCAGACACAAGAAGAATGGACTAGGATCACAAATAACCTAATAAGAAAGGTAACCTACAAATCTCTATAAAAGGAGCACTGATATGTAAGTCATGAACTGTTTAAATGAAATGAAATATGAAATGAATGTGTTTCCACTACTTTAGGTAACATCTTAGAACTTCATAATAACTGGAACTTGATTTTCATCATTGAGCTCGTTATCTTGCAAGAAAATGCAAGCATCATGGTATAATTAAATGAGGACGACCTGAGCACTTCTTGCATGGAGTTTAATGTAGCAAACTTGACAAGCATCTAGGTATAATTGTACTGAGATGAGCTGAGTTTCATTTGCATAACAGATAAGGAATATTCCCCCCCTCCATCGAGGAACAAATATTTAGATTCGAGGTATGTGCTGGCGTATCACTATAAATATCATATGTAGAGCAACATGATTTGGATGTTGTCAATACTATTAAATGGATGAAGGCACTTATGCGCAGACACCCCAATTATTTGTTCCTTTGATTTCATCAGAAAATATCACACAAACAACAATCAAAGAAAATACCATGCCCCATCATGGCTATCCTAATCAATGACATATTAGAGTTTCAAACTCATGTCAAAGATATCATGGAATAGCATAGGAAACATGATAACAATGAAATCTAGATATGAATGCATAATCTACAACAAATCATTCTAACATGCCTGTCATGAAGATACATTTCTTTTGCCAAAAGATAGTCTAAGATATAGTGATCAGTTCAAGTGATGATGTATAGTCAAGAATGATAGATAAACAACCATGTTTCGAAGGATAGATTATAGATGATGATTCATCATAAAGATATCATTGTGGAAGAACATTTGATTTTGTTTGCTTTGTCTACTGAAAATACTTCATTGTGTCCTCTAAGAGTCATGACTATCATAGATCCACTTCCTAAACTACGTTGAGGACATGCCCCCAACTAGGTGATGGACTGACTTATTATGGATGAAGAAAGATGCAACAAGACTAGGATGAAGACCATGACAAATGATCAAGCTATGATGGGGTTTTGTTATGGTTAGATACAATGGATGGACTAGTCATTTTATTATGATACGTACATGGCGGGTATGGGGACTGACTAACCATTTTATTATGGATATATACAATGAATAGACAAACTAGAAGAATCCTAATAGATAAAGGAGCTAATGTGATACACATGGTGCCTATTTTTAGGTTTTCACCACATGCTTTTATTGCAATTTTCTTTTGATTTATTTTTATTTTTATAATTTTTTGTATTTACAAAATATATACATAGCCCTTGCATTGGGATTTCAAGGATAAAACTTCTTGAGATGGATATTGTTAAGAGGTTCATCCAAAGGATCTCCCTCAGGTGTGGACAATTGATAAGCCCCAGAACCATAAACTGTTGTAACTAAAAAAAGGACCTAACCAATTGGGTTCAAACTTGCCCTTCTTCTCATGATGCAATTGATTTTGTGGATTTTCTCAAAGAACTAGGTCACCCAGCTGAAAGTCTCTGATCTTTACCTTGTTGTTATATTGATGAGACATACACTGCTGATAGACTTTCAAATGATCATAAGCTCTCTGACGGCATTCATCCAACAACTCTAGTTCAGTCAACCGTGCAACTCTATAGTCTTCATCAAGAATCAAATCTTTGAGAGTGACACGAAGTGAAGGAAACTCGACCTCGAGGGGCAGGACTACTTCAGATCCATAGACAAGAGAATATGGGGTGGCTCTAGTAGGAGTATGGATGGAGGTACGGTATGCCCATAAGGCTAGATTCAGTTGGATATGCCAGTCATGGCCAACATCATTGATAGTCTTTTGTAGGATTTTAACAATAGTTTTATTTGATGCCTCAGCTTGGCCATTTCTTTGAGGATAGTATATGGTGGAATAGTTATGGGTGATATGGAATTTTGCACATAGTTCATCCATGTCCTGATTTTGAAACTACTTCCCATGATCAGTGATGAGATACATAGGTATACCATATCTAAAAATGATATAATTTAAGATAAACATGGATATTTGTTTCCCTATGGCAGTAATCAATGGAACAACCTCAATCCATTTAGTAAAATATTCTGTTGTAGTGAGAATCCATTTGTGACCATTGGAAGATGGAGGGTTGATAGCACCCATGAGGTCGAGCCCCCACTGACTGAATGGGAAGGTAGTTGTAAAAGGATGTAACTCTTGTGCTGGAGCATGAATAAGGTTTCCATGTATCTAACATTTCTTGCATGCCCTAGCAAAATGAAAGGAATCTATTTCCATGGTAGGCCACTAATAACCCATACACATGATTTTCTTAGCCAAAGAGGGACCACTCGAATGTGTCCCAAAAATACCCTCATGTACATCTCACAAGGCAGTTTGAGCTTCATCATGCTTGAGACATCGTAGGAGAGTATCGTCAAGACCCCGGGGTATCAGATATTAGGACATAGCAGGAGGCTTGGCAGAGAAAAGTTCATTTTTGATTTCAAGACAGGTCAGGGGGTAGGATGTCATTTTTCAGATAGGAATAAATTTTTCCATAGATTGGGGAGTTGTGTCCAATTAGATGAAATATAATACTCGTATCAGGATCATCATATGTAGGACAAGTCAGGGATTCCACCAAGAACTCAAAATGGACCTTGGTATCTTCTGTATCAAACAAAGAAGCAATCATTACCATTGCATCAACAGCCTTGCTATCATGCTGAGGAATCTGCTCAAAAGTGATGACTGAGAAATATTGTTTGAAGTCATCAACCATATGTTTATATGGTAATAACTTATCATCTTTAGTCTGATAATTATCATTAACCTGGTTTATAATCAACTGAGAATCCCCATAGACATTTATTTTAGTTACTTTCCATTGTAAAGCCATCTTTAACCCAATCAACAAGGCTTCATATGCTACATTGTTGGTGCAAGGAAAGAGAAGCTTGTAAGATTTTAGAATTGTGTATCCTTGTGGTGTGACAAAGAGAATACCAGCTCCTGAACCCTATTGAGTATACTATCCATCAAAATATAGTTGCCAGGTTTGTGTAGATAAAGGAGCATTAGGAAACTCTATGTGTATAGGTTGGTCATTTTTTAATGGAGAATCTACTAGCTGATCTGCTATCACTTGACCTTTGATAGCCTTCCTATCTACATATTCAATATCAAATTCACTAAGTAGCATGACCCACTTAGCCAATCTGCCTGTCAATGCGATTTTTCTTAATAGATACTTTAAAGGATCAATCTTTGTGATGAGCTGTATTGAATGTGACAACATGTAATTTCACCACTTTTGTGATGCAAAAACAATGGCCAAACATGCTCTTTCTATAGGATAATAGTTTAGCTCATATCCCACTAGGGTGTGACTGATATAATAGATGGCTTTTTTTTTCCTTCATGATCTTGCTGAGCTAGAAGAGCACCTAGTGAGACTGTCGTAGCTGAAATGTAGAGCAATAGTGGCTTGCCCAAAATTGGTGACATTAGAGTTGGAGGATTCGCTAGATATTGCTTGATTTTATTGAAAGCTATTTCACACTGATCATCCCATTGGAATAAGATATTTTTATGCAACAAATGTTGAAAGGGATGACTTTGATCTGCTAGTTGAGAAACAAATCTTCGGATGGATTGGAGATGTCCTTGCAAGGATCTTAACTTAATGATGTTAGTGGGGGAAGCCATCTCCATTATTACTTTAACTTTTTCTGGATCTACTTCGATTCCTTTGGCTGAGACAATGTACCCTAACAGTTTACCAGATGTGACTCCGAATGCACATTTCTTTGGATTGAGTCAAATCTGATACTTTTCCATCTAGGTGAATATTCAATCCAACACTCTCAAATGACCAACTCTGTCTTTGGATTTTGCTAAAATGTTTTCAACATAATCTTCCATAATGGTGTGCAACATATCATGAAAGATTGTGGTCATTACTCTTTGGTAAGTTGCTCCTGCATTTTTGAGGCCAAAAGGCATCACATTCTAGTAGTATGTACCCCATGGACAAGTAAAAGTAGTCTTCTCTTGGTCTTCTGGCACAATCTTGATTTGGTTATAGCTAGAAAATCCATCCATTAATGATAACATCTCATGCCCAGCTATTAGATCAACAATAATGTCAATATTTGGCAGAGGAAAGTCATCTTTCAGACAAGCTTTATTAAGATCTCAAAAATCAATACAAATCCTGATAGACTTGTCTGGTTTTGAGATGGGGACAATATTTGAAATCCACTTAGCATAATCAATAGCTCGAATGAATCCAACATCTAGGAGCTTCTTCAATTCTGGTTTAACCATTAGTGCAATGTGGGGGTGCATCTTGCAGAGCTTCTGCTTAACTGGTTTTACACCTGGTCTAATAGATAAATGATACATAATGAGATTTGGATCCAGGCCAGACATATTAGCATAGGACTAGGCAAAGTTGATTTGTCTTTCTTTGAAAATTTTTGCAAAATCTTCTTTCTCTGATTCTGTCAAGGATGTTGCTACTTTAAGGATGCGCAAAGACTCTTCTGTTCCAATGTTAAGAGGTACTGTTGGTTCTATAAGAATAGTAGATTTCCCTCGATACAGATAGTCAGGAAGAGTGTCAATCCTTCCATTGTCAGGCACCTTAGAGAGGTTTTCACCATCAGATGCATTGTTTCTTTTTACTATTTTTGGATCTAATACTAGCACTGAGTGGTTTTCACCATTAGATCTGTTGATTATTTTAATATTTTTATGATTGAAAGGATTGGCACTCTCACCAAAGTAGGCCATGTCATTGAGTTCTATAAAAAATCCTAACTTGTGATCTCTTGATGGTAAATGATCTCTAATTCAAAGATAGTCAATGATTGTGTCATCATTATGGAATAAATCAAGTTTTGGATGATTGGGAGAATCCCAATTGATAAGTTCAGGATGTAGAAGGGGCATTGGATCATTCAGGTCAGTTTCAAAGGCAGAGATGGTATTGATGGAAAAATTGTCAAGGTTTATGATGGTATTAGCGAGGTTTATTTCCATACTATCATCTAATTCATCTATTGCAAGATAAAGGTCACTTTCCTCCAAATCGACAAAAGTAGTATCACGTGGGACCAATCCTAGTGAGTTAGTCTTTGAAATCTCTCCCTCATGGTAATCGTTACTATGGTGATGGATAAAATCAACTCCTATCTCTTTAGTACAATCAGATAATGAATCCAATTCATAATCATTTGAGTCAGAATCATCATTATCCCCAAGTCTATCAATGATTCTTTGTGCTATCCTTTGTTTCTCTAGATCTACATACATACCATTCTTTCTGAATTGTAAGGCAAGAGCTTTAGATATCTCATGAAAATATGTGACCTTTTCTTTTCCTTTTGGTTCTTTTGGTCCTTCTCCTTTGTATCCTAATCTTGTAGTGTCTCTTTGATAGTTTGGATTTTGCAAGATCAGTTTGATAACACCTTCTCTTTGTAACCCTAGAGGTCCAGCACCTTGGTATCCCATCTTTTGTAGCAAAGTATACCCTTTACCATAGACATCAGGTGATATATATTCATGTTTGATATCCTCTTCATTCTTCTATGACTTAAGAAAATGATTAGCATTACGCTTAGCTGCCTCTTTGGATATTGTGCCCCCACTTATAAATGTGTCATAACCAAGTGTTGAAGGGGGTTCTGATTGTTGTTTAGTGATCAAAGATCTACCATATGATCTAGGAGATAAAGGTAACTCTATGATGCAAAGAGCTTGACCTAAAGTGTATTCTCCCATACTTCTTTCTATTATGTCTATCTTGATCCCATTTGATTTTGAAGTTGATGCTATATTACTAGGATCACTAGGTGTAGTTGTAGAAGATCTAGTATGGTTATAAGGTATCAAAGAATCAAATGTCTTCACAGAGCTACAATACTGGAATGGATTAGTGTCTCCTTTAATAGTGACTTCTTGACCATTATGAGGGAATTTCAAGCATTGATGATAAGTTGATGGTACAACTTGCATGGAATGAATCCATGGTCTTCCCAAGAGAATGTTATAAGCAAGATCCATGTCTAGGACTTGGCAAGGTACATCTTTGATTATAGGACCTACTCTGATTGGTAAAACAACAGACCCCTTGGATGACCACTCTTCCTCATCATAAGCTTTTATCATGATTTTCTTCTTGGGATCAACAACATTTTTAGAAAATCCCAATGCAAGGACTAGTTTCAATGTACAAATATTTAAGTCAGCTCCTCCATCTATTAGTACTCATTTGATTTTGTGACTCTGGACAAGGATTTTGATATGTAGGGGAGCACTATGAGGTTGGGTAATAGCTAAATCATCATTTTCAGTGAAGGATATGTAATGCAGGTTGTTAAATGGCCCACCATAGATTAAAATTGATCATGATCTAGATTTGTGGGGACTTGAGTTTCTAAGAGAGCTTTTTCAAGGATATCTTTGTGAGATGGGGATAGATGCAAAAGCTCTAAGATGGATATCTGGGTAGGTGTTTTCTTGAGTTGTTCCAAAAGGTTGTACTAGTTGGAAATATTTGGTGTAGACTTTGGGACATAAATAGACTTGTTTTGAGGTGCATTTGGTTTAGACTAGACTCCTTGGAGAGTAACTTTGGATTGAGCATGAGTAGTAACATGAACTAGTTGACTCTCTGATTTTCCTTTGATGGTAATGACATTGGCATAATACTTAGAAGGATGACATTCAGAAATGTTACCAACATATCGATATGAAGTAGAATTATAATTAGCTTGATTGTCATTCTTAGTGTTGGAAGAACCTCCTTTTTCATGCTCAGGAAGTGGATCTTTGAAAGCCGTATGTGATTCATTTGAGGTATGTCTATCAACACTAATTTCACCACTTTCAATTAAGTCTTGAACTACATTTTTGAGTCTTAAGTAGTCATTGGTTTTATGTCCTTTTCCTCTGTGAAACTCACAATAATCATTCACATTCCACCAAGAAGGTTTTACTCTAGGCTCAAAGTCTTTCATTTCAAGAAGTGTAATGAGTTTCTTTGTGATTAACTTCCGTAATGCTAATTCGAGGGATTCCCCTAAAGGAGTAAAATTTCTTTGAGGTGACATAAAAGGAAATCTTGGTTTAGATGAATTTTTGTTGGTGTTTTGATTTGAGGATTGATTGCTGTAGGTTCCTTGAGTAGCATTGGCTTGACTTTTGAGATTGAGAAGGGGTTGTGTTGGTTTGACATTACGATTATCAACAATCCCATCATTGACAATGTTTTTGTTTTTATTCTAGAATTTTGATTTGTCATTGTTGTAGTTGTTGGAATTGGAATTTGAGGATCCAACATTGTCTTTAGAATAAAGTTTGATCTCACCTTTTTGGACCATGGATTCCTCAATCTTGGTACCATTTTCTATGAGCTTATTGAAGTTTGGTGGACATTGCAATTATAACCTATAACTCATTTCTGGTGTAAGGTTATGCACAAAAATATCCATCTTTTCTTGTTCAAGAATCATTCGTAGATATTTGGCAAACAATTGATGCCATCTTTGCAAAAAAGTAAGGAAGGGTTCTCCATTCTTTTGATGTGCATTGCAAAGATCAAGCATAGTGACTTCATGTTTGATGTTGTATGAATAATGAGTCACAAATTTGTCAAGAAGCTCATTGAAAGATTTGATGCCTGGGGGTAGTTTGGAGAACCATTCCATGGCTTGTCCTCCTAAACTTCATGGAAATAGTTGCATAAGATAAGTGTCATTGTGAGTGACTTTAATACAAGCAGCACAAAACTCATGAATGTGGTCTTGTGGATTGGAATTCCCTTTGTATTTGTCAAATTTTGGTACCTCAAAATGAGGAGGGAATGGAAACATTGCTAAATTCTTATCAAAAGGATAAGGACATATATCATCCAAGGAATACTTCTTTGTTGATGATCCACTTTGGATGTCATGGATTTGTTGTTGAAGCATCTGGATTTGTTGTAAAATGGGATCCAAAGATAATGTGTTTCCTTGAGTGTTTTGGGAAACATTGTTGTGGGAGGCATTTTTTTGAGAAGCATGATTTTGGGAAGCATGGTTTTGCTGATCATTTTGAGAAGCATCAGATGGTTGCTTGGTTTCTTTTTCTCCATGAGTATCTTGAGAACTACTAGGAATTTCTTGATTGGTTACAATAGTCGGTTCTCTAAGATGAGAGATATCAAAATCACTTGGTAGTTTGGCTCCTTGTTAAGAAAGCATGAGGAAATACATCTCCCTATCTAGGTCTAGGAGTCTTTCCATGACATGATAAAATCTAGGGTCTTGTGTAGCATCTCTAAGTTCTTGATCTATGGGTTCCTCTTCGGATGTAAAAACTAAAGTTTTCTTAGGAGCTTCGAGCCAAGGATTCTCATCATTACTTTTGTTTCCTTCCATTTTGTCTAGGGATTCTGAATCAACGGGTTGTTTTAATTTTTGAGATCGAGTTTGAACCATAAAATGGAAAAATTGATTTGTGGAATGAAAGATGTTTGATGAAAATATATGGAAATGGTGTATAGAAAAGATAGTGAAAAGGTGTTGAAAAATGATGAGACAACTTGATAAAATCTAAGTCAATAAAATCTAAGTCAATAGGAAGTATAGAGTTCACTATGATATGACAAAGAAAATCAAGAGATAATAACCTAGGTAAGTTTGATTGAGGATGATAGATCCTGATAGGATAAACTCACAAAGATCAAAATTTGATAGATAGGGTAATGTTTCAACACTAAATTTGGAATTTCAAAGGATTAGAAGAAATGATTTGATGATTTTTGGTGAAGAAAGGTTGATGAAAATTGATGAAAAGTGATGAAAATGGTCAAACTAAAGATCAGAGGTCTGTGTATCTTG
This sequence comes from Chamaecyparis obtusa, assembly GCA_027943335.1. Classification (NCBI taxonomy): domain Eukaryota; kingdom Viridiplantae; phylum Streptophyta; class Pinopsida; order Cupressales; family Cupressaceae; genus Chamaecyparis; species Chamaecyparis obtusa. Next base: position 342,193 of record BSBK01003436.1, on the reverse strand, counting down.
AATTTTTTTCTAGAATCTTACTAAGGATGAAAATGGGTATCTGAAAAAGTGATTCTCCTATTTTCAAAGTTTGTGGAAATGCTCACTATTGTAAATGCACAACAAAAAATGCATAGGATAGATTGATAAATGCACAACATAATGAGATAGATGCACAACAAGTTGTGACTGATGCATGGAAAAATTATCAAATGCGCATAATAGTTTATTGTATGCACAACAAATTGGTATGAATGCATAGGTTTTTGTTTCTGATTTGGTTTGGACTGCAAGATTTGGAATTTTCATCTAATTTTTTGATGTTTTCTAGTTTTTTTGGCAAATGAAAAAAATGCATAAACACACACATGCAAGACAGAAATGATTTTAATCTAATTATGCTAATATGAATGCACAAACATGCTTACAATCCTATGGTTGGCAATGATGATATCTACTGAATCCCCACTAGGATAATAAAATCCAGCCATGCAAATTCATAGTAGATAGCCTAGGAACTTGGAGGCACGGGCTCCTCCTTACAGTGCACTCACTTCTCAAGCACACCAAGTTCTGAATTCAATGGGTCATTACTTCCCAAAGAACTGCTATCTCTACTATGAACCGTGAGTAATGTGGGGTGTCTTCACGGGCTTGGGTGACCCCTTGAGCCAACAAATAGAAGGTTTTTGGCCACTATACAAAAGATTTTAGTAAGGACATCTGTTCAGGTGGTTGTGATCAAGTCATTTTCCCAATTAAGGGGGCTCTCCCAATCCTTTCAAAGCAAGACTTTCACCTCTACTAAGTAGGACTTTAGCACACCACTAGGGTACTGGAGGAGATTTTGGTTGCCACAATGAATTCACACCTATCTAATGTGAGACTAATCACACTAGCATTTTTTATATACCAGTTTGGAAGGGCTTGGTTTTAGCCTGTTACCAATTGGGTCATTCCTTGGGGTGAGTACCTCTTTTCCCACCAAAGACTGCCCTCTAAAAATTATAACAATTTCTCTTACACCCAAGGTCCATGAATGGCGAGGGGAGAGGATACATTGTTATAATTTTGGGATTACAAGTAGCTTAAAAAGAAAAACACAATAGACACTTGATTCTATCCTAAAGAAGACACACAAAGCAAAAACATGTCTTTTTTTAAGCCCAAATGAGATTGTAGTTTATTTTGCAAATCCCTTGGAAATCTGCAATCAAACTGTTAGAAATTTTTTAGCAATGGGGTCTTCAAAATTACGTCCTGCAAAAATAGCCTAAAATACTACCAGAACAAACAAACACTTGTTAAAAAGCTAGCTAAAATGAAATCTAATAGAAAACTGAATTTTTCTACAGAAATAAATAAATGCGCAGAATACTAGAATAAATGCGCAGCAAATGTAAATGTATGCATAGAAAAATTAGATGGATGCGCCAAGATATGGTATGAATGTGTAGAAAGTACAGATGCGTAGCAGAAAAATATGTATGCACGAAATAGTTGAATGAATGCACATCAATTTGACATAAAATAAAAGTTAGATGGAAAGTTGTGGCTGTGGTAACAAAAAATGTATGCGCAATAGAAATTAACAGATGCGCAGGAATCGTGGATGGATGCATAGAAACAACTTGTAGAAAAACCTGCACATGGAAAACTAAAAACTGAAAGTGAAAAAGGTGGGTTGCCCCATGGTGGGTGCCAAAAATGTATGCAAAATTAGGTGAATACTATTCTAAATGATAAATTAACTATTCTAAGATTAATAAATTTATCTAATTAGCAAACTACAATCAAGAATACAATCAAAATGAAGCTAAAATAACATTTTACCTTCACCTACCATGTAGCTTGTCTCCATTGCTCTCCTAGCCTTGATTTCTTGAAGATGTTGAGCTCTCAGATTTCCAAATGAAGCCTTTTCCCAAGATGCTACCAAAGTGTGGAGATTTGATGATGAATGCAATGAAGCTTAAAGCTTGATTATGCAACTAATGGATGGAATTTAAGATGGATTTGATGATAATATGGATGCTTGAATGCTTTTAGAATGCTTGGATGCTTGGATGCTTGATTTCTTGAATGCCTATTACAAAAATACCTATTAGCTCACAAAGGGGAAATTAGGCTCCTTTTATAGATTTTTGGAGGATCTAGGCCTAGGTGGCACAATCCTACAGTGGAGAATGAAAGGTGGAAGATCCTAGGGCTAGGATTGACTTGGTTGAAGGAGTTGAGAAAAAGGGGGATGTAGTTGGAATGTGAGAGGGAGAATAGGGATGATGTTCCTCTCACATTGACATGGAGGAGAACAAGGTGGAAGGGAAAGACACATGTCAAGTGTCTCTCAAAGACCCAAGAGAGAAAGAGGGAGAGAAATTTTCCTCACGAGGACTCTTTGTACAAGTGTCCCATGAGTCACCTTTGACCCTTAGAGGTGGCTTGAGAAGCCCCTTAGGAATAGGGCATGTCTCTTGACTTGGTTGAAGAGAGGACATGTGGTCATGAGACAAAGTCCTATGAGGCCACATAGCCCTTAAGAATAGGACATGTGTGGGTGAAGATAATTACTAATAAATAATTACTAATAATTATTTATTTTAGCCAAAGTGATGTGTCAGGTGACTAGGTAGGTGAGGTGGACTAGCGAATTTAGTCATATTTAGGTGATTGTGTATTTAATTAAATCACTTTAATAAGACTAATCAGAAGACTTAGCATAGAGGAATAAACTATAGTGAATTTACTAAATAAATTGACTAATTTAATTAACAAATAGAGGAATAATTATTAATTAAATAATAAATATTTAATTAATTTATCAAGTCAATATTAATTAAATAATAAATATTTAATCAATTAATGAAGCCATTTTTAAGTGTATACAGTTACAAACCATAAGATTATAATGAGTGTAACCCAATTATCGAGAATGGCTTCTCCTCACAATACTCCAACGATCATGAAATCCTTATGTATATGCAACTTTTGTTCACTGATTATATAATATGGTCATTTTTTTTGTTTTTGTTTTTGTTTATTTTTTTTTCACATTTGCAGTTTGGCTCTGATACCATGTTAAGTTTGTGAGATCAAATGAAAATGTAGTAATACTACTATTGTCTATGTATTTTCCAAATGCATTGATCCCAATGATTTATACATGGCAATGACAAGAAGAGGCATGTCCCTTCATGGGACATGTCTATTCATTAGTATGATTTATTAATTAACTAAATAATTATTATAAGATTAACTTTATATATATATGTATATTAATATATAAATAATATAAATTATTATATATATATATGTGTGTGTGTGTGTGTAGTAAATCATTTCTCATAATAGCTAATAGTCTCATTTATTTATTTGACCAATGCTACAAACATCAATAGATCAAAAGTATTCATCTTCTTCAAAGATGTAATCTCATAGTTCATGGATTCTATCTAGAAATATGCATCACTCATACTCATATCCTCTCTAATAGTCCTAGGCTCATCAATATTACCAATCAAAGAAAAAATACAACTTGAAACCAACATTGGAAAACCAAACCTATTCGGTTATCACTTAAATTTCATAGAACTTCAAAAAGGTTGAGGTTTATATTCTTCATCTTCTTAAAAATTTTTAGAGTTGCAAGAGCTCTCCTCATCACTTTCTCCATTCTGAACTTGAAGTTCTTCTCTATCATGGGTAGAAGGAATCTAAACTAATTCCTTATCTATTTCTCCTCTTTCTCTAGTTGCATCTAATTCAAGGAAGTTTTCATCTCCTTGAAAATGATACTTCTAGTGTATAAAAGACTCTCTATCATTGTATCTCAAATATTAAACCCTTTTACACCTATACCATAACCAATTAAGGTACAGTTTACTACATTGTTCACCAACTTAAATATTTTTTCACTTGAAACATGAACATAAGATTCACAACCAAATACTCTAATATATCTTATGAAGGTCTTATCTTTTTAACCACCTAATAGTTATCTTATAATAAAGTGGTGCTATATGAGATTTGTTAACTAGATAGCAGGTAGTAGCTGTAATCACCTAAAATTAGGCTAATAGAACCTAAGACCCTATTTTCCCTAATTTGGAATAAACTCCTAATTGTGTTAATTTAATTCTTGATTATTAACATAATTCAATAAATTTGATAAAATCAATAAAACTTCACAAATCAAGCATTAATCATCAATAATCGATCAAGAATTACATTAATTATATCCATGCCTAATTAATCAAATCATTCCCATTAAATGCATAGCTAGAGTAATTAATTAAAATAAATCAATAAAAGACTCAAAATTACATGTCACCTCTCCAGGGACAACAAAGACAAACTCAACCAATGAGAGGAGAGTCACATGGATCACTCACATGGATCAAGCCCAGATGCATCCCAACCACTCTTTCCTAGATGCATCTCAACCGTTCAATTCGATGGAGTTCTATAAAAGAAAGATTTTCAAACCTCAAAACATATAGTTAATTACATTTACATCTACATGTTGCATATTTGATTTCATAGCTAATTAAAGAACATTTCAATTTCATAGCATAATTGTGAAGGAACTAATGGCTTTAGTTGATGTTTCATGTTTCTTATCTCACATTGGTTAGAATCTCTCATTCTAGCATTGCATTGTCACTATTTAGAGTTTAAGGCTGAGAGAAATTTAGGCTTCAAACATACTCTTGTTAGTTAGGGAGCAATAAGACATTTTTGTTAATATGTTCATTTCTTCATTTGGTTGATTTTCGAACAAGCTAAAGTCTTATTGAAGTGTCATATTGTAGGCTAATAGGTACCACAATCGTAACCTTGGACTAACACACTCGGACACATTTGCAGACCCTTTTACACATAAGGAAACTCAAAATTTATCAATCAAGATTTCATGGTTAATACAAGACATAAGTCTTATAAATTTGAAAAGAATCCATTCTCAAATGAAGTGCCACTATTGACATTTGAACAAGGGGAAGCTTCATAGATTAATCCCTTATTTGGAGCTACTCCTAGCACTACCCATACAATGACTCCTAACACTACAAACATGTCAAACCGAAATGAGTTCCATTGGGAAGACTGACATAATAAAAAAAATGACCAAGATGAACAAAATAATCAAGAGGAAGAACGAAATCAAGAAACACATTATGAATCCGATAGAGATGAAGAACCTACTAAACAAGAATACCAAAGGGCTTTGAAAAGAAAAAGATTTCCCAAAATCCTTGAAAGAATGTTAGATGAGAAAAAAGATAAATACTTCTTTGAACTTTCATCACAATGAGTAAAATTACCTAAGGACTATGATGTAAATCACCTCAAACAAAAATAATATCTTAGTCCCATGTCTATTTTAACATGATAGTTGCTTTCCACGCAAGCAAAAATACAAGATTTAAAGAAAGAAAAGGACAAACCGATAAAACAATATTTGTTGGAACACATTTGTCCCTTTCCCTTTGATAAGGGTCTAAAAATGATACATCTCCTCAGCATGTTACAATCCCTAAATATGACAAATACACTAGTAATTCAAACCCTCAAGACCATGTGAGGGAATTTTGCACATCAAGTATGGAATTCATGCATGAAAAAACCTATCTAATGAGGCTATTTCCATGAAGCTTGGGTGGACAAGCAATGGACTGATTCTCAAAACTACCCACAGGTATCAAAACATTCAAGGAACTAGTGAAAAAACCTATCCAATAATACTCATACAATATCCAAGACATAGTGACCATGTTGGATTTATGCAATACAAAATAGAAAAGTGGAGAATCATTCTTGACATTCCTACAACAATGAAGGAAGATATTCACAAGATACACCCAAAAAATACCTAAAAATGAGAAGATGGACATCTTTATCAACAACTTGGTACCCAAAATGAATTTTCCTATACAATTACAAGGTCCACCAAGCTTTGATAAAATGATTGATAGTGATATTAAGATCAAAGAAGTCTTAATTAAAAAGGGAGAAATCACTATCAATAAAGAAAACAAAGACAAGTACTATCCCAATAAAGATAAGTACAAGTATGGAAACAAAAACAATAATGTGGTTAGTGACAGAGTTGTAGACACTGCTAATATGAAACCAAAACTAAAGGTCTTCAACCTTACATCAAGTCTCCAAGTGAGCAAGATCTCGAATACGACAATGACACCAATGGATAATAAAAATTTCAATAAACCTATGTAGACACCTAAAAATCCTTTAGAAAATAAAGTATTTTTATTTTTTGAAAAATCTCTGATGACATCATCATTTATTAATTAATTATTTATTTAATTAATTAATTTATTTTTATGTCATTAAATCCTTTTTTCTTAATTAAAAATATTTAATTAAGAAATCCCTCCCAAAAATGTTTAAATCTTATTTAAACATTAATCCCCTATTTATTAATTATTTTAATTAATAAATTGACCAAAAATCTCCCAAAAAATAATTAATTTATTTTTTGACCAAAAGTTGGCCTTTTTTCCTAAAACCACTAACCTCTTCCAAAATATTCTAATCCCTTCTTAATTTCGATTAAAAGGCTAATCCCATCTTTTCTAACCCTAATCTCAACTCAAAATATTTAATTAAGATTAAATATTTAATTTTCATATTTATTAAATATATTTTAATAAATATTCCCAAAACCAAAAGCCTTTGGAATGAATAAACTTTTATTCCATAAAACCTAAAAAAACTCTAGACTCTTCTAGAAACTTCTCAACCCAACCTCTTCACCCATCCTAATCCTAAAATCCCCTAATCGTAATCCTAATCACCTCCCTAACCTTGTCACATTCCCTAACCAAGATTAGCCAACTCCTAAACTTTAACCAAAGTCAACAAACTTCTAGAGGCTTCTCTTACATGCATTTATGATGCATTTAAAGCCTCCTTATCCCTCTTACATGCATTTATGATGCATTTAAGAAGCCCCTCACCCCTTTCTTACACCCTTTGACCTTAGGCACATTTCCCAAATTGTGCACATTCCTCCCATCTTTCAACCCAATGCCCTTATGACACTTGTCACAAGGAGGTGGCCTTGAACTAGCACAATCCATGTGCTCCCCTTTGAATGAATCTTGGCCTCTCTTAAGGATTTTGATCCTAGCCACTCATTCATCCTCCCAAAAGTCTATAAATAGTCCTCATTTCCAAGAGCAAAATATCCATTCACCTTTCATTTTATGCATTGTTATCATGTCCATTTAGCTCTAGACTTAGCATAAGCAATATTAATTGTTAGTTTCTTTTTATCATCTTCAAGCTTTCTTAAAGAACATCATAGCTTAGTAATAATGGATTAACATAGTTTCTTTTATTATTTTTCATAGCATATAGCATCATATCACACCTATATTTGGTCCAAAATCAATCTTAGTATGCATTAGAATATGCTCCAAGTGCTTAGAGAGCACACCTACATCCCCTTAAGCAAGAGAAAATCAAACAGTGCTTGAGTGCACCTGTTTTTAGCTCAATCTTGAGGTGGCTTTGGTTTTGTCTTCATGTCTTATGCTATTTTTTAGTTCATGAACATGTTAGATTAGTCTAATGTTTGAATGTTTTAGTCTTTCAAGATAGGTAACAGGTTCAAAATCATAGTCTACATTCTGGCACGCCCGGTGGGACCCACTTCACGGGTTCTTTGCAAACATTTTGATTTTTCAAGCTTATAGGTGGACGAAGCACTTCGAATTCTTCTTCCTCTTCTTGTCTATATTCTTCTTCTATTCTATCTACTTCTTTTTCCTCTTCTTGTCTATATTCTTCTTCTATTCTATCTACTTCTTCTAGCAAGGTCATGGCCATTTTTTTAAAAAAAAAAATCCATAAGGAAGCAAAATCATACAAACCTTGTTTTAGTGCTTAAAATGAACCCCCAAATCATTCTTAAATGCATTAAGAACTAAAATTTGCAAAATTTATTCTAACAAACAAGAAAAAATCAATCAAAACATTTGCATCCTTGCAACATCAAGGTTTTAAATGCATTCATGCAAAGTAGGAACATTTTATGATTTGGGAGCATAAAAAGAACATCAAGTTTGCATTGGAAAGCTAAGTGGTCCCTAATCAACTAAAAAATCATCCTAAATGGTCCTAAATCAAAATTAAAAAGCATCAAAGAGAGCTAAAAAAGAACTTCATTTGCAATGTCTTCAAAGTTTTGTTAAAAATCTCAAAGCAAACTAGGAACAAAATCATCAAAAAGCTTTGCTAAAACTTTTCAAATTTGGTTCCTAAACTTTCCTAAAGGTTTCAAAATTTTCCTAAATCAGTCCTAAAGCTTTGTTATTGATGTGAACAAGTCTCTTATTGCAAAATCTTGAATGCCTTTTAAAATTCATGCATCAAACTAAATCTAGGCAACTTTGTTTTGAAGTCTAAAATGGAGCAAACCAAATCTTGAATGAAACTAAAGGAATGAAGCTAAGTCCTAAGAGTCATTGTCCATTTGAAAATTGAACTCAATCTTGAATGCATTAAAAACAAACATCTCTATTCCCTCCTTTTCAATTCAAGCAAAATGCAAATTCAATCTTGAATGCCTTAAAGGAAAAAAAAAAAGCACTTCAAAGTTCTAAATCAACACGCCAATCTCAATCTTGAATGATCAAAGAAAGAACTTGCAATCGCTCAAATCGCTTACTTTTTGGAAAAAGGACAAATCAAAATCTAAACATGTGTGTCTTCATTTTTCAAAGTTCAGACAAACTTAATCAAATTGGAAAAATGAACAAACTTGCTTGATGTGCATCTAGGAGCTTTCATTTTCTGTAAATCCTTGTTAAAGTAAGCAACGTAGAACATTTGGACTCGGACAAGTTCACTTGTTCTACTTTTAGCGAGGCCTGTCTGGGGAGAAAAACACTTCCTCCTCGGAGAACGACCTCAAATCGGTATCCCCCCCGGCCGGTATATAAATAAAGTGAAGGCAAAAAGTACTCACTTACATCTCCTAATCGCCGGGCGTCTTGTGCCAAATACAAATGTTTGGAGAAAGGTAAATATTCCTCCCCTAGCGTTGTTGGCTAGGCTCTTAAGTGAGTCACAGGCAGTTAGCATAATCGGGTATGGAGACTCCACGGAACTATTAAAAACCTGATAAAATAGAGGCTACCCTATCTACATCTGAAAGTATCAAAATCCTTGTGCAAGGACCGATTCCAAGGGGTTTACTAGGTCGCCTCAAGATTACTCACCATTTGTATTCCCTTCTGGGGGATACCAAGCTGTGGGCAAGTGATTTTGATACTCACCTTCCTTAGGTAGATCTGTTTGAAGTGCTTGACAGTCAAAGACTCCGTGAAAACACTTGTTGAAACATACACTTTCAAAGCTTTATCAGAGTCAGTCATCCTGTTTGTATCCCGCAAGGTTGCTTTTCCCTTTGCGGAGATTGCCTTGTCAGAAGTCTTTTTAATTTATCCTTTGCCACTTGAGAAAATCAAACCAATCAACAAAATTGATATTCAGGAAATCTTGCAGAAATCAGATATCCAAAGAGCCTTTTGTTCTCGAACCAAACCTATCAGAATTTTCCAAAGATATGCCCAATTTGATCAAACATCCAAAAGCTAAGTTGCCCAAATCCAAAGATTATCAAGAGAAGAAAGTTGCAAAAAGGAACCTTAAAAGCCATCAATCCTTTGTCCAAGCAACCCAAGCAGAAGAAAAATATCAAGAAAGGCTTGATAATATTGGCTATAATGCAAGAGTCAAATAGTTTGCCTACCATTTCCGAGTAAACCATCGCTACATCAACCTTGAAAGAGAAGATTAGCTGGATCCATCACATGTCCATTCTACCTTCAGATCTCACAATCTTATCTCGGCAGTCCGTCATCCTAGCTTCATCCTAGTTTCATCCTTGCATCATCACCAAACCTTAGTTACATCCTAGAAATCCTTCTTAGTTGCATGCACCATCATCCTCCTAGCAGCGTCATAGATCATCCATCCCAGTTGCATCTGCATCATCCTCTTAGAAAGAGCATTGTTCCATTATCCTCCACCATCTTTTCATCAGCAATCCACCATCAGAATCCCATATCCTTCATCCAAATCCAGCATCCATCATCTAAATTAGAACCCACCATCTTTTGTACCAAAATCCAGAGATCCAAAATCCACAAACACTTAGTGTTCAAAACCTTTGAGTTGTTTCCATCCCTTATCCTAAATCAGAAAGCATCCCCTTTTTGACAGAGCATTGTCTAAAGGAAATCCAACTTGTCCTTGCACAGCCTCATCATCTCGAGTAAGAGATTGGCTTGTATTGATAAGCATCTAGTTAACCGAAGATTATCAGTCTATCCTAGGTTGGCCCAAGTCCTATCACTGATCCTCCATCAGGGAAAAATAACAACTCATTGTTGACACTTAGTAATCTTCCACCAGCATCCCACCAATCCTCCACCTAATCTTGACCCAAATCAGAGCATCCCACCAATCCTCCATCATCACCAAGCTTTTTTACCAATTTTCCACCATCTCCCACCAATCTTCCACCATCCTTGATCCAAATCCGAGCAGTTCATCCATCCTTGCATTGCATTCTAGAAAGTCATCATCTTTAGAAGTTCATCAACTTTGCATCCATCAACATCTTTTAGCCAAACATCTTGCATCCATTTAGCACTTGCATCTCCATGCATGTTGAGATCAGATCTTGAAAAAGAAGAAGCATGAATCCTTATCCACCAACAACCTCATCTGATCCCAACCTTTTCACCAATGCCATGATGACCTACAATCCCCAGATCCAAGCCAGTAACCCATGTGAAGATCCAAACATCCCTTCATCCCCGTTGGCAATCCAGGCATTTGCAAGTCCTCCAGAAAGCCCACCAGCGACCAATGCCCTTGTACCACAACATTAGAAAAGCACATTTTCCCACTATCTACCAGAAAGTACCTCCATCCCACCATCTCTCTATCCACGCATCCCCATCAATACTATCCAAGTTCCAGCACAAGCATATTCTCCATTTGTCCAATCATTCCCCGATCCTATCATGCAAACACCCCAAGAGCTTTCCACCATTCCCCTTTTCTTGCAAGAAAGCCTCGCCAGTCCCGTAACACAAGCTGCAGCACCATCCGCTCCATCTCCTACCCCTTTTTCTTCATCATCTGCTATGGCTGCCCAAGCCCAAATCCAACGCTTAACCCAAAGTCAGCTTCCACCTCTCACACAAGCTTTTACACCAAAAGCTTCGCCACCATCCGCAAGTCAAGCAACGCCTTTCACCATCAAAGGAGCACCGTCACCCTTCACCCCCCAAGCACCTGAACCTTCTTCTTTGGGGTTAGCACAATCACTTCCCATTCCAACCTCATCTTTCTCTTGGGTGTTTCCTTCATTTTCCTCCTCACAAGCATCCGCTTAACCACAACCTCAACAAGCTCCTTTCTCTCAACCATCATTCGTGTCCCAAGCTCCCGTTGCTCCTACCATTCCATCATCCACATCAGTGCACCCTAACACAAGCTCTCAGTGGGGCCTTACACAAGAAGAAATGAAGGCATGGGGGATCCCATCTCAATCCCCTACATCTATGGTTGCAAGTCAACAAACTGCCTTCGCCCAAGCAGCACAGCAGCAACTACCCCAACCACCACCGGCTTCAAGCTATTCATCCCAAATCCTAAACACCTTCCAGCAAGTTCCACCACCTCAATAGCCAACTTTCCCCAACTATCTTACCCCATCACCCTTTGCTTCTAGCTTCCCCACATCTGTTCCACCTCTAAGTAACGTAGGCATGCACCCAACTTATATCAGCCAAACCAAAAGCCAACCTCAGCAACTACCACCATCATACCCGCAAGAAGCATCATTCCAACAGCCTCCCCCACAGCAACCACATGTCCCCTTTCAGCAAACACCCATCATTCCTCAACAACAGCAAGTCCCTTGCTATCAGCCCCAGCAACAAATTCCTATCATCCCCCAGCAACAACAAGTTCCCACCCATCAGTTACAACAGCAAGTTCCAAATGTCCAATATCAGCAAGCAGTCCCACAACAACCACCAGTTCAACAACAGCAAGCAGCCCAACAACATCAAATGGTTCCATATCATTTACCATAATATCCCCCTATGCCACACCAGCAATATCCCCAGCAACCATTGCCCCAAAATCAGTTCCAACCCATTTATCCACAGCAAGCGCCATATCCAGTTCCACAGCTTCCATCACAAGCAGAAGTTCCAGTTCCCTCGCCACTCAATGCTGAGTGGGAAGCAATGAAAAATGCTCTAAAGGAGCTACAAAGTGGAACAGAGAATAAAACATACAAGTTCGAAGAGGTGTGCTCATATCCCTTCGATCGGTCCATAGCAACTATCCCTTTCCCTAAGTATTTTGAGATGCCCAAGTTCGACAAGTATCAGGGGAAAAGAGATCTAGTAAACCATATCAAAGAGTTCTACATGGCGTGCCAAGAAGTGGCTTACAGTGATAACTATCTCCTGTGCCTGTTTCCCAAAAGCTTGGGAGGAACTGCTGTTGAGTGGTTTTACAAAATACCACATGGGACAATAAAAACCTTTGCTGAACTCTCTGAGAAGTTCATCACACACTATGCCCATAATGTGGAGAATGAGTTGTCCTTGCTAGACCTATGCAACTCAAAGCAGAAAGATGGAGAAAGCCTTGCAGAATACTTGCAAAGATGGTAGAATCTTACAACCAGGTTATCATATCAGTCGCCAGAGAAGCAACTAACAAAGATCTTCATTGATAACCTGCATCCAAGGCTATCCCATCACATGCGAATGAACTGTCTCCAAACATACCAAGACATCAAGAGCAAAGGCATAGGCATTGAGAAAGCTCTCCTAGACGAAGGCACTATTCATCACTTCAAGGATGATTCCAAGAACAAACCCAACAATGATAAATCCCATTACTGGAATCGTAACAAGAATGTTGTTACAGATGGAGCCACTGACACTAAGAATGTACAATTCATTGTGGCTAGTCCTACACCAGCTCAAACATACCAACCGCCACAAGCGCCCATCTATCAGCAACCACCAGCTCCCGCATATCAAGCACCTATTTATCAGCAGCCTCCTCAAGCTCATCAACCACCTGTGCAACAGTATTAGCAGCAATACTAACAGCAACAGCCAACACGTCAAGGCAATCCTGTTAACACAGTTAACGTTGCCCCAAGGCAGAACAAGCCCAACAATCAGAACAATCCAAAGAGGACTTTCACACCTTTGGGTGAGCCTCTGGATCAGATCTTTTATCGACTAGCCAAGGCAAATATGATCACATATCCGCCCATCCCACAGAAGGATGACAACGCACCAAAGTCTGATTGGTATAAAGAACATGAATACTATGATTACCATCGTGTGAAAGGACACACTACCCTAAAGTGTATGAGACTCAAGAACTATATCCAAGATCTCATTGATCAAAAAGAGATTCAAGTAGATACACCTGCTCAAGCCTCACCAAATGCCAATTTACAAATATATCAAAATGTGCTCCCTCAACACAATACCAGGAAGAATCAAGCCAACGCCAATCAGCCCCAAAATCGTGGCAAAGGCAAGCAAGAAGATCACACAGCGGCCTACATCAACTATGACAAGTATGTCAGATGCATAACTCAAGTTGAGCCCATCCAAGATGAGCCCACCATCAATACCATCCACGTCAGAGGGCCGGATCGACAATGTGCTATAACTACCCGCAGTAGTAGGATAACTGTTGCTGGTGCTCCTCTGAGATCAGCTGCTCCTCCAAGGCCAACATCTACTGCATCCACAGCATAGTCTAACACCAGGCCAGCATCAAATGCATGCACAACACAGCATAATGCACCAAGTGCACAATACAATATCATAGAGCATCTTGGGAACATGCCAGCCCAAATATCTATCTTGGATTTGCTCCGCACATCACCCATCCATCAGGAGATCCTAGACAAAGCTCTAAAAGAAGGCCATGTCCCCACAGACATTAACACAACTCAGTTTGAAATTCTTGTGGGACACCTATCAGCAGCATGTGCCTTATCCTTCAAAGAATCTGATATACCAGATGTCGCTCCTGACCATACTCTTCCTCTCCGCATTGCCGTCATGGTCAGAGACTTTGCCATCAAACGGGTCTTAATAGATAATGGCTCAGCTCTAAACTTATGTACTTTAAAATTCATTCAGCAGATTGGATTTACCCAGGCCGATATAGCACATGAAGTGATCACTATCAAAGCCTATGATAACTTGGAGCATACCTCAGAAGGTACCATTACTTTGCCCATTCAGCTGGGCCCAGCAACACAAGATACTATCTGCCATGTTGTTGATCTTGACCTACCATTTAATATCCTCCTAGGCTGACCGTGCATTCATTCCATTAAGGCTGTACCATCTACTTACCATCAGTGCATCAAATTTTCGCATCAAGGCACTGAGGTTACCATCCATGCTGACCCCCAACCCTTTGCATACTATCGTGCGATGGAAGCATCATTCCCTCACTCCACTCATTGTCCTGGAACTGACATTGGTACTTCTATTGCCAGCTCATCCTGATCCCATTGCGATCCAGAAACCATTCTCACCTCCACCCTCTCTTCTGTCAAGATCAATAACCAGGGTTGTGGTGAATATAGCCTACATGATGCATTTGTCGTAGGGGCCCTTCCGCTTGATCCACATACTCAAGGGTGCCTAGATCACCAAAGCAAGCCTATTGAAGAGCATCATGAAATCAAGAAAATTGGATCTATGACTTTTGAATCCCATGGCAACATAAACAGCAAAGAGATGGAGCTGGATATCAACAGATGGTTGTACAAAGATCCCCCATCCCATGACATGCAACTTCTTGAGTACTTCAAAGAGAAATATCCAATCCCATACAAGAATGTCACAGAACAATATAACTATCAGGGCGGTGGTCTAGGACCACAAGATGATGGAAATCTGTTTCCTATCACACCATCACAAAATCTTGAACATCGAGGACTTGGCTTTAATATCCCTCGCCTGCCCGAACAAGAGCCCAATACCGCAACTGAGGGCACCAACATGACTAGCGTTAACTTCTCGAATAGCCAGGATGACCTCATGGAAATTGAAGACATCCCCGAAGAGAAAGACATCCCATCCTACGATGATATCTTTGCTGACAACACCCTCCTAGGGACTTCTATCCTCCAACAACTATCCATCAACCTCATAGACCTTCCCCTCACACACCCTAAACTCATAACTTGGGACCAACCAAGCATCGCACACATCAACGAGTTCCAAAGTGCACAAGCACTCCTAGAATTCATGGGGGCATCAGATCCAGCAGTCAACCAAGATCCAACATCGACATCTGTTTATACACTTCACCCAAAAGGATATTTTGGGGAAGAGGCAAGCTTTAGTCGCAAAAATGATAAAGCAAAAGAACATCATGAGTCTTTATGTGAAAACCCTTCTGGGGCACATTCTGATTCCAAAATAGTAAAAACAAAGGGTGTATCTTCTAGCAAAAACCTGGCAATTCAGGTGCTAGAAGATGAAGCCTTGCCTCTTCCCCCTATCCAAGATTATAGACCAGAGCAGTCGCTGATCATCATAGAGGAAACCAAGCCAATCAACTTGGGAACAGAAGAATGTCCAAGGATCACCTACATTGCAGTCAACCTAACAGAAGGAGAAGAAATGACTCTCAGCACCTTGCTCAAGGAATCAGTTATCAACTTTGCATGGTCATACGCCCACATGCCTGGGCTTGATCCAAACCTTGTTGTTCATCATCTATCAGTAGATCCAAACGTCAAGCCAGTGAAGTAGAAGGTAAGGAAAATGCATCCAAAGGTAGCATTACTAGTTAAAGCAGAGCTTGAGAAGCTCCTTCAAGCAAAAATCATTAGAGCAATCGACTACTCAGAATGGATCTCTAACATGGTGCCAGTCACAAAGCCTTCTGGCGACATCAGAATCTGTACTGATTTCAGGGACTTGAACAAGGCATGCCCTAAGGATGATTTCCCATTGCCAAACATAGACATGCTTGTAGACCTCACAGCGGGTCACGAAATGCTATCACTCATGGATGGCTTTTCCGGCTACAACTAGATTCATATAGCAGAAGCAGATCAACATAAAACAGCATTCACAACCCCATGGGGTACCTTTTGCTACAATATGATTCCCTTTGGGCTAAAGAATGCAGGAGCAACATATCAGCGAGCAATGACAACAATCTTCCATGACATGATCCACAAGATCCTTGAAGACTATGTGGATGATATCCTTGCAAAATCCAAAACAAGGGATGAACACCTCAACATCTTAGAGTGTGTGTTTGATCATCTGAATCATTATGGCTTAAAGCTTAATCCAAAGAAATGTGTCTTTGGTGTTACATCTGGAAAGCTCCTAGGTTTCATAGTATCACGATGAGGCATAGAGATAGACCCCAAGAAGGTCAAAGAAATAATAGAGATGCCTCCACCAAGAACACTCAAATAGCTCAGAAGCCTACAAGGAAAGCTTCAATCAGTGCGTCAGTTCATTTCTCAGTTAGTAGACAAGTGCCAACCTTTTATGCATCTCTTATGCAAAGACACAAGCTTCAAATGGGATCCCATATGTCAAAGAAGCTTTAATAAGCTCAAGGAGTATCTTGCCAATTCTCCAATCCTAGTACCACCAATTCCAGGATGCCCTCTCATACTCTACATCTCGGCAACCACTACAGCACTGGGGGCACTCTTAGCTCAGCATGATGATGACAACAAGGAGAGAGCCATCTATTACATCAGTCGCACTCTTGTCAGATATGAGCTTAATTATTCACCTATGGAAAAAGCATGCCTTGCAGTGGTCTTTACCACTCAAAAGCTTAGACATTGCATGCTCAGTCACACAATCAAGCTCATTTCAAAGGTGGACCCCCTCAAATATCTACTATCAAAGACAACTCTCACAGGCCGTATGGCAAAATGGGTCATGATACTCAGTGAGTTTGACATCCAGTATATTGATCGCAAAGCAATCAAAGGGCAAGTCATTGCCGATCAACTAGAAGAAGCACCACTGGTGGATGCCTATCCACTAATCATGGAATTCCCTAATGAACACTTATGCATGATTGAAGAGCAGCCCATGTGGAAACTATACTTTGATGGCTCCTACACCACATGGATCAGGGGCAGGAATCCTATTCGTCACACCTCAAGGTGACTACATCCCAAAATCATTCAAATTGGGATTCCCATGTACCAACAACATTGCAGAGTATGAGGCACTCATCTTAGGTCTCAGAATAGCCATTCAGTGGAATATCATAGAATTACAAGTATTTGGAGATTCACGGCTGATTATCAAACAAGTCCTAGATGAATATCAGACAAAGGATGACAAGTTGCTACCTTACAAAGAGCTGGTGGACAAACTGCAAGAGCATTTCCTACATCTACAGTTCACACAGATCCCAAGACTTCAGAACAAAGCAGCGGACGCAATGGCAACCATTGGATCCTTGTTAGAAATCCCACGCAATGCATCACAGTATGAATTCCTAGTCGAGCAGCTACATACGCCAGCTTATGAGAACGCTGATGCAGAAATGGTATGTGTCTTGGTTGGTCCTCAATCCCCATGGTACCATGACATCCATGCATATCTAAAAAATGGTATCATATCTCCCCATCTCACCAATAACCAACGCCAAAACCTTATTCGCAGAGCTTCCCGCTACACTCTTGTAGCCAACACCCTATATCGTCACGGGTATCATAATGTCCTATCTAGATGTTTAGAGTCAAACAAGGCCGTCCTGGCCTTACAAGAAGTTCACACTGGAATTTGCGGTGCCCACACGAGTGGCATGGTTCTAGCAAGGCAGCTGCTTAGAGTTGGATATTATTGGCCAACAATGGAACATGATGCGTGTGAATTTGTCAAGAAATGTCTCCCATGTCAACAGCATGCCAATTTGATACATGCACCAGCATAGGATCTACAGCCTATTGCACCACTGTGGCCTTTTTCATGTTGGGGCCTCGACCTCGTTGGCTTGATCACCCCCCTCTCTTCGGATGGACACAAGTATATCATAACAGCCACAGAGTACTTTACCAAATGGGTTGAAGCGATTCCGCTCACCCTAACTACTGGCATCCAAATATCCAAGTTCATCCTTTACCACATCATCTGCCACTTCGGCATACCATCTACCATTTTCACAGACCATGGCACACCTTTTGAAAACCAGCATGTGGATGATCTGTGTGCCAGACTCCACATCCATCACCATTTCTCCAGTCCATATTTCCCTCAAGGAAATGGCCAAGCTGAGGCAACCAACAAAACTATCTTGAAAATCCTCAGGAAGGTTGTCAATGATTCTGGTCATGACTGGCACCTCCAAATCAATCCTGCCCTTTGGGCCTACCGCACTTCCTATCGCACTCCCACAGGCACCACCCCATATTCCCTTGTATATGGTGCAGAAGCCGTTCTGCCGATCGAGGTCGAGCTCCCATCATTACGAGTCTCCATGAAGAACTATACAACTGATGAAGACTATCGTGTGGCCCGGCTCACATAGCTAGATCTGCTAGATGAAAAGAGACGACAAGCCTACGATCACCTGGTTGCATACCAGAATCGACTCAAAAGGAGTTATAACAAGAAGGTCCATCCTAGACAGTTCCAAGTCGGTGACATGGTTCTCAAAGAAAATCAAAAGGTCCAAGCAAATCGTGAAAAGAAAGGTAAGTTTGAGCCTACTTGGCTGGGCCCCTATGTGGTCACCTCATGCTTCGGCTCCGGAGCTTATCAGCTATCTACACCAGAAGGAGAGCCTTTGAATGATCCAATCAACATCATACATCTGAAGAGGTTCTATGCCTGAACCAGATCCTACATATTCAAAAAATCCATAAAAATTGGAAAAAGCAGCAAAAAGTCAAAAAAATCAAAAAAAGCAAAAAAAGCAAAAAAAAGCAAAAAAGGAAAAAAGAAAAGAAAAAATCATCCAATGGTGAAAACTTGGCAATTCAGGCGCCTTGGACAAGTATGTTGGTGAAAACCTGGCACTCAGGCACCATACATAGTGGACCGAGTCATTATCTATCAAACTCCCATCCCCCATCCCACCATCTCAGTCTTTTTTCTCCCATTCCCATCCCCATCCACCATCCCCCAGCATTCCTTTTTCCATCAACCTTCAGCAACACCACAATCCCTCTTGCACATATCTTGTACCATATCTTGCATATATCTTGTACTCTATCCTGTATAGCGAGATCTTCCTATCCCCAATCCTGAGCTTTTGTACATATCCATTGTATATCTTTTCCCATCTATTGTACATCAGTCCTTGTCAGTCCTGCAGCAGCATTTTGATCAGCACACTTTGTCCTACCCAGCCTTGTCCTTCAACAACCTCAATTGTCGACTATTCTTGATCACCGTGATTATTCTTTGACTTCATCATTTGCCAGCGAACAACACCACTCATTCTCTCATCAATCAGCGGGTCCTTGAGGATGTATCCTTCCTCCTGTCCAATCTAATCTTCCCCCCATCAAATCAGTCAAATCAAATCTCTCTCCTTGGCAAAGGATGTCTTTTTGGAGTTTTCATTTTGACCTTGGATTTTTTCCTTTGGGTCTTGTTAATCTTTTACAGCTTCTCATTATTCTCTGCTCAACGTCACCACGATCCTTTATATCATGGTGTGCTGCGAATGAGGATAATCTGGGGCAAGGTCTTTTGATCTTTTGCTTCTGCCTGTGAGTCAGTCGTGTGTTTGTGGTTTCTTCAGCATCATTTCCACCATGCCTCCTTCGGGTTTCATGTGCGATGCTGGGGCAACCCTGCGTGTCTTTTTCGCGTCAGTCCTATGCAACGCTGGTGACAAGGCCTCGTGATCCCAGTATCCTTGGCAGGTCTCTAGCATTGCTATATTAAACTAGGTTTTGCTCTCCACATTTGCACTTGGAGCTTCCCCAAATCCCCTGCATCTTGCATCATATAGATTAATCTTGCATCCTCATATAGCTGCATCCTGCATTTTGCATTCTATCTCATCTTGCATTCACTCATCTTTGCTCTTGGAAGCTTGGTTATTTATCTCCCCTTCTTCCTAGGTCCTTCCTTCTCTGTTTCCTTTCGAGAAAATTCCACAATATTTATTCCTTGTGTTATTTTCTTGAGGGGGCACAATCCCTTATTCCTCTAAATTCTAGCCTTGGGCATCTTATTTTCTTGTCTTTGAAGCCATGCCACTTGCAGCATCGCATCAAAGAGGAGCAAAATGTAGACACCTAAAAATCCTTCAGAAAATAAAGTATTTTTATTTTTTGAAAAATCTCTGATGACATCATCATTTATTAATTAATTATTTAATTAATTAATTAATTAATTTTTATGTCATTAAATCCTTTTTTCTTAATTAAAAATATTTAATTAAGAAATCCCTCCCAAAAATGTTTAAATCTTATTTAAACATTAATCCCCTATTTATTAATTATTTTAATTAATAAATTGACCAAAAATCCCCCAAAAAATAATTAATTTATTTTTTGACCAAAAGTTGGCCTTTTTTCCTAAAACCACTAACCTCTTCCAAAATCTTCTAATCCCTTTTTAATTTCGATTAAAAGGCTAATCCCATCTTTTCTAACCCTAATCTCAACTCAAAATATTTAATTAAGATTAAATATTTAATTTTCATATTTATTAAATATATTTTAATAAATATTCCCAAAACCAAAAGCCTTTGGAATGAATAAACTTTTATTCCATAAAACCTAAGAAAACTCTAGACTCTTCTAGAAACTTCTCAACCCAACCTCTTCACCCATCCTAATCCTAAAATCCCCTAATCCTAATCCTAATCACCTCCCTAACCTTGTCACATTCCCTAACCAAGATTAGCCAACTCCTAAACTTTAACCAAAGTCAACAAACTTCTAGAGGCTTCTCTTACATGTATTTATGATGCATTTAAAGCCTCCTTATCCCTCTTACATGCATTTATGATGCATTTAAGAAGCCCCTCACCCCTTTCTTACACCCTTTGACCTTAGGCACATTTTCCAAATTGTGCACATTCCTCCCATCTTTCAACCCAATGCCCTTGTGACACTTGTCACAAGGAGGTGGCCTTGAACTAGCACAATCCATGTGCTCCCCTTTGAATGAATCTTGGCCTCTCTTAAAGATTTTGATCCTAGCCACTCATTCATCCTCCCAAAAGTCTATAAATAGTCCTCATTTCCAAGAGCAAAATATCCATTCACCTTTCATTTTATGCATTGTTATCATGTCCATTTAGCTCTAGACTTAGCATAAGCAATACTAATTGTTAGTTTCTTTTTATCATCTTCAAGCTTTCTTAAAGAACATCATAGCTTAGTAATAATGGATTAACATAGTTTCTTTTATTATTTTGCATAGCATATAGCATCATATCACACCTATATTTGGTCCAAAATCAATCTTAGTATGCATTAGAATATGCTTCAAGTGCTTAGAGAGCACACCCACATCCCCTTAAGCAAGAGCAAATCAAACAGTGCTTGAGTGCACCTGTTTTTAGCTCAATCTTGAGGTGACTTTGGTTTTGTTTTCATGTCTTATGCTATTTTTTAGTTCATGAACATGTTAGATTAGTCTAATGTTTGAATGTTTCAGCCTTTCAAGATAGGTAACAGGTTTAAAATCATAGTCTACAACCTAATACTCAGAATGACCCATAGTTATCAAGACCAAAGAGGACACTCAGACCCTTGGGAGATACACTGGAAGTGGTCTTTAAGTCACTCTTGGATAAAAAAATTATAACAATCCTTGATTCCAAACCATGGGAACTAGAAGTATAACCAAGGTGGTGGAACGATAATGATTGCTGCAATTTTCATTACAATAAAGGACACAAAACTAATAACTACATGAAATTGAGACATGGAATTCAAGACTTAATTGAAGAAGGGAAGGTTAAAGTGGATGGTCATTACACCAATAACGATCATAAAGAATTTCAAACTCCACTTCCAAATTATGAAAAAGGTGAATCCTCTAAGAGAAACAAAATCAATTATACTTATACTCACAATGACAACATGATTCATATGGTAGAACCATGCAAATAGTCCATCCATGTGATTACTCTTAAAGGAGTGCAAGTTAAAACTGAATCCTCTAATGCTATGATGAGGAACCAAGCTAAGCTCACTATCAAAGAGGCTTCAACATCAAACCCACCAATTGCAAAAATAGGTCCTAAACAACTGGAGTTACCTTTGAAATTCAATCCAGTAGACCAGTTGTTGCATTCACCAGCCCAAATTTCTATTTTGGCGCTATTCAAAATCTCTCCAATCCATCGAGAGATCCTTGATCAAGCCTTTCTTAATACCAATGTGCCTAAAGACTTGGATGTGGATATATTCCAAACTATGGTTGGTCACTTGAATTCCCCACATTACTTTTCTTTCTCTTAGGAAGATGATAAGTCATTAAATCAACCACATAATCATCCTTTACAACTAGAAGTCCTCATTCATAAACACTGTGTCAAGCGTGGCTTGATAGATGGAGGTGTTGGTTTGAACATATGTACATACAACTTGGTGAAACAATTATGATTTTTTGAACATGCAATTGATCCAAGAAGGAAGATAACCATCAAAGCTTATGATGAAGAAGAAAGATCCTCTAAAGGATTGGTCATCTTACCTATTAGAGTGGAACCAGTGGAAAGAGATATTATTTGCCAGGTTATTGACTTGCCACTTTCTTACAAAATTATTCTTAGAAGGTCGTGGATTCATTTAATGCAAGTTGTACCCTCTACTTACCAGCAATGCATAAAATTTCCTCATAATGGAGTGGAGGTCACTTTTCTGGCTGACACAACATATCCTTGTAACAGTCTAAAGCAAGAAGATCACTTGATCCCACATAACAAAGAAAGTTCCAACAAAGTAGAAACCTCCAAAGAAATGGTCTTGCGAAGCTTTTCCAAGAAAATCAACATTCAAGAAAGAGGAATGGGTGAATACAAGATATATTCTTCAATGTCCCTCACAGATCTCCCAATATCTCCTAGATCTCAAGGATGACCTTCATCTATATTTACACCTTCTAAAGGTATTAATTTAATAATCCATGAAGGAACAAGGATGGTGAAAGAAAAGGTGTCCCTTGAAGAGGAAAATGAAGAAAAAGATATTTTACAATTATTGTACAAAGGGAATGAACAAGATGGGAATATCAAGAATGTAGAGATAGCCACTGATAAATATGGAAAATGCTATGAGATCATGAAATAAATGGGTTACAAAGGAAAGGAACCATTGGTCCAAAACAAACAGGGACTCATGGAACCAATACATATGGATTTCAAAAACCCTAGGGATAAAATTTGAGTAGGCTTCAAGGAAATGACATCCCATCCCATAGCAGAACATAGTCCAGTGTTTGACAGGTCAGGAGATTCAGAAGAAGAAGAAGAAGAAGTGGACATACAACCTATTTCCTATGAAAGGTTACTACTCTTACAAGGAGATCCATTGTCATAACTTAGCACTAATCTTGGACTTGAACAAGAATCAAAGGATGAACAATTAGAAAAACCTAAACAAGAACTACAACAAGGACATCATATTATTGATACACCTCACTTTGATGAAGAACCAAACATGATATCTTCACAAATTAAAACCTTTGCAAGAGAGAAGGAGCCAAGAAGAAGAGAACACTGCTGATGAGGAAGATGAAATACCAATGACTATTACCCACTTCTTGGGGGTCTCAGATGACAGTCAAGTGGACTCACATTAATATGAGTGAGATATTCTCTCTGATGCCACGATGGACAAAGAAGTAGATATGATACATAAATATGCTCCTAGAGTTAAAATTGAAGAAGGAGAGAGTTCTAATGGTAGGTTGCTAGAGTTAGATTCACAAAACATTAACATGAACTCTAATAATAATGATAATGACTTTAATAATCTTAACATCTCTTTAGAAGAAAACTTGACATAAAATATCTTACAAGTTAATGACATTGATAATAACATGGTGATATCTCTTGAACCCAATGAATCCTTATCCTTAATACAACCTGAGCTGATAGACTGGACCGAGCCTATATCCACAAGCCTATTATCTTTTGACAATGACTATACTTTATCTTGTTATCTAAACACTTATGAACCTTTTAATTCTTCCACTAGTGCAAGGACCAAAAACATGACTTAGGAGGATACTAATTCTCTTAGTCTAAAAATGAAAAACAAAAAGAAAAAGAAATCTGATGATGAAAATCATGTTGTGGCAGTATCAAATTTGAAAAGAGAAAAAGACGTATTTGATGGTGAAAGCCTCCTAGAGGTGCCAAAGGATGAGATTCTTGATATTCTCCCAGATCATTTCCAAGAGAGATCTTTAGTGTTAATCTAACCAACACAGCCTATCAATCTGGGAACAACAGAACCTCTGCAACTGATCCACATTTCTCAATCTTTGACAAAAGAAGAAAAAATCTAATTTACTAATTTATTTAAAGAAAATAAGATCAATTTTCTTGGTTTTATTTAAATATGATTGGGATGGATACAGACTTGATAATGCACCATTTATCTATTTCTTCTGATGTGAAACCTGTGAAGAAAAAGTTAAGAAAAATGAATCCACATGTGGCATTGCTAGTCAAAGAAGAACTAGAAAAATTATTGAAGGCTGGATTCATAAGAGCCATTGACTATGTGTAATGGATATCAAACATAGTTCTTGTTTCCAAAGTAGATAAATCCATAAGGGTTTGCATAGACTTCAGAGATTTAAACAAAGCTTTCCCAAAGGGTGATTTTACACTTCCAAACATAGACATGATTGTAGATCTCATGACATGATACAAGATGCATTCATTAATGGATGGATTTTCAGGATATAACCAAATCAAAATTTCTCCTGAAGATCAGGAAAATACCACATTCACATGTGTGTGGGGAACATATTGTTGGAATGTAATGTTGTTTGGTCTCAAGAATGCAGGCACAACCTATCAAAGGGAAATGACTACCATATTCCATGATATGATGCATAGAAACATGGAAGATTATGTGGATGATACATTAGCAAAATTAAAGATAAGAACAACACATATAAAATATCTAATAAAAATCTGTGATAGAATGGAACAGTTTCAAATAAGGATTTAACCCAAGAAATGAGCATTTGGGGTATCACCAAGAAAGTTTCTAGGATTCATAGTCTCGACAAAAGGAATTGAAGTTGATCCAGAAAAGGTAAATGAAATACTTAAAATGCAACCACCTAAAAATATTAGTCAGATGAGGACACTTCAAGGAAAGTTGCAATCTATATGGAGATTTATATCCCAGTTAGCAGATAAGGCTCAACCTTTGACAAAGCTAATGCACAAAGGAGCTACATTCACATGGGATAAGAAATGTGAAATAAATTTTGCATGAGTCAAGGAATATTTGATGAATCCTCCAATCCTAATGGCTCCAATATATGGGAAACCATTTTTGTTATACATATCAATGACAGATACATCATTAGGAGTATTTATAGCACAAGAAGATGAAGCTAAGAAAGAAGGGGCTATATATTACATCAACAGGACTTTGGTCACTTATGAGTTGAATTATTCCATGATTGAAAAAGAATGCCTAGAAGTAGTATTTGCATCTCAAAAGCTCAGACACTACATGTTGGCACACAAGGTGAAGTTAGTTGCTAACATAGATCCACTTAAGTATCTGTTAAGTAAAGCAAAACTAACATGGAGACTAGAAAAATGGGTCTTGATACTAAGTGAGTTTGATATTGAGTATGTTGATAGAAAATACATTAAAGGACAAGTGATAGCTAAAACACCATTGAAAGATGACATACCATTACATATAGAATTACCTAATGAAACAATCATGCACCTAAAAAAACATTCATTGAAGATGTATTTTGATAGCTCGTTCACACAACAAGGATCAGGAGCTAGATGTTTATTCATTACCCCACAAGGATACAAGATTCCAAAGGCATATAAAATGATATTCCCCTACACAAAAAACATAGCAAAGTATGAAGCACTATTGAATGGATTGAAGCTTGTAATAGAATAGAAGATCATTGAGTTACACATCAGTGGAGATTCACAACTTATTATCAATCAGGTCAATGATGACTACCAGACAAAGGATGAGAAGATAATGCCTTATAAAATATTGGTGGGATGACTTAAAGAAATATTTTGTTTTCATCACATTTGAATAGATTCCAAGATCAGAAAATAGAGCAGTAGATGTGATGGCTACTTTACCATCCATGTTACAATTGGAAGAAGATCAATTTTGCTATGACTTCTTGGTGGAAGAACTTCCCTTTCCAGCCTATGACTCACCTGAATCCCAAATTATCCATGCCATTGAAACCCAAGTTTTATCCAGATATGCTCATATATATTCCTATCTAAAAGACCAAGTCTTCCCTAAAAACTATTTGAGAAATAAAAAAAGATGTCTCATAAGAGCAACATCACATTATATAATCACTGCTAACAACTTGTATAGATGTTCTCTAGATAGTATGCTACTTAGATGTTTAGAAAATGAAGATTCAAATCATGCATTAAAGGAAGTTCATGAAGGTGTGGGTGGGTCTCACTCGAATGGATTTTCATTAGACAAGAAACTCTTGAGAGTAGGATACTAATGGCCTATAATGGAAAAGATGCAATTTAATATTCTAAAAAATGCAAGAAATGCCAAGTCCACGATAATCTGATACATACTCCAGCTAGGGAGATAATTCCTTTCATAAAACATTAGCATTTCAACAATGGGCTTTTGATTTAGTTGGATAGATTTATCCAAACTCATCCAATGGACATAAATATATTATTATAGCAACTTAGTACTTTAAAAAAGGGGTGGAAGCTGTGCCACTAGCCAATGCTACAGGAAAACAAATTTCAATGTTCATCTTAAACTACATCATCTGTAGGTATGGGATACCCTCATCAATTGTGACTGACAAAGGGGGTCAATTAAAAAACAAAGACATGGATGACTTGTGTCTTCAATTCAAAATCACTCAGCATTGTTCCTTGATCTATTACCCTCAAGGTAATGGACATGCTAAATCATCAAATAAAAAAATCCTAAAAATCTTGCATAGAAGAGTGAGAAAATTAGGAAAAGATTGGCATTTGTAGATAAATCTAGTATTGTGGGCATACCACACCAGCATTAGAACACCAACTGGCACAAATCCTTTTGCACTAGTGTATGGGTTTGAAGTGGTACTACGAATTGAAGTAGTGATTACATCACTGAGGGTATCATTGAAAAATCTAGTCATTGATGAGGACTACAAAATCTCTAGACTACAAGAACTGGAATTGCTAGATGAGCACAAGAAACATGCATTTGATCATCTTAAAGTCTATCAAAATAGGATGTCAAGAGGATATAATAAGAAAGTAAAGCCAAGAACATATCATGTAGGAGATCTAGTCCTAAGAGAAAATATGAAAAATAAAAAACATCGAGAGAAAAAGGGGAAGTTTGAACCCAACTAGCTAGGTTCCTTTGTTATCACAACATCATTTGGATCAGGAGCCTATCAATTGGCTACTCATGAGGGATATTTCCTACTTGATCCAATCAAAACTCTACACCTAAAAAGGTTCTATGCCTGAAATTCTTGAGATATCACTTGTACAATGAAAAGAGTTCTTGAAAAAAGTACAAAAAAAGAAGAAAGAGTTCCTGAAGAAAAGAAAAAATAGCAAATATTGATCATGAAAAAAAAAACAATGGAAAAATTCTTGAAAAAATGACCATCTTGGTGAAAACTTGGTGGACAAATGCCTTGGTGAGTCCAATAAAAAATATAAAAAGAAAAGTACAAAGAAATCGAAAAAGAGAAAAAGTGTCTTAGTGAAAACATGGTAAACAAGCGCCATGATAGAAAAAATAGAAAAAGTTTGGCCAAGTGGTGAAAACCTGGTAAACAGGCACTACTTCTAATCAACGCTCCATCTATCAAGACAATGCTTGAATGCTTGGATGATGTAAAGTTTAGCTTGTATATATCTTCCAGTCACTTTCATGACAAACCAAATCCTAAGATGTAATATCAGCAAAGCATATCTTCCTAAGGTTGGAATCTGTCTATATCCAAGTCTTTGGTAAACTATTTTCCTAGGGGCAGTGATCAAAGTCATGCATGTCTCAAGATTGCCTAGTCACTATTAGGACTTTCTGCTAGGGTCTCACTTATCCCTAGTCCACAATTAACACTAAATTATGAAAACAAAGGTATTTATTAATGCCACCAACAATAGTATTTCTTAATACTTGGACCTAAAAAGTGTTCCTAAATACTATGTCATGACAATAAGTGTGTTTTTAAACATTAAACAGGTTAGACATTTATTTATGAAAGAAAATTCTATGATTGATAATTTCTATGTGTGTTTACAAATTAAAAAAATGTGTTTCTAAACACTACAATAACAACTACATATTATTGAAGAAAATAGACTACTCTTGATTAGAGAAACTAAATAAAGG
Source organism: Chamaecyparis obtusa (assembly GCA_027943335.1). Lineage (NCBI taxonomy): Eukaryota > Viridiplantae > Streptophyta > Pinopsida > Cupressales > Cupressaceae > Chamaecyparis > Chamaecyparis obtusa. Next base: position 313,569 of record BSBK01003436.1, on the reverse strand, counting down.
AATAATAAATTTTTCTTAGTTTCTTATGACTTATTATCAATTGGTGATTACTATATTCCTTGAGTGACTTGATGATGTTAAAAATGACTAGAGAAACAAGGACTGGGGGCATAACATTTTATTTTTCTTCTTCTTGTGGTAATAAATCCAATGATCTAAGGTGATTATATGGAATGGGTGTCTATGATAAGTTCCTCCATCATGATTGGAATGCCACGTATGCCTCGACCTGTTTCTTACGAAAGATTTAGTGAGGTCAGATTTATTTCCTTGCCTATTTTAAACTAAAATAAAATAACTTCCTAGTAAGGTGCACAATCAAATCGAGAAAATACCAAAGGATATGAATATAAAATAAAAAGGTTATTACGAGTATACATTTATACATTTTTCACAAGAACATAAAAGGTTTACATTAACAAGAAGTGACTGTGATGCAGGAGCATCCTGGGTGTAAGAGCAATCTTGCATGACCCAAAAATATTTATGGTTTCTTTTCAATAAGGGCTATCTTGTGTAGGGCTGCTATTTATGGAAATTTTCTATTTTTAGTAAGTTGTTCATACGATCTCAGAATGTTCTGATTTTTCATGTGGAGGTTCATCTCAGTCATATCAGCCTGCCAGTAAAGTTTCATGGCTAGATCAAGTCTAGTTTTGAAGATATTGAAGATTTTTGGTTTTGCCAGTAGGGTACACAAACTTTGAACTCAGTTTTGAAGGCTTTAGAGGCCCCGGATGAGGTCAAATTTTGGGCTGAATGAAGCTTGCTTGATTAAGGTGTTGTAGAGCTCCTCGTGCCCTTTCTGAATTGGGGTCATAATAGTCAATCAGAGCAACTAGTGATGACTTATGGTCTTCGGAAGTTGGGTCACCTAAAATGGCAGAAAATAATTTTTCTTCAAAATTTCTATTTGGGTTTCAAAAGTTATTTTGAGACGACTATGATGTAATAAAATGAAAAATAAGATAATTTTAAGTTTGGTCAGCCCTTAGGGCTAAATTTCTGGAACCTTCTCGGGTGGTGGAAATTGCCTATATAAAGAAGGCCCGTAGTGTTGTCTTATGTAGTTTGGGATAGTTTTGGGTAGTAGATCTGGGTATTGATTTGAGGCTTTTTCCTATAGAATATTGTAAGGGAATGCCCATGTGGCTTTGCATATTGTAATTCTGAAAGTTTGTAATTCCACATTTGTGGAGATAATAAGAAGCCAATTTTATGTTCTTGCATATTGTTGTTGTTTCTCTATTTCTATTATGTGTTAGCAGTATTAAGGGGAGCACCCTTCATCAAGTGGTATTAGAGCGGGAGTTCTTGAGTGTGTAAACAAATCACCGATTGTGAGGCAGTTTGCACCAGGATCGTGGGTTAGGGTTTTTGTGTAAATAGATCATGAATTGTGAGGTAGTTTTCACTAGGACCATGGTTAGGGTTTCAACACACATCGCAAAAATGCCTCCACGAAGGGAATGTGGTGGAAGAGTTAGTGTTGTAACACCTGAGGTTAGAGTGCTCCAGAGACAAGTGTGAGCATTGCAAGAAGAGATTCATAGAGGAATGAATCTTAATGTCAAAGATGAAAGTGAGGATGAAGCTGAAGAAGGAAATGATGATCAAGAAGAAGAAGGTGAAATTTTGAATCAAGAAGAAAAAGGCTTTTTTTAGGCCATTTCCAAGATCAGAAAAAGAACTAAGATTGAGGTTCCTACATTTTCAGGAAATCTTAACCCAGAGGAGTTGATCGATTGGATCAATGAATGTGAAGAATATTTTGAGTATGAAGATATTGAGGATCTTGATAGGGTCAAATTTGCGAAGGCCAAATTGAAAGGTCGTGTGAAGATCTGGTGGCAAGAGATTCAATTGGAGCAAAATAGAAGGGGGAAAGATAAAATCACAAGATGGGATCGGATGGTGGATAAATTGAAGTGATAGTTCATTCCTGTTGATTATGAGCTGGACCTACTAAAAAAAATGCAAAGTTTGAAGCAATTAGGAAGATCTGTTCAGGAGTATACAGAGGAGTTCTATCGACTCCTCATCAGAACAGGCCATGCAGAAGCTGATAAGGAGAAAGTTTCCCAATACCTTAATGGGTTAAGGCCAAGTATTTAGGAGGAGTTGAATCTAGTTCGAATGAATAGTATTGAAGAGGCATACTAGTTTGCCCTAAAAGTAGAGGAAAAGTTGAACAAGAAGTTTGAGAGAAGACAAAGCGAAAGAGGTCATGATGGAAGATCTAGTGAAGGATCATATGGAGATCAAAATGAAGATTCAAAAAAGTAGGATGAGGCCAGTAACAGTCAGAATTAGAGAGGAGATAATTTCAGTCATTTCCAAGATCTGAACAATAGAGATCAGGGAGGAAGAGGAAGAGGACAAGGTTCAGGAAGAGGAGGCTTTTGTGGAACATGTTTTCACTATGGAGAAGAAGGTCATAGGGCATTTGAATGTCCTCAATGCCAAGGAGAGACATATAGGAGGAACGAAGGCCAGGCCAGAGTTGCATATGTAGATGAAGATGCCAGATCATCACATTCTGAAGATGCTGAAAGAGGAGAAACGCTGATTAACAAAAGAGTCTTGTTGAGTGGTGAAAATGAACTTGAGCAAAGAAGGAGTCTATTTCGCACTAGGTGCAAGTGTGAGGGTAAATTTTGTGATGTGATTATTGATAGTGGCAGTACTAATAATTTGGTGTCAGAAGAGATGGTGACAAAGTTGAAGCTCAAGAGGTAGAAACATCCACATCCATATCAGGTTGCCTGGGTGTAGGATGACCACAAGGTCAGGGTCAATGAATAGTGCCTAGTGAAGTTCAAGATTGGCGGATACCAAGATGAGGTGCTATGTGATATCATATCTATGGATGCATGTCACATGTTGTTGGATAGACCTTGGCAGTTTGATAGATGTGTTATACATGATGGTCGTGCGAATACCTATTCCTTGAAAAAGGATGGAGTGCGACATAAGCTAAAACCATTGAAGGAAAAAGAAGAAAAAGTATGTGGTAATGCAAGAATAACCTTTTTTGATAGAGGAAATTTCTCAGATGGTATGAGGCATGAGCATATGTGTTTTACCTTAAATCCAAAGGCTAGGAAAGAGGAAGTAGAAGATGTACCTACAAAAGTTGCAGAATTATTGAATGAGTTTCAGGATATTGTATCTGATAATGTGCCTGATGGATTACCACTAGTAAGAAAGATCAATCATTAGATGGACTTGACTCCAGGAGCCAGTTTGCCCAATAAGGTAGCACACATAATGACACTAGTAGAAAGTGAAGAGTTGAAGATAGATTTGAAGTTTAGTTCATCACATCATCCACATATTGTATATGGAAGTAGTCTCAGAAATGCATTTGAGTTGAGAAAGATAGATAAAGGAGAAATAAGTAGTGCTGAAGCTAGAGATTTTGTAGAACACTTGAAGAACATCCATGAGGAGGTGAGGAAGCATATTACCAAGATGAATGCATAGTATAAGGCTAAGGTAGATGTGAAAAGGAGGCATAAGGAATTTTAGGTTGGAGATGAAGTCATGGTTCATTTGCGGAAGGAGTGATTTTCAGTTGGTACATATAACAAATTGAAAATGAAGAAGTTTGGTCCATGTAAGATACTGAAGAAGCATGATTTAGGAAATGCATATGAGGTCAAGTTGCCTACTGAGCTAAATATTTCACTAGTGTTTAACATTTTAAATTTGATAGAGTATCGTGAGGGAAGTCTTGAAGATGAGGTTACAACAGTGCAATGGAGTATTCCAGCAACTAGTTCAGATATCGAGGAGATTCAAGACATACTGGATAGTTGTGTTGGCAAAAGCACAAGGATCGAGACATATGAAGAATATCTGGTCAAGTGGCAAGGATGACCCGTTGAAGATTCATCATGGCTAACAAAGGAGGAGGTTAACCATCTTAGTTTTCCTCTGCACACCTAAGTCATGACAGGGTCACTTCTCAAATTACCCTGGGTGTCTGATGCAGGAGCATCTTGGGTGTAAGAGAAATCTTGCATCACCCAAAAATATTTATGGTTTCTTTTCAATAAGGGCTATCTTGTGTAGGGTTGCTATTTATGGAAATTTTCTATTTTTAGTAAGTTGTTCATATGATCTAAGAATGTTCTAATTTTACATGTGGAGGTTCATCTCAGTCATATCAGCCTGCCAGTAAAGTTTCATGGCTAGATTAGGTCTAGTTTTGAAGATATTGAAGATTTTTGGTATTGCTAGCAGGGTACAGAAACTTTGAACTCAATTTTGAAGGCTTTAGAGGCCTGGATGAGGTCAAATTTTGGGCTGAATGAAGCTTGCTTGATTCAGGTGTTGTAGATCTCCTCATGCCCTTTCCGAATTGGGGTCATAATAGTCAATTGGAGCAACTGGTGATGACTTATGGTCTTCAAAAGTTGGGTCACCTGAAATGGCAGAAAATAATTTTTCTTCAAAATTTTTGTTTGGGTTTCAAAAGTTATTTTGAGCTGACTATGATGTAATAAAATGAAAAATAAGATAATTTTAAGTTTGGTCGGCTCTTAGGGCTAAATTTTTGAAACCTTCTCGATTGGTGGAAATTGCCTATATAAAGAAGGCCCGTAGTGTTGTCTTAGGTAGTTCAGGATAGTTCTGGGTAGTAGATCTGGGTATTGATTTGAGGCTTTGTCGTATAGAATATTGTAAGGGAATGCCCATGTGGCTTTGCATATTGTAATTCTGAAAGTTTGTAATTCCACATTTGTGGAGATAATAAGAAGCCAATTTTATGTTCTTGCATATTGTTGTTGTTTCTCTATTTCCATTATGTGTTAGTGGTATTAAGGGGAGCACCCTTCATTAGACTAATAGAACATTCTAGCCTATATGCTTTAATGTTTAGGTTAACTTTTGACATGATGAATGAAAGGGAAGTATTCATATTTTTATGATTTCAAAATCTATCAGTGAAATCATACTAACCTATGAGGTCCCAACAAAAAATGCTCTATGATGATAATAGACTCACTTTGAATAAACAGTGACTGTCCTAGGTGTCTTAGTCTAGGTGCATTTCATTGTTAAATGCATTTAGATTCATTTTTAGTTGTATTTTGATATTAATTTTCATTAGATTCATTTTAGATGCATTTTATATTATAATTACATTGAAGTTCATTTTAAATTGCATTCATTTTGATATAGTTTCATTCATTTTAGTTTGCTTTAGTATGATTGTGTAAATGTAATTGATCAACATCAATATGATGGAAAATCCTACAAAACATAAACATTTTGCAAGTTTGACCAAGTACATCATATGATCATCATAAAAGATCAAATGAAATGATTGAGTATTTATCATTGATATCCATACACCTACATAACCATGTCAGTACCATAAATACGCCCGCATAGTGCATCCATAATCATTCATACATAAATAAATGAAGAGAGATGTCCATACATCGCATCACATTACATCTCATACATACATATACATTCATAAAATAAGAAAAGAACATCATCATCATAGCATCACATGCATCTGCATATATACATCCATAAAGCACAAAAACACAAAAACATATGCATATACTAGTGACATGATACAATGATGTCAATATATCATCATCCATCTAATCTAATCACATGACCAAGTATCCATATGACAATGATGAGACCAATATCTAAAGAAAGTAAATATATGAAAGATCATGACACATGTTCATAAATCATATAGCATCACATAAAAACAAAATCAGATGACATCAACATAAAATCAGAGTATCAGAGTATCAGAATCAAAGTATTAATACAAGAGTCCAAAATATGCCACAATGTACATCGATAAAAAATGGTACAAGATACATCACAATGTATATCAATGAGATACAAATGTTAGTATGACACAAAAATATGAGTGTACAAAAATATCATGTCTGACTCCTACCCTCATCCTCTCGAGGAGGGTCAAGAAGAGGAAAATCTACCCTACTTGGAATGGGAGGTGACATGGCACCCTCAGAATACTGAGATATAATGGAATATAGAGGGGCTCTTTGTGCAATAGGTATGGCTGAAAAATATAATGAAAAATAGTATGTGGCCTTCTATCCTTGGTGGGTGTTCGTATGAGCATATCTTTCTCACAAGGTGGAAACCTCCAGGTGTAAGGCTGCCTGATCCTACTCACACTGTTATAGAGCATCATCATCACAAACACATGGACAAGGACTTGTAGGAGGCTCTTGTCCACCTCCTTCATGACTACTCTCATGAGGTGCTCTAGGCTACTCTTGTGTCTGCTACTGTCCCTATTGTTGATGTTGATCTCAATGTAATAATGGACCTATATCCTAACGAGGAGGTAATATCCTAACTCTCCTCTGCTAACCCTGCTAGTCACCATCCCCTCTAGGTGCTCTCCACCTCTCATTGCCCCCATCTCCACCCCCACCTCCTCTACCACCTCCTCCACCACCACCACCACCCCCTCCATCTCCTCCCATAGAACCATCATCATCACCATCTCTACCTCTACCATTACCCCTATCTCTAGCTCTCCCAGCATGGCCTTGACTAGCACCGTCATCCGCATGATCGTAATCTAAAGTGTCCTCAAGGTGAGGAGTGATCTCATCAAGTGAAGTGAATCATGGAAAGGGATGTTGTGAGTAATCAGCATAAAATCCATTAGTGATATCTCCATCAAAGACCTCAGGCAAATAATCCCATGCTACTAGTACCATCTGTGAAATCTCATGAAGGGTGGTCTCATATATCAGTCTTGAGCCCCACTATGCCTCCTCATCATGAATATGAGCATATACAGATGCCTCCTATGGAAATGACTGGATGCACCCATATTGTCTCATAACCCAGGTAACAATGAATCTCTCCACTATGTATCAGGTCTATCCAATCAAATACCGAGACTGAAAGAAATAAGGCATCTATTGTATATCAGATCTCCACTCCTCATAATCTAATTATGCTATCCATATAAAATCAGTGATATCATCTAAAACATGACACCAATAATCCATCTTTCCTAGGTGGGGCTATTGAATCATACCCAAATACATATATACAAGAGCTCAGGGTCACTCTATCTATCTACTATGGGTCATGTAACTAGGATGTTCTCCCAGACCCAAATCTGCAAAACTAATATACCAACTGTTATAGTCTGAGAGTGCAGGTACATAATCGCATGAAGCTCTTAGTACATATGAGCCCAAATGAAGCTACCCTAGGCAAATCAATGAGGTAGTCAGATCATCTCCTTAATCACACATGACCAACCACACATAAATCCATGCTGACCATGATCATACATCATCAGGACACCATTCAGACCTACAAGATAGATAAGCAACCGCTCATAGTGGTCTACCATGTGGTCCCAAAATAGATATCATCAAGCGATACCATCTTCATGAAATAATTGGCAAGCATCCACCAACGCTATGGTGGCTCCCACCTCATAGTCTATGTGTGCTCCCATCACTGGCACACACAAGATCCTCCAGATGTCCTTTGGTGTCACTGTCATCTCACTAGTAGGAAGGTGGAAGGTTTTTTGCTTAGAATTCCATCTCTCAGCTAGATTAGTCAACAAATCTCAATTTACCTAAATGTCAGGTAAATCACCAAGACTCCATAGGCCACATCATGTAACAACTCATTGCTTGGTGACAATAAGGTGCTCATGCATCTCTAAGACCTAGGTCAATCTGGGAGATCAAAATAAAATGACACTAAACTGAGACTGCACACAAAAAAGGGCACTATGTTAGCATCAGACATGAAATATTGAATTAAAATTGCCTAAACAGATCAAGAAAATAGACTAAGTTGACCAAAATTATAAAGAAAACCAAATGCAATCCTAGACCCTAGATGCGATTTGGGATACATGAGATGCGACTCCCTAACCAAATACAACACTTTGCATATGGTATGTGACTCAGGATACACGAGATGAGATCCAAAACTTGGATGTGACCTTGTTTCAACCAGATACAATAATTTGGTGAATTGACTTAAAAAATTGACCTAAAATATTATATGCAACCCGACAGGGTGTGACCCAAGAAACACGGGATGCAATCCATAATTTAGACAAAAATTGGATGTGACAGGGATTAACTGGGTGCGATCCTCTTTGTGGGATGCGATCCTAAACTAAACATGCAATAAAAGGCATTAAATGCAGTACAAATAGAAATTGAAAATTTGAATGGAGGCATTCTTGACTACTCAATGGTGTCGCTTAGTAGGCCAACTAATCGTGTTGTCATGCAAGCTCAAATCGATGATGCTTAGTAAAGAACACCATTTCACCAACCAGAGCTCTGAATTTACTAAGGTTAAAAGTGAAAATGAATAGTAAAATGACCCTTTTGGACCTATTTAAGCCTACTGGGGACTCCAGTGACCTAGGGAACTTTCCTGACAAGATGTTACAAAAACTTCATATCGGGACCGAAATTGAAATAGGTGATTTATATCACTTAAACAAAATAAAAATGAAGTTACAAAACAAAGTAAACCTTCAAAAGAAAGAGCCAACTTTGGTCAAATTGTAATTGAATAGGGGCAGAATGGGGAGAAATGATAGCATGCACATGGGAAATACATTCAGTGATGATTATTAGTTAAATGTATAGTCAACATAAGTCAAAATTTAGTCAAACACAAGTTGTGAATGCTACACAAAGCGTAAATAATGCATAAATGGCTTATCAGAAGCTTTAAAAAGTGATTTTATCACTCACGCATTGAGTTCACACTCTAGGATATTGTTCAAACATCAGTCAAACTTGGGGTCAATCCTCATATTTAATAAGTCAAACTTGGTCAAACAATGTTTCTTTGACACTAAAATCGATCTTAATCAAATTCTAACACATTCTAAATGATTGGTACTTGATCCAGATTCATGTTAATCAATCACATATCTCTTAAATGCTTGAAAATAATGATTTTATCAAAATTCTATTTTGATTTCGGTCCCGAGGGGGCATAATCATACCAGAACATAAAAATCTCAATCAAATCTTCAAACACCAGGGGCGTAACAGTTATCTTCAATCAGGTTGATGTTGTTAATCTATCTAACATTGATCAAATTTATCGCTTCAAATCAAATTGGTTATTTGTCATCATGTTCAGTTGCTGCAAACCAAATCTAAACTGAATATTTCTAATAAATCTTATTGATCTCTGTTCAATCAAGCTTAGAATTGGTACAGTCAATTCTTGTTCAATGAAGTTCAGAATTGATGACCTTTGAATCGTGTGAGATTTCATTTGATCAAGCTTGGAATTCTCAAAACTCAGAGTATTTTTCTTTACTACTCTCTAAATATTTCAGAGTGGTTCTTATTGTTCTCTAAATCACTTGAGTTCAGAGTGGTTCTCCTTGCTCTCTAAAATCTCCTTGAATCTATCAGTTAACTGAATCATCTGCTAAATCAATTTTCTTTGAATCCCTGAGCTTATTCGCAAAGCAATTTAAATAGGGGCAAATGTAATCACCTAAAATTGGGCTAATAGAACCTAAAGCCCTATTTTCCCTAATTTGGAATAAACTTCTAATTGTGTTAATTTAATTCTTGATTATTAACATAATTTAGTAAATTTGATAAAATGAATAAAACTTCACAAATCAACCATTAATCATCAATAATCGATCAAGAATTACATTAATTATCTCTAGGCCTAATTAATCAAATCATTCCCATTAAATGCATGGCTAGAGTAATTAATTAAAAAATTTCAATAAAAGGCTCAAAATTACATGTCATCTCTCAAGAGACAATAAAGACAAACTCAACCAATGAGAGGAGAGTCACATGGATCAAGCCTAGATGCACCTCAACCACTCTTTCCTGGATGCATCTCATCTGTTCAATTCGATGGAATTCTATAAAAGAAAGATTTTTAAACCTCAAAATGTATAGTTAATTACATTTACATATACATGTTGCATATTTGATTTCATAGCTAATTAAAGAACATTTCAATTTCATAGAATAATTGTGAAGGAAGTAATGGCTTTAGTTGATGTTTCATGTTTCTTAGCTCACATTGATTATAATCTCTCATTCTAGCCTTGCATTGTCACTGTTTAGAGTCTAAGACAGAGAAATTTAGGCTTCAAACATACTCTTGTTAGTTAGAGAGAAATAAGATATTTTTGTTAGTATGTTCATTGCTTCATTTGGTTTATTTTCTAACAAGCTAAAGTCTTATTAAAGTGTTGTGTTTCAGGATAACAGGTACCACAAAATTTTATAGCTTTCTTAGCTCATTAACATATTTAAAATATATGTAATAAGATTTCTTTTTGTAGAGATTATTAGTTTACTCTTGCCTAAATAGTCATGGAAATTTCATTTGATATAATAACGATATTTAAAAATTCATTTGATATACTAATGATATTAGATTTCCATAATCTATAGTGAATAATGCACTTTTTAAAAAATTAGAATGTGTAGAGTTTATTTTTTCATCAACTATTTTGGTCACACTTTGTGATCCATCATCAGGGTGATAATATAGAGCTCAAGGATCATAAAGCTCTCTATTATCATTCTAACAATGGATCAGAGAGTGTGATCCAAAATGTTAATGAAAAGAAAACTTCTACGCAATTTAATTTAGAAACAATTGCATTATTTGATTGACAAATTTATATGTCATCCTTATTATTCTTAATATGTGGATCATTCCAAGTCATTACAACTTACCTAACAACTCCTAATTTAGCCAAAATAATCTTCTAATTCAACCAATATGAATTAACATATTTTCTTTATCTCTATTGCATTTAAGGAAATCTAAGATCAAGGTTGATTCAAACACAAATCAATAGGTTATTGTATAGAAAATGTTGGACTACAACTAATTTGGAATCTGATTGAAAAATCTATGATTAAAGATCAATAAGGAGTTGATGATTAGATATGTAATATGATTAAATTAGTATTATGTTGTCATTGATGTCAACTAGTTTGACAACACTTATCTTGTAAGTTACTATACTAAGACATCTGAAGAAAGGTGAAAGAGATGAAGAACAAAGAAATCTACATGAGGAAAGATGTACATGATAGATGAGGATAAGGAACACATTGAGTAACTTGTTGATGAGTCTATGACTTGATGATATTGACTTTATTATGTTGCATTCATCTATAATGAAGTATAGAGCTAAAAGACACAAAGCAGTGTTGTCGGTAAATGAAGCATTTCTAGTATACACCGACAGAGTGTAGTATATACTGATCACAGTATTAACCGAGCAGTGTTTACTGATGCATTTCTTTGTTAATCGAGCAGAACAAAATGTATTAAATGATTAGTTTAGCCGATAACATTAATGAGCTGGCAAGAGTATAATATCGAGGTAACAGATAATGTTTGTTACACAGATCAACGATGGACAAAATTCAGAGAAGATCTAACAGAGAAGATTGAAACATGTTATTGACACAAGTACTGAGAAAGTTTGAAGTGAAAAAATCTATGAATGTCGTTAAGCGGAAAAATCTAATGGTGGAGAAGAAAATTATTTACTCATCTATATAAGAGAACATAATTTCTTTATGAAAATGTCAGGAAAGAAGAAGAAGCTGCATGAATATCGCATGAACAAGGTTTTCATGTATTCTGATCATACTGGTTAGTAAGAACCGAGCTGCAGAATAGTTACCAAGCTACAAAGAGAAATTACTGACAGACAGTAGGTTGATATAGTATTGAAACTGAAGTGAAATATTGGTCAGAAGAATTTTTATGGACTAAATATTGATCTGTAATCTGCAATTGAAGTTGTATTAAGTTAGATCATTTACTGTTACATATTTAACCATTGTATATAGTCAAAATCTCTTAACCAAGTGGACTCTGAAAGTCTTATGATGTATCAGTCATAGAATGAACATTGTTATCTTGTCAACACCATAGTGAATGCTAGTTGGATGATAACTTCTAGTCTAAAATCCTCTAACAAGGTCACACCTGACAATGTGTTTGTAACCTTTAATAGGGTTGGGTCTTAACCGACCTCACTTTAGAAGAGTGAACAATTTTGGGTTGCTGGTCCCAGGTGGTTTTTCCCTTTATAGGGTTTCCAAGTTAAATCTCTTGTGTTATGTGTTGATTGTGATATTTGTTTGTTATCATTCTTTTCATGTTACATGTTAGATTTGATCGGTAAACTATTTTAGTATTAGACTGGTAATCGGTAAAAGCACAGACAGTGAGAGTTATTATTTTTTACTGATGAGTAGAAATTGAAGAATTTGTTTTGAATTATACATTTTGATTTGGGACATTGGATAACTGATTCACCCCCCTCTTAGTTATTCTAACAATTGGTATCAGAGCACTGGTTTCTTGGAACAGAGTTTTAAGGACTTAAGCATAAAGGTCTCAAGATGTATAAGAGGGAAGTACTAAAATTGAACAAAGAGAACTTCACAGTATGGAAAAGTAGAATGAAGTTGCACATATCTGAAATTGGGAACTCTGCACTAGAGCTGATGGAGAATGGCTATATGCAACCGCCCACTAGTCCCTTAACTATTGATCAACTGAAGGAAAAGCATGAACACAATGTTACTATGATGGAATTTGTTGCTTCTTGTACCGATGCTAAATTTGAAGATATCAAGACTTGCACGAATACCAAAGGAATGTGGGATAAATTAGCACAAATATACAGTGGAGATCTGAATGTCAAAAGAGCTCGAGCTCGAGCTGAAAGTCTGAGAGGTAGATTTGATGATATGAGAATGAAAGAAGGTGAGAACATTGTAAAATATTCAAATAGACTCAAAGAGGTGGTACATGCTATTAGAGCATCTAATGGAGTGATTGATGATGAAATAGTGATAAGGAAGATTCTCAGAACTTTGCTACCGGTTTATGCAATCAAGATTTCTGCAATTCATGAAACAAGAGCTACATCCAACCTTACTCTTGACACTTTGATTGGTAAACTTACAACTTTTGAATTAATCAAATTTGATAATAGTGTTGTTCCTTCTGTTGAATCCACTTTCATGTCTTCTTTGAAGATTAGAAAGTCTAGCAGGAATAGTCAAAATTGTGATAGTGATGACAATACTGATGATGAACTTGATGAGCTTGAAGCACTAATGGCCAGAAGATTTCCCAAAGGAAAAGGAAGGTATAGAGGTAAGCTACCTTTAGCATGCTTTAATTGTAAAGAAGTCAGTCACATCACTGCTAGATGTCCTCGAAAGAAAGATGATAGATCCAAAGACTGATATGAAGGAAGCTATGGGAGAAGAGTCAATAGAGGCTACCGACACTACAACAGAGACAACCAAGATGAAAAAGGAAAAAAGGTATGTTACATAGCTGAAGATATTGAAACTAAATTTGATTATGATGATGATATAGAAGTTGTATTTGTTGCTATGAAAAATGACTTAGAAGAAGAAGTGAAACATGAAGAGAAAGCACTGATCTCTAAAGTAAGCAAAAATGATACATGGATCATAGACAGGGCTGTACACATCATATGACTGGTGATGTAGAAAATTTTGATCATCTTGTTGAGTATAATGGAGGATCTATGAGAATGGGAAATGATGCACCTTGTATGGTAAGAGGTAAAGGCTCACTGATGATCAATGACAGACTACAATGTGAAAATGCATACTAGGTAGATGGATTGAACTATAATTTGTTAAGTCCGGCTTAGCTAAACAATTCAGGCCACTGACTGGCTTTTGAGAGCAAAAAGGTGGAGATCTATGATGATGGAGGAAGACTTGTCAGAACTAGTACACAATCTAGAGGTAATCTATTCTATCTTGATATGGATCAGTCTTCTTGTTTATTAATAAAGGATGAAGATGTTTGGTTGTGGCACAAAAAATTATGCCATGTGAACTTTGACAACATGATTAAGATTAGTAGAAAGAGAAGAGTTAGAGGATTGCCTAACTTGACAAAACCTGATCATGCCATGTGCCATGAATGTCAAAAAGGTAAGATGACTAAGTCTAGTTTTAAAAGAAAAGATTATTAAAAAAAGAAGATACTTGAGTTGGTTCATACCGACCTATGTGGTCCTATGAGAACTCAGAGCTGTTCTAGTGATAGATATTTTATTCTTTTTATTGATGATTATACTAGACTGATGACTATCATGTTCCTGAAAGAGAAATATGAAGCTTTCAAAATGTTTAAGTGGTATAAAGCTAAGGTAGAGAAAGAAACTGGAAAAGAAATAAAATGTTTAAGATCTGATAGAGGAGCTGAATTTATCTCTAATGAATTTACTAATTTTTGTAATGAGCATGGAATCAAAAGGTAGGTTTCCGCACCAAAGACACCTCAACAAAATGGCATCACTGAAAGGAGGAATAGGTCTATAATTTATTGTGCTATAACTTTGATGATACAGAAGAATGTTTCTTAGACATATTGGAGGGAAGCTGTCAGTATAGCTGTCTATGTTCTTAACTGAGTACAACTGAAGAAGGACTCAAACCGAACACCTTATGAACTATGGTTTGGACAAAAATCTACTATAATTTATTTCAAAATTTTTGGAAGTAAATGCTTTATTTTGAAAGATGAGAGAAATGTCAAATTTGATTCTAAAGGAGATGAAGGAATATTTCTGGGATATTCCACTACAAGTAAAGCATATAAATGTTTGAATAAGGCTACAAATAAGATAGTTGAAAGTACTAATGTTCATGTTGATGAGTTTGATGACAAGTACACAAAGGAACCAGAAGACTATGGTAGATTCACTTACATTGAACATCCAGAGTATCTACCAACACCACAAGCAGTGACAATTGGTTAGCAGGGAAACAATGTAGGACAACATGCACCATAAACCGATGAACATGAAGAAGCTGCCAAGCAAGAAAATGACCCTGAACAAGATGAACAAGAAAGGAGAATCAAGTTCTAGATAGTTTTGTCAGAAGACATCATCCTGAGACATAAATCATTGGAGATAGACATGCTAGAATGAAAACTAGAAGCAAAACAAGACAAGGTACATGTCTAATTTGTGAATTTAAACCTAAAATTGTGAAAGTTACATTAGAGAATGAAGAATGGGTTAATGTAATGAAGGAAGAAATATAGAAAATAGAGAAGAATAAAACTTGGTCCTTAGTACCTTGACCAAAAGATAAGAATGTTATCGGTACTAAGTGGATATACAAGAATAAATTGAATGAAAATGGTGAAGTCACAAGAAATAAAGCTAGATTGGTATGTAAGGGATATGCATAGGAAGAAGGCATTGACTATGGTGAAACATTTGCACCTATTGCTAGATTAGAAGGAGTTAGAATGATACTTGCATATGCTGCACATAAGAAATTCAAAGTCTATCAAATGGATGTGAAGTCAACATTTTTAAATGGTATACTTGAAGAAGAGGTCTACATTGAACAACCTGAAGGATTTGTTGATCCCGACAATAAAGACATGGTATGTAGACTACATAAAGCATTATATGGATTGAAGCAAGCACCGAGAGCATGGTATGAAAGACTGCATACTGTTAGCTTGTGGTGACTAATCAGGAAAGTATTATCTAGGAAAGTACTGTACACTTTTCCTCCCGACCTATTTAGGCCGACTACTTTTCAGTTATTTGGGCTGACATGTTATAATTCATTCGAACCCTAAAGCAAAAAAATATTGTATAATATGGCTTAGGGTTAGGGTTTATTCATATGTATGATTTTAGTATTTGTGACAGAATTGAGTTGTAAGGGATTATAGATTGTAATCAGGTTGTAATCACTAGATAATAATATTATTGGACTCGCTGTTGGTGGATGTAGCCTAGGGATTGGGTGAACCACGTTAAATCTTTGTGTCTTGTGTTCTCTTCTACATGGTTTATTATTTTTTGATATTAGTTATATTTGCACATAATTGTTATTTCTGCCTTGTTAATCCTAACAAGTGGTATCAAAGCAAGGGTATTTTCATTCGTTCTTTCATCTATTCTTTGAAGCAGGTCTCACGAGTTAGTGGCAGAGTCTCTCGGTTCAGTGGGAGAAATGGCAGACAAGGGTAGGCTAAAGGTTGATAAGTTTAATGGGTAGAACTTCCAGTTATGGAAGATGCAAATGGAGGACTATCTCTATCAGAAGGATCTATGGTGGCCATTAGAGGGAATAGCCAAGAAAGAGGCAGACATGTCTTAGGAAGATTAGGATATTTTGGATAGGAAGGCACTGGGGATTATTCATCTATGCCTAGCATAATCGGTGGCATTCAATATTACTGGAGCAACAAAAGCTAAAGATTTGATGGACACCCTAGCGAAGTTGTATGAAAAGCCTTCAGCTTCAAACAAGGTATTTCTTATGAAGCATTTATTTAATATGAAAATGTTAGAAGGTGGATCAGTTGCTGATCATTTGAATGAGTTTAATACAGTTACAAGTCAGTTAACCTTAGTTAAAATTACTTTCGATGATGAGGTTAGGGCTCTCTTGATTTTGTGTTCTTTGCCAGAAAGCTGGAATGGCTTGGTAATGGCTATTAGTAATTCTATTTCTAGTTCAAATACCCTAAATTTTGATGATGTTGTTGGTGTTATATTGAGTGAGGAAATTCATAGGAAAATCTCAGGGACATCCACATCAGGTAGTTTATTGAACGCAGAAAGCAGAGGCAGAACAAGAGATAGAGGAAACAACTCTGGAAATCATGGGAAATCAAGAGGAAAATCAAAGGGAAAGAGGTCTGAATCCAAAGGACCAAATGATTGCTGGTAATATGGAAAACTAAGACATAAGAAGAAAGATTGTTGGTCTCAAAAGAAAGATCAAGGAGACAAAAATGATGGAAACAAGGAGGCAAATGTGGTAAGTAACAAATCTGAAGAGGATGCTTTTCTTTTGTCTTTAGAAAATGTTGATGATTCATGGGTGTTAGATTCGGGGGCTTCATTTCATGCTACACCCCATAGAAGTTATTTTGTTGATTATGTCCAAGGGGATTTTGGGCTAGTTTATTTGGGAGATAATGAACCCTGTCAAATTGTTGGAAAAGGAAAAATCAAAATTAAGTTGCAGAATGGGAATCATTAGCTACTACAAGAGGTAAGACATGTTCCAAGGTTGAGTAGAAATTTAATTTCAGCAGGGAAACTGGGTGATGAGGGTTGCACAGTTACTTTTAATAATAAAAATTGGAAGGTTTCAAAAGGTTCCTTAGTAGTAGCAAAAGGTGTGAAAGTAGGCACCTTATATCTTTGTACAGGTCATACTGTTCCTTCTACTTTAATTGTTTCAGAAGAAAATGAATGTTCACGAACAGTGGCTGCAGTTGAGCAGGAAGAACATCAGACCATTGCTGTAGATTCTGACACAGTACTGTGGCACAACAGACTCAGGCACATGAGTGAAAAATGTATGCAATTACTTCATTCAAAGAAAGTTTTACCTGGTTTGAAATGTGTCAATATGGATTTCTGTGAAAGTTGTGTTTATGGAAAATAAAAGAGAGTTAGTTTTGTGAAGAATGGGAAGGAAAAGAAAAATGAGAGATTGGAGCTTGTGCATACAGATGTATGGGGACCAGCTCAGGTATCTTCCCTTGGTGTCTCTCTATATTATGTTACATTTATAGATGATGCAACAAGAAAAGTATGGATTTATTTCCTTAGACAGAAATCTGATGTATTTCAAACTTTTAAGAAATGGAAATACTTGGTTGAGAATGAGACTGGTAAAAAGTTAAAATGTCTCAGATCTGATAATGGTGGTGAGTATTGTATCATAGAATTTGAAGAATATTGTTCCTCTAATGGTATTCGTAGGCAGAAAACTATACCAAGAACTCCACAAGAAAATGGAGTGGCTGAACACATGAACAGGACAATGGAGCGTGGAAGGAGTATGAGGTTGCATGCTAGGCTGCCCAAAAATATGTGGGCAGAGGCTGTGAACACTGCTATTTATTTAATCAATAGAGGCCCCTCTACTCCTTTGGATTGTGGTATTCTAGAGGAAGCATGGAGTGGTAAGAAGGTGAGTTATTCTTTTCTCAAAACCTTTGGTTGTGAAGCTTTTGCACTTATAGATTTTGAAAATAGAACCAAGCTAGAAGCTAAGTCAAAGAAATGTCTATTTTTTGGATATGGCATTGATGAATTTGGTTATAGGCTTTGGGATTTTGAAAATCATAAAATTGTAAGAAGTAGGGATGTCATATTCAATGAGAAAGTATTGTACAAAGATCTGTTGCTGCAGCATGAGAAGAAAGAAAATGATTATGTAGTACTGGATGATACTCCACAAGTTCATGTTCTAGTAGTTCCTTATGCTCCGCAACAACAACAAAAACAAATACCACACACACTAGTGAATGTTAGATGGTCAACAAGGCTAAGTAGACCTCCAGAAAGATTTTCTCCATCTTTGTATTCTATTTTGTTAACAGATGCTGGTGAACTTGAATGTTATAATGAAGCTGTGCAGGTGGATACAAAGCTTCAGTGGGAGTCTGCAATGACAGATGAAATGGACTCTTTGCTAAAAAATCAAACATGGGATTTATGTAAGTTACCTGCAGGTAAAAGGGCTTTACAAAATAAATGGGTTTACAGGATAAAAGAAGAGGATGGAGGTAAGAAAAGATTTAAAGCTAGATTAGTTGTAAAAGGATTTGCACAGAAACATGGTATTGATTTTGATGAGATATTTTCTCCTATTGTTAAAATGACTTCTATCCATACTATTTTAAGTATTGTGGCTACTGAAGATTTGCATTTAGAGCAGCTTGATGTTAAAACAACTTTTCTTCATGGTGATTTGGATGAAGAAATATATATGGTTCAGCCACAAGGATTTGAGGTCAAGGGTAAGGAGAATTTGGTGTGGAGATTGCAGAAAAGTTTATATGGCTTGAAGCAAGCACCTCGAAAATGGTATATTAAATTTGACACTTTTATGAATGAGCATGGATATAGTCGGTGTCATTCTAACCATTATGTTTATTTTAAGAGGTTGGATGATGACAGCTACATTATTTTATGTTTATATGTTGATGATATGCTTGTAGCTGGGTCTAACATGGATCATATTCAGGGGTTGAAACAACAGTTAGCAAAATCTTTTTCTATGAAGGATTTGGGGGCAACAAAACAAATCCTTGGTATGAAAATTTGCATAGATAGGAAAAATAGGAAATTGTCTCCATCTCAGGCTGATTATATTGAGAAGGTGTTGCAACATTTCTCTATGGAAAATGCCAAAGCTGTTAGCACACCTTTGCCTGGTCATTTGAAATTGACTAATGATATGTGTCCCAAGACACCAGAAGCAGAGACTAAAATGTCTAAGGTACCTTATGCTTCAGTTGTAGGGAGCTTAATGTATGCTATGGTATGTACTAGGCTAGATATTGCACACGCAGTGGGAGTCGTTAGCTGATTTATGAGTAACTCTGGTATTGAGCATTGGAATGCAGTCAAATGGATTCTCAGATATTTGAGAGGTACATCTAGTAAGTGTTTACACTTTGGGGGTTCTACTACTACTGTACAAGGCTATGTTGACTCAGATTTGGTAGGAGATATAGATAGCAGGAGGAGTACTATAGGTTATATATTTACTATTGGTGGGACAACAGTGAGTTGGATTTCTCGACTACAAAAGGTGGTTGCTTTATCCACTACAGAGGTAGAGTATGTTGCTGCTACAGAGGCATCCAAGGAGATGATATGGCTTCAATTCTTCATGGAAGAATTGGGACATTCATAAAAGGATAATTTTCTACATACAGATAGCCAAAGTGCCATTCATCTTGCAAAGAATTTTGCTTTGCACTCAAAGACAAAACACATATAGTTGCGGTACCATTTCATTTGATCAGTTTTGGATGATGGGAAGTTAAGGCTGGAAAAGATTCATACTGATGATAATCTAGCAAATATGTTTACAAAGGTAGTAACAAGGGAGAAGTTGAACTCATATTCAGCTTCAGTTGGTCTTCTAGACTGAACAAAATAAAGGAACAGCTGAGTCCAGGGTGGTTCGATCCAATGGGAGCCTCATATGGTAGCGGTATTGCTACAGGATCAGTCTCCAAGTGGGAGGTTTTTTTTTTGTATAGTGTGGATACTGATTAGTCACCAAGTGGGAGATTGTTAGCTTGTGGTGACTAATTAGGAAAGTACTATCCAGGAAAGTACTGTACACTTTTCCTCCCGACCTATTTAGGCCGACTACTTTTCAGTTATTTGGGCCGACATGTTATAATTAATTCTAACCCTAAAGTGGAAAAAAATTGTATAATATGGCTTAGGGTTAGGGTTTATTCATATGTATGATTTTAGTATTTGCGGCAGAATTGAGCTATAAGGGATTATAGATTGTAATCAGGTTGTAATCACTGGATAATAATATTATTGGACTCGCTGTTGGTGGATGTAGCCCAGGGATTGGGTGAACCACGTTAAATCTTTATGTCTTGTGTTCTCTTCTGCGTGGTTTATTATTTTTTGATATTATTTATATTTGCACATAATTGTTATTTCTACCTTGTTAATCCTAACACATACTTACTTGTTAAGTATTGGATTTGTTAGAACAAGTGAAAACATCAATCTATATGTGAAAGGTGATACTGATGATACTATTATCATTGCTAAAATATTTGTTGATGACATTATCTTTGGAGGCTCAGATCTTGTATGCAAGGCATTTTCTAATGAAATGCAAAAGGAATTTGAAATGTCTATGTTCGGAGAGATTAAGTTCTTTCTTGGATTACAAGTGATTCAGCAAAGTGATGGAATATTCATCACACAATCTAAATACATAAAGGAAGTATTGAAGACATTTGGCATGGAAGATGCTAAACCTTTAGGAACATTGATGGCTATTGGATGTAAATTGACAAAGGAGGATGAAACTACCGAAGTAAATCAGACACTTTACCGATCCATGATTGGTAAGTTAATGTACGTAGTTCAGAGTAGACCAGATATAGCACATACTGTGAGAATTTTTACAAGATTTTTTGCTAATCTTAGAGAATCACACATGATATCTACAAAAAGGATCTTAAGATACTTGAAGAAAATAAAGAATTATGGATTATGGTATCCTAAGGAAGGGAATTTTGAACTGAAAGTTTACACTGATGCTGATTGGGCTAGAAATGTGTATGATAGAAAAAGCACCATCGGAGGAGCATTTTTCTTTGGTGAAAGACTTGTAACCTGGACAAGTAAAAAGAAGGCTTGTATTTCTCAGTCTACAACTGAAGTAGAATATGTTGCTATTGCTACTAACTATTCAAACATTGCATATATCAAGCAAGTGTTGGAAGGAATGAATGAGGTAATCACTGACCTGGTGATTATATACCGTGACAACACTAGACTTGGGGTCCATCCCCTATCTATCAGTCACTAAGGTGATCTGGTTGTTGCATCAGCATACTTTTATCAGAAGATCATTCATGTTGATGCAACATAGTTCACACTTTGAATCATGTTCAAGGTTGTGATTAAGTTTGTGCACTCGAATCGATTGGAATATTAGTATTCAGAGATACAAAGGAAGATAGAATTGTTTGTTCATTTGTTTCTTTGGCATTGCTGTCAAAGGGAGAGATATAAAAATATGAAATGAAAAGGGAAGAAAGGAACATGATATGAAAAGGAACAAGCACCGATGAAAATTATCTAAGGGAGAGACAATCTGAATGAGACAGAGTATTGAAGATCAGTTATAGAGAACATAAGCAGGAATAGAAGAACTGAAAGGATCACAACTGCAGAATGGTAAAGTTGTATTATTTAATGCTAGTTTAGTAACATAATGATTAAACATATTAAGTCTATTTGACTTACAACATTTGTTCACAAATTTGTAGAATGTATGTTTGGTATGTGTATGGTACATTTCATATTACTTGAGTTGCCATCAATGCCAAAGGGAGAGATTGTTGGACTACAACTGATTTGGAATCTAATTAAAGAATCTGTGATTAAAGATCACTAAAGAGTTGATGATTAGATATGTAACATTATTAAATTAGTATTATGTTGTCATTGATGTCAACTAGTTTGACAACACTTATCTTGTAAGTTACTATACCGAGACATCTGAAGAAAGGTGAAAGAGATGAAGAATAGAGAAATCTACATAAGGAAAGATGTACATGATAGATGAGGATAAGGAACACATTGAGTAACTTGTTGATGAGTCTATGACTTGATGGTATTGACTTTATTATGTTGCATTCATCTATAATGAAGTATAGAGCTAAAAGACACAAAGCGGTGTTGTTGGTAAATGAAGCATTTCTAGTATACACCGACAGAGTGTAGTATATACCGATCATAGTATTAACCGAGTAGTGTTCACTGATGAATTTCTTTGTTAACTGAGTAGAATAGAATGTATTAAATGATTAGTTTAGCTAATAAGATTGATGAGATGGCAAGAGTATAATATCGAGGTAATGGATAATGTTTGTTACACAGATCGACGATTGACAAAATTCAGAGAAGATCTAACAGAGAAGATTGAAATGTGTTATTGACACAAGTACTGAGAAAGTTTGAAGTG
The DNA here is from genome assembly GCA_027943335.1 of Chamaecyparis obtusa. Lineage (NCBI taxonomy): Eukaryota > Viridiplantae > Streptophyta > Pinopsida > Cupressales > Cupressaceae > Chamaecyparis > Chamaecyparis obtusa. The sequence continues at coordinate 290,959 of BSBK01003436.1, read as the reverse complement.
GCAAAATCTATGAATGTGGTTAAGCAAAAAAATCTGATGGTGGAGAAGAAAATAATTTACTCATCTATATAAGAGAACATAATTTCTTTATGAAAATGCTGGGAAAGAAGAAGAAGCTGCAGGAATATTGCATGAACAAGGTTTTCATGTATTCTGATCATACTGGTTAGTAAGAACCAAGCTGCATAACAGTTACCGAGCTACAAAGAGCAATTACAAATGAACAGTAAGTTGATATAGTATTGAAACTGAAGTGAAATATTGGTCAGAATAATTTGTATGGACTAAATATTGATCTGTAATCTACAATTAAAGTTGTATTAAGTTAGATCATTTATTGTTACATATTTAACCATTGTATACAGTCAAAATCTCTTAACAAAGTGGACTCTGAAAGTCTTATGATGTATCATTCATAGAATGAACATTGTTATCCTGTCAACACCATAGTGAATGCTGGTTGGACGATAACTTCTAGTCTAAAATCCTCTAACAAGGTCACACCTGACAGTGTGTTTGTAACCTTTAACAGGGCTGGGTCTTAACTGACCTCACTTCAGAAGAGTGAACAATTTTGGGTTGCCGGTCCCACGTGGTTTTTCTCTTTACAGGGTTTCCACGTTAAATCTCTTGTGTTAGGTGTTGATTGTGATATTTGTTTGTAATCATTCTTTTCATGTTACATGTTAGATTTGATCAGTAAACTATTTTAGCATTAGACTGGTAATTGGTAAAAGCATAGACAGTGAGAGTTATTATTGTTTATTGATGAGCATAAATTGAAGAAGTTGTTTTGAATTATACATTTTGATTTGGGACACTGGATAACTGATTCACCCCCCTCTTAGTTATTCTAATAGAAAATGGTCTTATAAGACAATACTATAGAAGAACAAATAATTAATGACCCAGATATGATTTTTATTAGTGTCAATTGTATCACATTTTAATCAAATTTTTTATAGAGTTTGGGTCATTAATTATAACCATAATAATTTACATAAGGACTACTTAATCCTTTCTTTTGAGACTAAAAATATATATTAGGATAGTGTTAATATGATTTAGAACAACAGAGAGGGGGGGTGAATCAGTTGTTCTCAGGTCCTGATATATAAAACAATCTTAAAAAACTTTATCCTTAAATCAGATCCAAAACCAAAACAAACTCGGTCATCACTGATTCAATAATAGAAACATCTAACAATGTAGTCCACTACCCAGCTGTAACTTAACTTGTAAAACATAATAATGTTCAAACCAAAACATTCACACAAGTATAAATACCAAGATTTATAGTGGAAACCCAATTGGGGAAAAACCACTTTGTAACATGCTACTATTATTTTCACTCTTCTGAAGTGAGCTCAGTAAAAAGCCAACCCTGTCAAAGGTTACAATACACACTGTCAAATGTGACCCGGTTAAAGGATTTCAATCACCTTGTTAAAAGTGAGCCTAGTCATAGGACTTACATACACTCCATTAGAATGCAACCTTGTTCAAAGGATTTAACATGAATGTTAGGTCAACCTCTATTAAAAGGATTTTGACTGTTACAATGGTTAGAAAGTAGCAGCACTATTATCTAAAAAATATACAACTCACTTTGCAAATATCAGATCTGATTCCATACACTAATGCTGGTTTAGTGACTTTGAAACTTTTCCATTTCCATCTCTGATCTGCTTGGAATTTTTCTTAAAGCAATCACCACACTTCTCCTTCAGCCTTTTCTTCTTATTCAGTCAATAAAACTTTCCACTTCCAGCATTCTCTGCTCTCCATGTACATACATATCAAAATGTTCAGGCTCTCTTATATTTTCCTCAATTAGGTTAACTCATCTTTTTCGCTCAATCTCATTCGTAGATCTTAGGGTTAGGTCAGATTCATTGAATCTACCCACTTCATGTTCTTTGGCTCCTTTTATAGAATCATCTCAAATCTCTTAAAGATTTACAATACAATGTTTTACAATGCATTTAATGCTTCCAAACAATCAATAAATAAAGTCAACATGTTTTACATAATCCAAGAATTTAACAATGTCGGCTCCAAAATTAAATTCTCTTCAAATATAAAATTGTTGATGCTCGGTCAATACTATGATTGTTCACTCAGTCTTCATGTAGAAAGATCGGTCATTACTAAAATTATTTCCTTAGCTTACACTATCTTCCTCAACAATTAACTGTTGCTCGGTTGACACTATAACTTTACTTGACATATACTAACTCGGTAGACACTAACGTCACTCGGCTTAAACATGATTTTTCCATTCTTTTCTCAGTTAAGCCTACTAGTTTAGTCTTCAGTCTTACTAAGATAAACAATACATTATCTCATCATAGTGCAACATATTCAAATACACTTTGTAATATCAAGATAACTCAACCTTTCCCTAGGTGTTATTGTTACCAACCTTGCTTAGCCCCTTAGCAACACTCAAAAAGATATAGTACTTTCCTAAGTAGCAACAGTCTTACCAATTAAGGTTTGACATCAATGACAATACAATAATTGTTTCAATTATAGTTTCCAACAATCTCTCTCTTTAGCATTGATGAAAACACCATATGATATCACTTGAATAACACATGGATTACCAATCAATCCAAAAACTTATCTGTTCATCAAAAAATTATTTTATAATATCCTTAGCTTCATTCTGTTTCAGAATCCTATAAGACTCACTTCTGTGACTGTCAGAAATATTCAGATCTCCCTCTATCCCGATCCTTCATTTTAGTTCATCATCCTTATCTTCAGTTTCTTTAGTTCATCTCCCTCTTTCCTTTTAGTTCCATCAGCTCATCAACTCTTGTTTTCAGTATCACGTGTTATCATATCAGTTTCTTCTCCCTCTTTGACAAAAATGCCAAAGCAGCAACTAAAACATACATCCATCAGATGTAGATAATATCTATGCAACTTAGTGTTTCTCCCTCCATCATCTTGCTTATGACTGATTCCTTGTCTTTGCTTCTCTTCACAACTCTAGGCCAGCCCTAAAGTGTGACAATCTTTTGCATCAATTTGTCAAATGTTCTGCTATAGCATATTTGATGCAGTGCTCCTAACTTGTCTAGGAAGCCTCAGTTAGGGGAAGAACCCCTAATTGACTTCTCAAATACTCATGAGCTTCTCTAGGTAAAGCTTTAGTGAATGTGGCTGCTAATTGTTCTTTTGTATTCACATATTACATTTGGACTTCTTTGTCTTGTACTAATTCTCTCAAGTAGTGATACTTGATTGCAATGTGTTTGGTCTTAGTGTGCATCACTGGATTCTTAGAAATATTGATAGCACTTGTGTTGTCATAGAAAATAAAAATAGGTTCAGTGATTTATTCTTTCATGCCTATCAACAATTGTTTTATCCATACCAAGTTTGAACAGTTTACTACAATAGCAACATACTCGGCCTCAACAGTAGATTGGGAAATGCAATTTTGTTTCTTGCTTGTCCAGGAGACTAATCTCTATCCAAGAAAGAAAGCTCCACCACTTGTACTCTTTCTTTCATCTACATTTCTTGTCCAATCAACATCTGTATAAACTTGGAGTTCAAATTTTTCATCCTTCTTATAATATAGACCATAGAGTAGTTCCTTTCAAGTATCTCATAATTCTTTTCATGGCCATCATATGTGTTTCCTTAGGATTGGCAGAGAATCTTGCGACAATCCCAATAGCTAATGCAATATATATTCTACTATTTACAACATACTGCAATTTTCCAATCATGGATCTGTACAGAGTTTGATTCACTTCTACAACATCATCATTCTTAGATAACTTTTGTACAGTAACCATGGGAGTTCCCACTGGTTTAGCATCTTCCATCCCAAAAGTTTTTAGTATTTCATTAACATACTTAGACTGTGTAATGAAAATTTCATTCTTCCTCTGATATACTTGTAAACCAACAAAGAATTTGATCTCACCAAACATACTCATTTCAAATTTAGTTTGCATTTCATTTGAGAAACTTTTACATAATGCATCTTGTCCACCAAAAATTAAGTCATCAACAATTTTTTTTTCCAACAAGACACCTTTGCCTTCTTCATCCTTCATGTACAGATTGCTTGTGTCATTTTTTCTTGAAAATCCAATCTATATCAAGTAGTTGTGCAACTTCTCATACCATGCTCTGGGAGCTTGCTTTAATCCATACAATGCTTTGTTCAGTTTGCACACAATGTGTCTTTTTTTTGTATCAATAAAAACTTCTAGTTGTTCTATGTAAACTTCTTCTTCTAGTATACCATTAAAAAATGCAGACTTGACATCCATTTGATATACCTTGAAATCTTTATAAGTAGCATATGCAAGCAGAGTTCTTACTCCTTCCAATCTAGCTATAGGGGAAAATGTCTCCCCATAATCTATTCCTTCTTCTTGTGCATAGCCTTTGCATACCAGCCTAGCTTTGTTCCTAGTGATTTCACCATTTTCATTCATCTTATTCAGAAACACCCACTTTGTTCCTATAACATTTTTATTTTTAGGTCTCGGCACCAGAGTCCAAGTATCATTCTTCTCAATCTGGTCAATTTCTTCATTCATTGCTTGTATCCAGTCTTCATTGTCCAATGCTTCTCTAGTTTTCTTCGGTTCAAATTCACATAGTAGACATGTTGGATCTTTAGTCTTACTTCTAGTTTGAATTCTAGTATTTTTGTCTCCAATTATCTGTTCAGGCTTATGATGTCTTCTTACATATTTTTCCAAAATAGGTTCAGCTATTCTCTCCTCTATTTCATCATGTTCCTCAATAAGATTGTTAGATTCAACTTCAAAATGGTCGGCAACCTCTTCCTGATACTCAACATCATTTTCTTGTAGCTTGGCATGTTCTTGTTTTCTCTCGGCACTATTTTCCTGATGCTCGGTAGCTTCTATCTGTCGCTCGACATTGCTTACTTGAGACTTGGCATTAGGTGCAAGTCTATTACTTGCCTCTTCTTCTTCTTCAATGTACACAAAAGATCTATAATCTTCTGGTTCTCTTTTACTGTTAGCTTCATTTCTTTCTGCATACTCATCAATTTTGACATTCACACTTTCCACAATTTTGTTAGTGTTAGAGTTCAAACACTTATAAGCTTTACTTTTTGTGGAGTACGCTAGGAATATGCCTTCATCACTCTCAGCATCAAACTTTCCATTCCTAGTGTCTTTTAATATATAGCACTTACTTCCAAAGATTCTAAAATATTTAACACTCGATGCATGCCCATGCCATAGTTCATAGAGTGTCAAAGTTGTACCTTTCTTGATTTGTACCCAGTTAAGAGTGTAGACAACAGTGCTTATAGCTTCTTTCCAATATTTCTGTGCCACATTCTTTTCAATCATCAATGTTGACACTAGTAAATTTTACCCTAAATTTTGATGAGAATTGGTCAAATTTTCTACAACAATTGGTCGAATAGATGACTAAAACTATCATCAATCTTTTTTCATCAAATTTTTTACATGGTGAATAATAGTCGCAATTTCAACCAGACAAGTCATCGAATTATCCACTGAAACAATACCTTCAAATTGGAAGAATAACACCATCACCTCATTGAAATCAATTGGTGTGAAGGTCGAAATATCAACCTTTATGCCCTCAAATTATCTACCCTCGTTCGTCAAAAAGATAGTCGAATGTATAGCATTCTAGTAAAAAATAGTACTGTGTAAAGGTCAAAATTGTGACCAATCCACCATTGAATGTATGGCATTCTGGTAAAAAATAGTGTTGTGTAAACGTCGAAATTATGACCAATTCAAATTTTTGTTTAAAAAATAAATGTGGTACACCATTTTAAATATATTCCTTCTTTTAGTTGAATATATTGGTTGTCTATAATTAGCATTGCAATGTCAAATGTAGCATGAATGTTAGCATGGTTTCTTGCTTCTCAAAGCCATTTAAAATTTGTTGATATTGATATTTGATGAGGTTTGTTTGAACCATATATTTAAAAACTTAAGTTCAAACAATAGTTGTTTATTTTTCTAGATTATTAGATGGTTTTAATGAATGACTAGTACTGGTCTGAAAATCTGAAGTATTCCTGATTGCATCTATTTTGTTGTAGCTATAATATAATCTAGTGAAACAAAATCTGATTAATATTTTGGGACTTACCTATTAGCATCAAAAAGTTTGCATTTATGTCTTAGTTTAGTTTTCTAAACTGTGATGTCTCCATCGTATCCATGAAACCAAACAAGCATAAAACACATGTTTTGGACCAGGTGATGCAGATTTGGGACACTTTCAAGTTAGTTAGGAAGTAGAAGTATCAATTATACATAGCATTAAATAGTTACAAATAGTTAGTCAATATTGAAGGATGTTTTATGAACCATGTAAGTAATTGGAAGCAAATATGAATAAGAATAGCATCAAGGAAATCAAAGTTGAACTAATATCATATCTATGAAAGTCATCTTATTTATAAGACTTCACAATAAACAACAAGATGGATCATTTGATATCAAGAGAAAAGATTGTATGCCATTGTTGATAAGAGTGAAAGATTTAGCATGGTACCATTGACAACACCACTTTGATACATGAATAGTGTACACACTCAAATGGTGAACTTCTCTAAATCATTGCTTACAAGAGAGTCCATGGATTGGAAACTTTGAGAAATTGATTTAGAGCTCCCTAGGCATGGAGTGTGAGGGTGTTAAGAATGCTCTCAGTTAGAGCTATTAAGCCAATAACCTTGCTAGTAAACCATGCAATGAGAGATTCAAATGAAGACAAGGGCAAGAATGCCAATATCTTCAAGAATCAAATGGAAATGCAAATGCAATGCAACTATGCTAGAAATGGAAATGAAAGCTAAGCTATGGAAATGAAAGAACAATGCAACTAAGCTATGAAAACAAAGAGCAAGTGTTACAAATCCTTCCTATTTAGACTATGTGAGATCTAAGCTAGAGCTTGAAAGGAAACTAATCTAAGAAAGCATAAATATGAAGCTAAGCTAAGATTGCAAGAATGAAAGCTAAATGTAGAAAGATCTCCAAAAGGCTCCAAAGTCTTCAAAATCTCTAAAGTCTCTAAGAAATCCTGCAGCATAAAGTTAGCATAAAAAGTTGGGGATCTAGAATGAAGAAGAGAGCTCTCCTTTTATAAGAAATGAGAAGGAATGGACCATGGAGATTAAGAGGAAAAATATTTAATCAACATCAGAGCTTGAAAGAGGAGCAATCCATGTGCACAAGTATCCTCCAATGAGAAAATAAGAGTTGACTTTTGTGTGCATATGAGACAAAAAATACTTTTCCTTTTTTTATAAAATAAGAATAATATTTTATTTGTGCAACTTAGGATAAGAGGAAAAGTGGGGGGCTTTTTATTTATATAAAAGAGGAGGAAACTCCTTTTAATTAAATAAATACTTTAGGATAAAATGGTTAGCCCATAGAAAATAATTGAATAAATGATAGAACTAGGATTTGATCAAGAACAAGCAATTGATGATTTAGCAAAAGGGGCTAATAGTCTAGATGACCATTTTTAGGTGTATACATTTGCCCCTCTTTGACTAATGTGTAATTGATCTGGGAACACATTACATCAAATAATAGATCAGCCAAGAAGGCAAGTAGAGATCTGACTCTAAAGAATGAAGTGCAAAGAGATAGAAAATCTTGCATGGTCAGCCTGGTAGCAATAGTACTGAACACTTAGGAAAGAGATGGACAGTATCAGAACTCGAGATGAGAACTAACATGTCAAGTGCAAAGATAGATTGATTAGAGAAAATGGAATGGTCAAGCATATGCTCTAAATAATAGCCAATAGGATATGATGTGTCTGCCCCCTTGGGATCGAAAGAAAAATCAAGTAGAGGCAAGGCAGAAGCAAGAGCAACATGATCAAGTCACTAGAAATCATAATCGAAGATGAAAGAATGATAGGATAACCATCAAGCAGTGAAGATATGCCCCAGTCAAGACCTTAGAGAGAGATGAATAAAATTAATGAAAGAATAGAAGGGTGAGAGAGATGGAGATGAAGAAATGAAGATGCCCCAGTGAAGATCGAAGGATTAGGCCTCAAATGGTCAGCCAACTATGCAAAAAGAGGGTGAAATGCAATTTGGACCATCAAGGTGAAATCAGATTTTAGTTTTGATCCTGAAATCAAGAGAAAATGGTGTGATATGAAAGACAAGAAGTGAAAGATGTGATCAAGAAGAAGTGAAAGGTGAGTATAGTTGACCAATAGGTCCATGAAAGATGAAAGGAGAGCTCTCTCCATATGCAAGATGCAAAACTAACTATCATGAACTTAAGAATGCAAGCTACTATGAAAGTGGTTTACTTGCAAGGTCACAATGCTATTAGACTCTAATATTCATCATCGAGCTTTATTGGTAGCATCATAAGATCATATAATACACACTAGTATGATTATGTGAATCTAAATATGATCTATATTAGATAAGAATGTGGAAATCCCACCTAGGCACCAAAGACATATAAGTCAAGATGACTAGTGCAGTGAGATTCCCTAAGTTTGATATAGCAAGATTATGCTCACATCGAGACACAAGAAAGTCAAGATGACTATAAGCATGCACTTGCAAAAAAAATCAAGGATAATACCATGTAGATCCCAATGTCAAGTGGAACAAGCATAAATGCTAATGACAATTAGGATCAAAAAAATATACCAACAAGCAGAAAAAGCAATAAAACATGTCCTCATGCCCTCAGTCTTCTAGCTATGCATCATCGAAAACTTCTTAGGGAGAGAAAAATAATCAAAGAAATCATCATAGACAACACACAAAGAAATAAAGTCAAACAAGTCTCAGTGAGTCAAATGTTTAAGTGCGTGTGTGTAGGTCATAGAGTCAAACTTTGAGGATCACATCTGCCAATGAGAAAATATCATATCATGCTAGACTATGGGTAAGATATCTTATAAGTGTTGAGAAACACTTGACACTAGGGGAGTGTTGAAAAACATAGTTTGGGGTGAGTGTGACTATTTTTTTGGGATTTTGAATTTTTTGATTTTTTGGTATTTTTGAAATATATAATTTTTTTTGAAGATACATCAAAGCGCCTATTGCTAGGTTTTCACTAGGATGCTCATTTTTTCAGTACTTTATATGCTTTTAAGGATTTTTTCAGCATCATATATGAATTTTTTTGAATTTTTTCAGGATCAATAAGTATGTACAAAGGATGCCCCTAAACAGAATGAGCATCAAACTCCCAAGCAAGATCACATCATGTAGTCCCAATGTCTAACAAGGTGGAGGGAAAAAAAGATTAGCAAGCTGGTGGAAGAGATGGAAGACAAGAGAATGAAGGAGAATGAAGGAAATAAATCCTCAAGAGCAGACTCCTCAAGGGTACCCAAGCTAGGGAAATATTGTCAGGTAAAGCATATTTGAACAAGCAATGAAAGGCCAGCATAGGACAAGTCACAAAAGCATAATGCAAAAGAAGGAAAGGATGCAGTCCAAATGAGTAGACATGTCAAGAGGCTTCATAGCATCGTGTTTTACTATTTTTTATTAGATCAAGACCAAAGGGGAAAAAGATAGCGAAAGGCTGGAATGAATGGAGGAAAATAAATATGAAGGTTAAACATGAATGAAATGAAAGAAAGACCATCGTAAGATAGCTCACAAGATAGCCAAATGTATGTGTATAGGTCAACATTGTCAAGATCAAAGAGAGAAGATGGAATGGATGAAATATGTAGAAGAACTACGCATGATGCTTGATTGCTAGGTTTTCATCATGGTACTTATCCAAGGCACCAAAAGGGAGTGGTTTTCACCATAGGATGAATTTATTTCTCTTTACTTTTTCTACCTAGGCGCTTGTTTCCAGGTTTCCACCAAGGCACATTTTCAATTTTTTTTTCATTTTTTTTTTTTTGGAAGAAGGCAAGATTTTTAGATAATGCTCCTTGAAAGGATAAACCATGATATGCCAAGGATTCAAAATGATATGCTCAAAGATGATGATAGGGAAAGGAAGATGGAAGAGAAAAATGGAGGATAAGGTTTTATGTAAAGTGAGTGAGGTTGGAAGATAGGAGGAGTAGGCAAATGAGGAAAAAGGATAGAAGGTAGAAGGATAATGAATGGAAGGATTGTGAAAGGATAGATGGAAAGGAAGGAAAGATCAATGTCAACACACACCTTGAAGGGTGGTGAGATGAGGAGGAAATGTGAATGAAGGAATATGGTGAATATTTAGCAGAGGTTGTGGTATAGGCACATGGAATGGAAGAATATTTTTGGAAGAAGATGAAGTGGAAGCCTTTGGAAGCTTGAATGTCAACTTCACTTTTTGTTCAATATTAGAATCATTCAAGAGAGACTTTGGAATCCATATAGCCTTAGGCTTTTCATTTCTTTTTGATGATTTAGAGAGAATATCTTCGATGATGGATTTTGGAACCCATACTTGTCTTGTAATTTTCTTCTTAGATATATCTTTTGACTCTATACCTCCATGTTGATTAGAGGAGACATGGTGATCTTCTTTTTTTTATGGATTCTTATATTTCTTCTTTTTCTTGTATTGAACATTCAAGTTACTTCCAAAAGATTTGGGACTTGTGGAAGAAGAAGGAGAATATGACTGGTTTAGATGAGTGGGTGGGTGAAAAGGATTCAAGGGTATGCATCTATGTTGATCTTGAGGAAAGATAGGAGATAGAGGGATGTAAGGACCCAAAATGGATGAAGAATTAGGAGAGTTAGGAGGGGAAAGTGAAGGGACATAAGGGCCCAAGATGGAAGGAAGACATGAAGCCTTTGGTATTGGTGGAGGAAGTCCAAGGATGGATGTGGAAGACACAAAAGGATAATCAACCAATTCATCTACATTTATATGATAGCCAAGGACATCAACATCTTTAGAGTGAACATTAGGATTTTCAATAAGATCATGAACATCTTGAATAGGAGAAACTTCTTCGATAGAATTGTTCAAAGCTTGCAAAGACTTAGGAAGAGTAGAAAGTGGAGGTGAACATGGAGTGGTAGAACAAGAAGATGGAAGACTTTGATCTTGACAAGTTTCTTTGGATAGCATAAGTGCATCATTTTTTTCTTGATTTTCAATAGGTTTGACATTGGAAGTAACAACACTATTTTCAATAACCTCAATGGAAGTAATGTCATCTTGATTGTCAATAAGCTCAATGGTGTGAGTAGTAGCTTGATCTTGCTTAGGAGATGGTGGAATGAATGCGGAAGAGCGTAGAGGATCAAAAGAACTATGAAATGGATAAGAGACATCATGAAAAGGATTGGATGACATGGAGGGTTCTTGATCTTGATCTTTCTTTATGTTCTTTTCTTTATTTTTAGAGTCCTCTTGACATGGTGCCACTTCTAAGGATAAGGAAGCATGTTGGAAATTTATGGAAGACTTTGGAAGAGATAGTGGAGGACTAGCTGAAATAGGAATTGTAGCACATAAAGGCTTAGGATCTTTAGGTTTAGCATTATTGAAAGTAGTTGTAGCCAAGTGAAGGTTAGCTTGAGTTTCTTTAAGAGATAGCCCTTGATGATAACTGCAGGGAACAACATGAAAAGCATTAGGATATTTGTCGAATGAAGGATTTGTGAAAGATTTGAAAGACTTGAAAGCTTTAGGAAGTGTATGGTTATTGGAGGAAGTAGGGGATGGAAGGGGACCATCACAAGACAAAGGTTCAACATTAACATGATCTTTCTTAAGAGTGTAATCTTTATCTTCAACATGAGAGTTCCAAGAGGAAGGATTCTCATAGTAGTGATGTTTCATATCAGTGCGGTACATTTTATATTCCTCAATAGAAGTGGATGCATCATCTAGGTATTGTTTGCAAAAATCATCAAACTCCCTTTCAAAATTTGAATCATATGGATCACCATCACAATCTATCCAATGTGACGACCCATTTCCAATAAGCACAAGCCTATGACTAGGAGGAATCTTAGGAATAGAGGTGTCATAGGTATCACAAGGGCTATCATATTGCTCATCATGGTATGCCTTGAGACAAGGAGTAAGACTCTTGGGAGAAGTAGAAGAGGAATGAGATCTTGAAGAAGAGGAAAATGAAGACCTAGTGGACGAAGAAGACTTGGATAATGAGGAATATGAATAAGACTTAGAAGAGTCATGATAAGATTTGGAGGATGAGGAAGGATGAGAAGAATTAGAAGATGAAGAATGTTTGGAAGCAGGATGGCGTGGCAGGATCATGTGTAGGATTCTAGCAAAGGCATCTGGTTCAATCAATTTTTCTTCTACTTTTTCCATAAGTTTATCATCCATGCAATTTTTGGAGGAATAAAGATACTCTTCGAATTGAGCAATGAGTTCAAGATCATCCATTCTCAAGAGAGGTTCCATAACAAGATAATTGAAATTCATGGTTCTAAAAGAGGAGGAATCAAGCATGGAAGAAATGAATTGATGAATAGAAGAAGGTAGACTAGAAAATAAGAGGAAAAGCATAAAAAAGACATGAAGAATTTAGGAAGAAGAGGAAGAAGCATGAAGGAAGAAGAGAAAGGATGGAAATGGAAGACTAGAAAGACATGGGAAATGTGGAAGAAAGGTGACCAAGAGTCATTTTGTGGAGTTTGATACCATTTGAGTTCACTTGGATATTGAGCAACATGTCACAACACCTAAGATCTGAGATCTGGACTGACCAAGGAAGACTGGAAGTGACACAAATCAACTTTGTCTTAAATATCGCACCCATTTTTTAGAAACCAACATGGAAAAAACATGGAAGAAACCCATTTTAAATATCCAACTATGTTGTCTTAAATATTGCATCCAAAACTCAACTCACTGCCAGGTATAGGTGACAGTACAGTCACCAAAAATATTGCATGACACTTCACTGTGTACGGGGGTGACAATTTATCTTTGTGTGACAGTTCGCTGACCTGCAGGCAACATAATATACTAAACAATGCGATATTATTTGTCAAACAGTACGACACTTTTAACTAGTAAAGTGTCACCTTGCTATACAAGAAACTATCGCACAACACTAGAAAATTGTCACACGACACTCTGAGATAGAAAAATAGAGAGCCGAAAATGACACTAAACTATGATGAATTTTTTTTGAAAATGCATGAAATGAAGGACAAAACAATAATGCTCTGCCCCACGGTGGGTGCAAAAAATGTACACACTCAAATGGTGCACTTCTCTAAATCATTGCTTCCAAGAGAATCCATGGATTGGAAACCTTGAGAAATCAATTTAGAGCTCCCTAAGCATGGGGTACAAGGGTGTTAAGAATGCTCTCAGCTAGAGCTATTAAGCCAATAACCTTGCTAGTAAACCATGCAATGGGAGATTCAAATGAAGACAAGGGAAAGAATGCCAATATCCCCAAGAATCAAATGGAAATACAAATGCAATGCAACTATGCTAGAAATGAAAATGTAAGCTAAGCTATGGAAATGAAAGAACAATGCAACTAAGCTATGAAAAGAAAGAGAAAGTGTTACAAATCCTTCCTATTTAGACTATGTGAGATCTAAGCTAGAGCTTGAAAGGAAACTAATCTAAGAAAGCATAAACATGAAGCTAAGCTAAGAATGCAAGAATGAAAGCTAAATGTAGAAAGATCTCCAAAAGGCTCCAAAGTTTTCAAAAGCTCTAAAGTCTCCAAGAAATCCTGCAACATAAAGTTAGCATAAAAATTTGAGGATCTAGAATGAAGAAGAGAGCTCTCCTTTTATAAGAAATGAGAAGGAATGGACCATGGAGATTAAGAGGAAAAATATTCAATCAACATCGGAGCTTGAAAGAGGAGCAATCCATGTGCACAAGTATCCTCCAATGAGAAAATAAGAGTTGACTTTTGTGTCCATATGAGACAAAAAGTGCTTTTCCTCTTTTTATAAAATAAGAACAATGCTTTATTTGTGCAACTTAGGATAAGAGGAAAAGTGGGGGGCTTTTTATTTAATTAAAAGAGGAGGAAACTCCTTTTAATTAAATAAAAACTTTAGGATAAAATGGTTAGCCCATAGAAAATAATCGAATAAATGATAGAACTAAGATTTGATCAAGAATAAGCAATTGATGATTTAGCAAAAGGGGCTAATAGTCTAGATGACCATTTTTAGGTGTATACAAATGGTACATTAGAAAACTAAGTGATCAACTATGTCTTAAATATAAGTGCTACTCTTCTATTCATGGGTTCAAGACTTGAATCAAAACAACTAAACCATGAATACAAAATAGTTATGAGATAACAAGCAGACGATCGTTGTGGCCTTCATTTTGATTGTTTCTCATTTATTGTCTTCTCTTCTTTTTCTATGCGTCTTGAAAGGCACATATCACATGCAAAACACCTAATTAAAAGAGGTTGTATGCATCTATTTGAAAGATAGGCCATAGGAAATTTGAAATTGATAAATAATGAAAAAAAGGAAGAAGATCAATCTAGTTCATTTTACTTAATGATCAACATAAAAAAGTGAACATCACACCATTTGGGGACCACCCCGAGAAGTGATAAAGCATTTCTCACTCATAGAATCCCACAAAATTGTTAATTCATGAATCAAGACTATGAACTTTCAACCTAGGATCATTTGTGTGTCATTTAAAAGTGCATTACCATTAAACCAGGCCTATGTACATCCTATGTTAATCTATTCCAATGCTTCTTTTCCTGATCTAAAATTTGATTGATCTCCATTGGTCAAGGCCTACTGGTTGATAGCATAAATTTTATGAGGGTCACTATATGCCCTTAAGTCAATGCATAATGACCTAGGGAAGTATGCATGTAGAATGTGACCACCTTTTGGTAAATGCCAAGAAGGGTGAGAAAGATGTTGCTTGGCATATGATGAGCTGGTAGTAGAGATAACCATTGAGCTTGAAAAATTTAAAATGCTTGTAAATATTAGGCCACCAAGAAGAGGTATAATTTTGTCACTTCTTAATTGTTCTTTCTTGGGATGATCTTAATTCATATGAATGTGATGCATTTTTCATTCAATCACATAACTGTCCAAGAGTTTGACCTAGTCCAGTGTTCAAAATATTTCTAAAGATCTAAATGTTGACATAAATATTTGTATTTATTGTTCTTTGATCACGGAGGATATAAATATGTTCATGTTTGTTTACTATATATCACAACCATGACTGTATCTTTTATTTTATCTTCTTTTACCTCATTATACTTTAGTGAGATGCCATGCTACTACCAACCCAAAAAATTAGAGATCCATCACTTCCATTGACTGCTTTTATATGTACTAATTACCATTGTCTTCACAATATACCCTTTCACTTTGGTGACTATCTATCTCATTACTAAGACTGTCAACACATATCTCTATTACCACTTTTTAGAATTAAGAACCACTAGTCTTCTTTACATCTGCCATGTTGTCTTTTAGAAATGAAAATCAATTTTGTTACTGTGGTTTGTGAGACTAACTCCCATGCATTTGATTGTAGCATCAATGCTTTGATTTATTAGTTCTCATACCCATGCGCTTATGACATGTCTTAATCTTCATAATTGTTACTTTGACATTTACCTTAATTACTGTCTTTGTGTAAAACCACTAGTTATGTCTTTAGAAGCAAGTGTTTTAATCTTATAGTATATATTCCTACTTATTTAATGCTCATGATAACTACCTCCAAATATTTTTTGAACTAAATGCATTATCCCTAGTGTCCTTTAGATCTTTCAATGTCTTGGACTATCATATGATGCTCAACTGATAGCACCATTCTATGCACAATTTGATATCATTGGTATGACCACTTTGTAGTCTTTATTCATGACTTTATCCACACCTTTCATGTCATTGTTGTACTTTTCACTATTAGATCAATGTATATTACTGCCCTAAGATTTCATCATAGTGATCGAGACTCATCTTGGATAGTTATAAATCCAAATTGTCCATGAGTACATTGCTTAAACTGCTACATGACACATCCACTTCTACTCTTCACCATATCTACCCTTTCAAAAAAATTTATATGTTATATTTTCAACTATGTTTTTGATGCATTTTGATCACTCTTATGATCTACTATGTTTTTGATGCATTTTGATCACTCTTATAATCTCCATAATCGCCAATCAAAGGAGAATTTATCGAGTTAATTGCGTGCAAAAGATAAGATGATGAAACAATGCATTAAGCACCAATTAACATAAAAGGTGTGAATCATGATTGCCAAGAGTTAAATAATTAATTGCTAAGTGGTTTGATTTACTAAGGATTAGTGAAGAGTTGCAGTCTTTCATATTCACATCCTTTTGTAGCATATTAAAGAGACATCAATATCATTCCAAATGAAATCAACTCATTCAATCGGGTTATTTTATATACATTACAATTAGCATTGCAATGTCTATAACAAGTTGCCAAATCAGTTTTATAGGTTAATCAAACTTTGGTTCATTGGTGATAACTTGTTCATCAATCCATGATAGTTATAGTAAGCATTTCAATAGGTCAACCATATTGAACTATCCTTGAACAATAGCTTTGGAAGGGTGAGTTATTTGAGTATTGAAGCCATGACTTGTCATTGTTGGGTGAGTGCTTGTTGCAAGGCCAAATTTAAGAGTATTTCAACTTTAAAAGCAATTTTTTCTAATACATAATCCAGTTGTTGTGAGTTGACGAGGTTTAAATCTGCAGGTCTTGTCTACTGCTTGTTCATTGAGGTAGTGTCTTATCTTTTGTGCTTGTGGAGAAGGGAATTTACCACCTTAAGATTGAAATCTCAAAGACGAATCGACCCAACACCACCTTACTTCTACTAGCACTTTGGTGAGCTAAGGAAATCAATGACACTAATAGACTAAATATAATTTAAGACTTACGAGAAATGCAATGCAGAATAAAGAAAATTAATTAACTAAGCTATGCTAACTGAATTGTATGCAGTGGAGTGCAGATTTGTTGGAAGAACCACAAAAGTTGGTTGTTTGCTGATGGAGACTAAGCCCGAATTGAGACACCAGTCATTATGAAAGAAATTTGATCCATGGAAGTGGAGATTTAGTGATGGAATGTGTATGGGGGGATCATTTATGAAGTGTTTGTGCTATTGTTTTAATTTGGGAGTGAGTTTAGAGGTCTTGTTGAACAGGCCCTAGATTAGTGACCCTAGAACCAAGGGTTTGGTGGCAAATGAGTTGGGTGAAGGATAGAACCTTGTAAGTTTGGAATCCATTATTTCTCAACCTCTAGAAAGATTGTTTCAATATTTGGAGTCATGGGAGCAAGTGGAGTTAGGGGTTGCTTTGTAAAAGTGGAGAATTAGGCCTAGTGAGGATAGGCTAGGGGTATTGGATCTTGGGTATGGTCCAAAGGAGCATATTCTAAAGCTTTCAAAGGATTTAAAGATCACAAAAGGGTATCAAAATCATGTATTAGTTTCCTTATTTGTTTAGGGAAAGTTGGAGGAAAAGTCAAAGTAATGACTAGTGAGGATTACTAGCTTCAAGGACTGATTGTGTGTGTGTTGGATAGAAGATGAGTGATCCAGACTTAATGGGTTGATGAAACATGGTATATAGGCTATATGGAGGTGTTTCATGAAGTTAGAACAAAGGTTAGGGCTTTGGGTGAAGATATGGTGTCTAGGAGGAACTAGGTACACTTGGGAGACAAGTCATGGAGAGACATTGAGGTAAAGAAGTTATTGCAAATTGGAATGGATTTGCTGTCTGATATGATGAAGATGGATACCACACACCACCTTTGCATCATAACATTTCTTTACACTATAATTAAAAAAAACTATTTCAAATCATGCATATTGAATCCTTTAATTGACTAGTATACATGGAAGCCTAGAATAATATTTAATTGATGATAGCTATTAAAATATGTTAAACGATGATGAAATAATCAAATCCAAATAATAAAGAAGATAATTTCTGCAAGACGATAAATAAATGTCTTTAGAAGAGTAAAGAAACATTGAATATTTTAGTTGATTAGTTACTCAAAAAAGTACACAACTCACCAGCATACTTTGTACAATAGTAAGATTCAAGTGAGCCACCTTATTCATAATCTTCAGAATACCAGTTGCCACTTCTTCAAAATTGATAGGAAGCATATAAGCTACTTGTAGCTTCAAATCAAATAATTAGAGTAACCCTAGTCACTTCAATAGGTGAACAAAAATTATCTATCTTGACTCAAATCTAAGTAAGATGCTTCCAAAAGTGTATATGGCTTGAATAGATAAATCATAACATCAAGTTCAACATCAAAATATTAAAATGTCAAATGATAAATCATAACATCAAGTTCAAGTAAAGGAAATAGAGCTTGTATAACCATATTTGTTTGTCATACCCTTTTTGCAAGGAACTCAAAAATTATTCAAATTAAACAAGTATGAACTGTAAGAGACTAAGAAAGAAGGCAAAGGTGTTACCTCACTAGGATGATAGTAATAATGAGACAAAGAACCATGAAGACTAAATCCAAGGAGACCAGATCTGAACATTCAGGTTCGATCAAATTCAAAAATTGGTTTGCCTTCATAGCACTGTCAAGTCAACATCATGAGCATTATTTTGTGTCTAGAGTATCATCAATTTTTTTAAATGTAGAATGAAATGGTTGTAAGTATGCATTTATACCACATGCAAATGATTTTGAGATGCAGACCTGTGCAATCCAATCTCCCAAGGAATAGACAACACCACTTATCACCATCTTTGCCAAAATAGGATTTGTGATAAAGCGATGCTAGAATAGTTACTAAAATGGTCATAAATTATGTTCTTATAGTAAAAGAATACTTTGACTTATGAAAAAAACTACACAATATTAAAACATGACATTGTGCTTTAAAAACTAAAAAGGTACCTATAACAAAGAACTTCATTTTGACTTGCTAATTGGTTGTCACTATTAACTCTAAGCTTGTCTTTAAAGTTTGAGCTTCACTTGGTTTCGAGAATAGTTTAATATTCTCTACTAAAAAAGGCCAACCACGTGAAGGTGGAAGCTCATTTTTCCCCTCCCCCCCCCCCCCCCCCTAACATCACTCTAAATTTCCCATTAACATTTAATAACATTCATTCATTCATCCATTTTTGAAATATAACATTCAATCATTATAATCACATGATAACATTCATTAACACATAAAATTCATTAACACGCAACATTCATGAATAATTCATTAACACACAACATTCATGAATAATTCATTAACACACAACATTCATGAAGAATTCATTAACACATCATTCATCAACATTACTAGTACAAAATTACATCCATTAAGACAACGTTCTTTCATTAGCAAAAAATGTTAATTACAATCATTTCTTTTTGGGTTTCTTGCTATTTTTTTTAATCATGTAATTTCTAAGAGGAAGATCAATGTCCTCCTCATTCCCCTCCTCTACTGATTCTAATTCCAATGCATGTCTCCTCCTCATCTATTCAGGAACAAGAGGCTACTGCGCCAAAGGGGGGTCCACTACAATAACAACTACTTCATGAGTTAAATTCACACCATTTTATATTAGTGAATTACAAGTATTTATTTAAGTAAAAGAACTATAAATCAAAAAATTAATTTAAAAGAACAAAACATAGATTTTCTTTACCTGAATGTGCCACATGATCTACATGATGATTAGTCTAAACATCCTTCGGCACTCGTTCAACATGACATGATTCTGTATCCTCTAAAATATACACAAAAAGGTTACACCAAGTTCAATTTAAGATGTTAAATTATATTAATAATTACATAATTAGTTTTAAATAGCAAATGAGCACCTCCATGGATAGTACGATGCACATCAGGGGCTTCATGATGCGGCGTATGATTTGTGTCACAATTAAGAGGCTACATTGCAATGTCATGCACATTATTATCAAATAGATTGTTGCTCAAGTATTCAATTTCTAATATATTTTTTGGCATATTTACCTATGCACATGATGCAGGAGACTCTTCGGTTGGGCCAGTGGAAGCTTGCCGTAGGCGTTCAGCCATGACTTGATAGCCTTCCTTGAAAGCAATTTTTTTGTGTTCTTTCGTGGCCTCTAAATTAAAATCAGAGCCTTGCATTTTTTGACTAAACAAAATTATTTTCATTTTATAAATAATTTTTCTCTGCAATTCATTTACTGCTACTTACAATTCGTGCTTTAATTTTCAAATATCCACTAGAGCCAAGTCTGTGCTGCCCAATCTTTTGCAGCCTGGCCTTTGTTGCCATTGATGTGTCCTGCAACTTATGAAAAGTTTGAAATATGTTAGATGATATAGATATAAAGATCACTAATTAGTGCATTATTACATTG
Source organism: Chamaecyparis obtusa (assembly GCA_027943335.1). Classification (NCBI taxonomy): domain Eukaryota; kingdom Viridiplantae; phylum Streptophyta; class Pinopsida; order Cupressales; family Cupressaceae; genus Chamaecyparis; species Chamaecyparis obtusa. The sequence continues at coordinate 270,591 of BSBK01003436.1, read as the reverse complement.
TACTAGTAGTTAATACTATTGCATACCTTCTCACATTTGCTAGTGTAATTCCTCTTTGAGCATCCCCTTTCTCCTTTGCATCCAAAATGAACTCATTCCAATCCCTCACTGAAATAAAAGGAGGACGCTCATACTTTGGGTTCTGGATGAGACTCTTTCTATATGAGTCCCTCACAGTCTTAAGATGTTTGCAAGCTCTTTCTAAAATTTTCTTCTCATCAAAAATATTATTACCAAACTCATGCTCTAAATCTTTAACGAGCTGATCTTTTAATTTTTTTTCTTGCAAGTTCCACCTTTTAAGAAAAAACACAAAATTGTTAGATATAGCTAGTAAAAGAAAAGACTCGAATGAAAGGAAAAATACTGTACCAATTAATGATATGAAAAAAAATAAGTGGGATAAAGTTAGTTCACTTATGATGTTCCACCTTGTACGTATGGTGGGCCTGAATATATGCAATGCAAGGTCATAAAGCTTTTTATAAAATGTATCATTTCTTGCAAAAAATGTCATGGGATAATCAATCCAAAACTTGTTATGAATAGGTAAATGCATATTAAAATATAAAAAATAATTATTTAAAGTACTTGAAAGCTTAGGACATTTTAAAGGCGTTGATTCATTATTGTCAATCAATAATGACGTCTGCATAACTCCCGTGCTAGAAACATGGGTAGATCCAAGAAATGATGGTGCATTATCACCAATACATGTACTCTGATCTGTATCTGGCGTACCAGATGGTGCTGTCACTGTATCTCCTACTCCAAAAAAATAATCCACTATGTGATGCACCCAAGATTAAAGTACAAATTATCAAATCATAATTAACACAAAACCAAATATAGCAAAACAAGGATTTACCAGGTGGCGTAAACCATGAAGGCATTGATGTTTTCATGCCCCTTGTTGCTAACATTGCACTCGACAATCTCAAATGGACATCCGTCGACCTCCTAGGAGGAGTCTCCTGCACTTGATGACCTGAACAATACATTGTTAGCAAAGACATTTTGAAATAATAAAAGTAAGAGTTAACTTAAGAAGTTTTTGAATGTTCCAAAGAAAAAATTCCTTGTAACTTGTCAACTAAAGGATTATTTTACCTGAGGCGGCTAGAGCTCTACTAGTACCAGCCTCACCACGTTGTCCTTGACTAGGTTCTGTATCAGTTGCCAAAAATTCCTATAACAAGAACACATATTACATATTTTACTTCACAACATAAAAGAGTATAAAATATAAACCTTTATTGAACTTTTGTTATAACTAAAGATTTATTACTGCTTACTTCATAACAACGTGCTTGCGCTCTCAATTCAAATAGTCTCTTCATCGTCTCCTCGGTTGGAATATTTGCTTCATCCAAAATTCTCATTATTTCTAAATTGATTTTTTTAATTTTTTTCTTCAACATAATTGTTACATTAGGCATTTTTGCAATATCATCATCAGAAGGGGTAGCTATTTCCTCTGTACTTACTGTAGGTGCTTTTTCCCTGTCCTGAACATCAAATTGTGACAGGAATATCAGTAAAACTATCATACAAACTCCAAAATCATAAATAAAATAATGTAATAATATAACATTTTTCAACTATCTAATGTGTACAATTTCAATAAGGTTTACCCTTGTTGAAGAATGGGTGGGAGGAGCATCCTCATGGCCTCTATCATGTGCGGGATCCATATCGTCCTATGACAAAGATTAAATATAAAAACTTCAGCAAACTGAAAGTAATAGACTTAGCAAAAAAAAGTTATTAATTAAATGGTATCTAGTACTTACCATCCTCATGATAGTAACTTTGTTTGTATCTATGTGATTTAAATGGTAATCTATTAGCAGTTCTTCCCCTGCACTTATTGATTTTATTGCACATACAAAAACTTGATTCCCCTCATGCGCCTCAAATATGCAATTGGGTTGCTTATTAGTTGAGGAAGGTCACGTACTATTTATAAAACCCATAATATTACCTATTTCTTTTGGTCTCCCATCAATGTACATTGCAAATCTTTTACTTTGATCATTTTCTTTCCATTGTATATAATTAGCTGATAGTGCATACCTATGCATACTTTTTTTATATTGAACAATCTGCATCCAATCATTGTAATTGTAACACAAACCGACATACTTGAACAATTCAACAACTTTGTTGTACCATACCTTTATCCCATCCATGGAAAATAGGCCCAAACCATTTAATGAGGATGTAGCAATGTGATATATCCTCTCATTAACACAAAAATCAATGTTAATTGGAGGTAGCTCATTAGGTACCCATTCTTTCTCAATGTGTGTGTACTGAAAGGCCACCTTGATGTCACCTTTGGTCTCATCATCATAAGAACATGACCCCCCATTAGCAAGGAAAAATTGCATGTGTTTATCAATTTTTTTTCTAATCTTTTGACCTCTAGTTGATCTCCCTATTTTAGCTGTACTACATATAGAACTTTCATCTAGCATTCCCTCATTTCCCTCATTCGATGTAGATAGATCTGACAAGTACCTATTTGGTGGGTCCTACAATCCATCAAATGAGATATTGTCACGTCCCCGCTTGAAATAGAATTTTGATAATATTTAAATAATATATATAGAATAATCAAGTCGTGACCCATACGTAAGGTTCTTCTTTGTCTATACGTGAGATATAAAATGTACTAAGTTGAAAGTGATTATATATATACATTATATGATTATATAATATGTCTATTTATAACATATGTTCTCAGTGATAAACAAGAAGAATATAAAAAAATTATGTCTATTTATTGACTTATACCTACTGATCCATGTCACTATGCACAATCCACACCAAAGGGGTTAAATTTCCTGCATATGTTAATCATTTATCTTAAGTTAGCTACTAATTACATGATACATATGCTACAAATAACTTAGAAGACAACATGAACAATATGCAACATCATAAACATGAACAAATTTACCTTATATATGGAATTCAAGATCGTCAACAGAAGGGGTGATGATGTCTATAGTCAATTGCCTATTTGCAAAAAGGGTGATAATCAAACACAATATATACATGTATTAGTAGCAATTAATTGAGCATCATAAGAAAAACATTGGTAATTATAAATCACATATGTTGTAATCATTAGAATTGAACACAATAAATATGTAATCATTACAATTGAAAGCAATAAATCATGTCAATCATTTCATTGATCATTTCAATTATGTCATTGATCATCTTCTTCATCATCATCATCGCCATCATCACCATCATCATCGCCATCATCATCATCACCATGATCACCATCACCATCATCATCATCATCATCATCATCATCATCATCATCATCATCATCATCATCATCATCATCATCACCATCACCATCACCATCATCATCATCATCATCACCATCATCTTGATCTTCATCATCTTCAATATCTTCTTCTTCCATAACATTATACCTTATCGGTCTTCCTCTTAGATCATGTCTAACAACAAATGACCAACCCTATTTATGTGGAACCTCTAAGTAAAACACTTGCTCACATTGGCTTGGAAGAACATAGGGCTCATCTCCAACTAGCTCAAATGACCTTGTATTAATCATTGTAAATCCATTATCATGTTGAATAACAGTTCTATCTGGATCATTTTGATTCAGTCGTAGCCTGTACCATTTGACGACGAATAGAAGTACTTTGAAGGAGTTAAAGTTGCACTCAATTATATCATCCAAGATGCCATAGTATCGATTTTGAGATTGTTGAGGATGTATGTTGTTTCTAGATGATATATTGGTGACCTCGAAAACTGTAGTTATCCCAGAATCAAAATTTTTTTTGTGTCATCCAACTTTTTTATGTGAAATTTGTGGCCATGATAGTACATAGCTTTGTGGTGCTTGACCTACAATTTTTCAAATGTGTGTAAATTATTTGCATCATGAGTTGATACGAAACATATGAGTCATGATCAAAAATAAATTTGTATGTACCTCTCCACCTCTTAAACCATGTGCTAGATCAATTACCATTGGTGTAACATTGGAATCTCCATTACGATGAGCTTCTCTAACCAATGAAGCAACACCTTCTTATGTTAATGAGAAACCATTTTTTTGACATCGTTCAATCCATACCATCATCCAATCAAGATTGTTCGTAATATACAAATATATTGCATCCCACTCTCAACCAACTATATCAAAAAAAATACACCAATTATAAATAACTTATATTGAAGATTTATAAGAATTAATTAACTACAATAACATCTTACATTTACCTCTCACTTTCCTCAATCTACCTTTGCCCATCAAGTACTCCCTGTCAAATTTGTTAATGGAGTTGGGATCTCAAATACGATCTACATGGATCTTTGCTACAAACTTAGGAAGATATTCACTAATGTACACCATGGTCTGGTATACCATATATCCCTCACCATAGAATCCTCAGGATGTGCTCTTTGTCAAACCAAGCCTTTCAAAAATTTCACGTGCCTCTCAACCATCCACATTGACCTAGTTGGTATAGGTCCACACAATTCAATCTCCTCAACTTGATGTATGAGATAGTGTTCTTGTGCATTGAAAAAAGTTGAAGGTAGACACTTTTGCATTTCACACATAAGAAGAGGAATTTTTCTCTTCCAATATTTTATATCTTCTTTATTGATTTCTTTAGATGACAACCACCTCATGTATTTTCCAAGATCATATATAACTTATTTGACACTGTTGGTGAAGTGGTGTGGGAGTGATAGAGGTAGAATGTACTGCAATATTTGTAAAATGATCTTGTCAATATTTTATAAAAGAATGCAATGAAAACTACATGCAATATACAAATATATAGTGAATACAAAATAACATGAATTACCTTAATAAATGTATGCCAATCATGTGTTTTCATCCTTGGCCCAAATTCACTTTTCTTTGATATGAGATCGTTTATGTTCATAGCAAATCCTGTGGGAAATCATATTTTTTTTATGATTTCTTTTATAACATTACTCTACTGCTCCGACAATAACCAACTAAGGGTACTTGTATCAATCTGGTCTCCATTTTTATTTGATCGAATGAGATTTTTCATTGCATGGTTGGATTCTTCAATGTCACTGCAAATTTTGACAATTTGGTCTTTGTCACGCCTTCCATCCAAGATTTTCCATAATGTCTTTGTTACATTCTTTTCAATATGCATAGGATCAAACAAATGCACAATTGAGAGTTGCTCATAGTAGGAAAACCTAGTAAATTGCGTAGGATAACTTTTTAGTCCTTTTAGAAGTTGGTCATTGATGCCTTGACAACCTTCACAAGCATCAATTACATCATCGGTAAACAAAACACAATATCAAACTATAAATTTGAAACAAAAACCATCAGATGGAATGACATTACCTTGATGATTTATTTTATTATATGCCAACTTCCATAGGTGAGGTTTCATTCTCCGTGGCTTTGATGTAGTCTCTTCTTTCCCATTGAAAAGATATTTTTTGGTAATTTGGTACTTATGATTTATGTGGAGAAAGTGTCTATTCTCATCGAACACCTGCTTTCTTAAACTTTTTGAATGATGAGATTTCATCTTTGGACCACAAACTGGACATGCAAATTTTCCCTTTGTTTGAAGACCTACAAGATCATGTATAATTGGATTAAATGTGTTAACTTTGTGTTAGCACTATAACATACAAAAAAAAAGGTGTTAAGAAGAGAACATACCACAAAAATGTGTTAGCCCAAGGGCATCATGTATTGTCCATACAAGCATTGCATGTAATTGAAATTGTCTTTATCCTATTGGTCTAGAGATGTCATACATAGTGACCCCATTCCATAACACCATCAACTCGTCGATAAGGGGCTCAATATATACATTGATATCTTTAACTTGGTACTTATTTAGTTGAATGAACAAAAATATTACATAATTATTATGACCATTTTGATGGATTATTAATAATAAATTAATTTAGATGACCATTAAATCAAAAAATGCTTGGAACAATCAGTGCCAACATTATGTGCTCCCTCTTTATGGACAACCAAGGAGGAATGTTATTGTTGATAACAAAAATAGGCTACACTGAGTAAGTAGATCTCATCTCTCCAAATGAATTGACACTGTCTGCTACTAATGAAAGCTTGAGATTACGAAGTTCTTCTTTAAAGTATGGCCATTTTTCATCTATTTCCTTAAATGCCAAAGCATCTGTAGGCATTTGCATAATGTCATCTTGACTTCTATTGTGTGCATGGTAATCCATAAATTGTGCCAAGCTATTGCACTTGAATAATCATTGCAGATGTGGAATAATGGGAATATGCCGAAGAACCTTGCAAGGCACCTTTTTTGTTATTTGATCTGATTGATATCTACTAATATGACAAATAGGGCATTCTGTTGCAAATTCATGATGTTTATGATATATAATATGATCATTCAGACATGCATGTATTGTTTAATACTCCATTCCAATATCTTTCATAATGGCAGATAATTCTTGGTACGAGCGAGGTAGAATGTTTGATGGTGGTAACAAACACTCACCTATCAACCTACGACCAAAAATATAATTTGTTAATTTAAAGAATATTAATTGCTACACGATTCACCCAATGTTAATTGTAAGAGAATTATGACTAAAATAATGAAAAAAGATGACATACCTTAACATATGTGTCATTGCTATGTTGGATAAACCATTCATAACCTTCAAGTTCACCAACAACAATATAGCGGCAAGAAGAGTTGTTTCAAAGCCTTCATAGAGGGGCTCGTGTGGCTTCTCAAGTATAGGTACATCAAGCTCTACATTAACATCATCATCATCATCATCATCATCTTTATCATCATGATTATCTTGATCATCATGATCTTCTTCATCATCGTGGTCTTCTTCCATGGTATCATTACCTTCTACTTCTATATTCACACCTCCATGTTCCCTCATTTGGAAATCCACATTCTCCGGATTGTCATGGTCCATAACATGAAACTCAGGGACGTTGACCTATATGAAAATGATGACCTTATATTAACCATGACCATGATGTCATCATCAAATCATGTCCTATGTATTTTATAAATTATTAAAATACATACCAATGGACAAAATTCATTTCCCCCTTCAATGTGACCATGTTGCCTACAATGTTCCTTAGTTGTTTTGATTAGATATCTTCGAGTCTTTAAGCCCTTACAAATTTTGTAGGGACAATAACATTTTCCATCACCTTTTCTTTTTAAGTTAGACCACAGTCTAGCAATTGTCTCCCTATTTTTTGTGCGTTGATATCATCAGACATGGTCTTTCTTGAATGGAATGACTCATTGGTGGAAGAAGGATGATTTGTTTGCAACCTGTAGATACAAATCATTACTGAACAACCATTTTCTCAACTATAATTTTCTCAATGCAAAGGGACATTTATCATACCAAATCAAAGTTTAGAAATGGACGGTTCTAATGCTTTGCCATTATAATAGCAATAGAGGGTGTATAGATAGAAAAATAGTTCTAAAGAGTAGATTTAAATAAACAAAATCAGGTAAATAACTAGGGAAACTAAATAACATTGTAGGACTCCTTGCCTCCATATATAGGCTGCTCTTAAGTAATGAAAACACAAAGAAACCTCTCCTAATCATATGAATACAAGCATGGAATAGAAAACTCTAACATCATTCTAAACTCTTCTATACTTTGCCCATATCCATTCCAATCCATTGATCCAATCCATTCATACTTCTACAGAAACAAATTAACTCACCAAAATGTTGTCATTCTGGGACAGACATACCATGTCCATAAAACTATACCAATAGTTGAAATAAAAGAAATGATTCATATGTTTCAAGGTAATAATGCAGTAATTGGGGAAGAACATCTAAGTTATTTCATCAATACTACACATGAATATGAGACAGACAATGAGGATGCCATGATAAAATTGTTTGTGAATTCCTTAAAAGAAAGTGCCAAAGAATGGTACAAAAATATCCTAGACAGTAGTACTATTTCTTCTAAATAGTGTGATGACTGTCCCAACTAGAGAATCACAACTTTATATTATAGGTTCTTCATGACACCTTTCAACTTGTCCAATTATGCAAACTGGCTTTCCTGGGGCAGCTGTATCTAGTTGTGAGATTTGCATATCTGATCTCTTAACATATTTACTAGAAGCCCTCATATTTCTCTCAATAAGAATAGTTGTGGCATAGGATACTTGAACTGTTTTTGGACCCTTGGATTTGGACTTGGATTTGAATTTGGTTTTGGTTAAAATAATTAGCCAGTAACTTGGCATTTAAAAAAAATACTAAATTAAAAATTTGATTTAAAGCTATTTCCTCTTTCTTTTCCATTGTATTCTTTATTTAAAGTGCTCAATATGTTTGACTAAGTTCCATATGTCCTATTATAGCTATATTGGGATAGTCATCACACTATTCCCCTAAGCACACTATGGCTTTGCCTTCTCATCCACAAGAAACTCTAACACCATTCTAAACTCTTCTATACTCTACCCATATCCATTCCAATCCATTGATCCAATCCATTCATACTTCTACACAAACAAATTAACTCACCAAAATGCTGTCATTCTAGGATAGTCATACCATGTCCATAAAACTGTACCAGTAGTTGAAATAAAAGGAATGATTCATATGTTTGAAGGTAATAATGGAGTAATTAGGGAAGAACATCTAAGTTATTTCATCAATACTACACATGAATATGAGACAGACAATGAGGATGCCATGATAAAATTGTTTGTGAATTCCTTAAAAGAAAGTGCCAAAGAATGGTACAAAAATATCCTAGACAGTAGTACTATTTCTTGGGAGGAGTTTACGAGTGTTTTTAGATTACAATATGGGGATCCGATCGATATCAAGTTTGCTATACATGAACTTACCACTATCAAAAAGGGCATCTATGAGACAATAGTTGATTTAAACAATAGATTTGTCACTACAATGAGAAAGTTACCACAAAACATCAAACATAAGGTGCATTTGATTGAAAGATTGGTCATTTTTTACAAGACAAAGGGTCCACAAATAGTTGAAGGATCCTATGCCACAACTATTCAGCTTACTGAGAGAAATATGAGGGATTCTCTAGTTGGGATAGTCATCACACTATTCCCCTAAGCACTATGGCTTTGCCTTCTCATCCACAAGAAACTCTAACATCATTCTAAACTCTTCTATACTCTACCCATATCCATTCTAATCCATTGATCTAATCCATTCATACTTCTACACAAACAAATTAACTCACCAAAATGTTGTCATTCTAGGACAGTCATACCATGTCCATAAAACTGTACCAATAGTTGAAATAAAAGGAATGATTAATATGTTTGAAGGTAATAATGGAGTAATTGGGGAAGAACATCTAAGTTATTTCATCAATACTACACATGAATATGAGACAAACAATGAGGATGCCATGATAAAATTGTTTGTGAATTCCTTAAAAGAAAGTGCCAAAGAATGGTACAAAAATATCCTAGATAGTAGTACTATTTCTTGGGAGGAGTTTATGAGTGTTTTTAGATTACAATATGGGGATCTGATTGATATCAAGTTTTCTATACATGAACTTACCACTATAAAAAAGGGCATCTATGAGACAATAGTTGATTTAAACAATAGATTTGTCACTACAATGAGAAAGTTACCACAACACGTCAAACATAAGGTGCATTTGATTGAAAGATTGGTCATTTTTTACAAGACAAAGGGTCCACAAACAGTTGAAAGATCCTATGCCACAACTATTCTTACTGAGAGAAATATGAGGGCTTCTAGTAAATATGTTAAGAGATCAGATATGAAAATCTCACAACTAGATACAACTGCCCCAGGCAAGCTAGTTTGCATAATTGGACAAGTTGAAAGGTGTAGTGAAGAACCTATAATATAAAGTTATGATTCTCTAGTTGAGACAGTCATCACACTATTTAGAAGAAATATTAATATAAAGAAATAGTACTACTGTCTAGGATATTTTTGTACCATTCTTTGGCACTTTCTTTTAATCATGGCATCCTCATTGTCTGTCTCATATTCATGTGTAGTATTGATGAAATAACTTAGATGTTCTTCCCCAATTAATGCATTATTACCTTGAAACATATGAATCATTCCTCTTATTTCATCAGGGATTGTGTTTGGGTAATTAGAAATTCCAAAGAAATCCAATTCATGTCTATATATTTCTACTCCTACAGGGTGTTTGAACTTTGAAAGAGACAAACCTTTGAGCTCGTATTCAAACTTGATGTCTAGGGTTTGGCACATTGCCAAACCATTGATTTCACTACTGAGTAATGAATTGCTACTGGCAACAGTTTTATGGAACTTGATCATTGTTATGGTTCCCGTGTTGTTGTTGATTTCTATTTTATTGTTTTTTATTTTCTCTCCCTTCAATAGGATGCATTGGTTGTCTATTTTATCAAGAATCTTGTATATGCTCTTGTGACCTAGCAGGTGAAACATGATATGTGCATTTGTGTTTAAGCATGCCAAAAATTCTCTTACGTGCATCCCTTAAATTTGCAAATGCCTTAAATTTGCAAATGCATTGGTTATACCAGATGTACAATGTCATGTTGCATCCTAAACAATGATATGTGCATTTTTGTTTAAGCATGCCAAAAATTCTCTTACGTGCGTCCCTTAAATCTACAAATGCATTGGTTATACCAGATGTACAATGTCATGCTACATCCTAAACCCTAGTTGCAGCCTTCATAATTCTCGGTCATAGCATTTACAAACCCTAGTCAAATTGTAGTCACCACTAAGAATACTCATTGATTCAATCGCCTACTAGCATATTACTAACAGAGATGACAAGAAAATGACAATCCAGTACGTAATGAAATATAGAAAACATGGAAGATACCTAAAACTCCATGGAAGATAAATGATGAAATGTGCTATTAACCTCAGGTGCAGGGCTCTTCACGACCTAGAATAAGCTCTGCTCCTTATCTTAGAAATGAAAATCCTAATTTGCATGTTGCAATGGTAAAAATGAAAATGAGAGTTGAAATGTTTTTTTTAAGTAATATGCCCATGCTCGTCAAAATTTTGACCGACATGGTAGTGGTGGAAATTTTGACCAACACGGGCATGGTTTAAAAAATAAAATAAAATTTCCTTCTATACCCCGACCAACCTAAACCATTTTCATTAATGGTTGATATTTTTCATAGAAAAATGATGTCAAATGTACTAGTGATGTCCTTGCACAATCCAAGATAGATCTATTTCTCCTTTCTGCTATACCATTCTATGGAGGTGTTCTAGGTGTAGACATCTGTCTTTTAATTCCTCTATCATTGCAAAACAAATTAAATTCATTTGATGTAAATTCTCCACCTCGGTCAGATCTAAGACATTTCAGGTTCCTACTTGTCTCCTTTTCAACTTTAGCCAAATACCACTTAAAATATTGAAAAGCTTCAAATTTTTCTTTTAGAAACATCACATGCATCATCCTAGTATGATCATCAACAAATAAGATAAAGTATCTAGCACCACAGTAACTTTGTACACCCATAGGTCCACAAAGATCAGTATGAACCAAATCTAAAATGTTTTCAGAAGTAAAGGATTTTCTCTTGAAGCTTGACTTTGTCATTTTTCCTAACTGACATTCCTTCCACATCACATTCTTAGGTTTCTTCAATCTAGGTAGACCTCTTACCTTTTTCTTCTTACTTATCTCTACTAGATTGTCAAAGTTATCATGACACAACCTTTTATGCCATAACCAAATATCATCAAATTGTGCAATTAAACATGTTTCTTCAGATAGGTCAAGATAGAATAAATTACCTCTAGTCTGATCTCCACTTCCAATCAGTTCTCTAGTAGCATTAAATATTTTAGCTTGCTTGTGATGAAATTCCACTCGGTAACCAGTTTTGTTAAGCTGAGCAACACTTAACAAATTGTAATTAAGACCTTCAACCCAATATGCATTTTCACAAGATATTTTATCAATCAGTTTAATCAAACCTTTTCCTCTAACAGGACATGGTGCATCATTACCAAATTTTACACTTTTACCTCTATAATGATGTAAGGTATCAAACTTATTTTTGTCACCAGTCATGTGATGTGAACGACCACTGTCAATAATCCATTTATCATTCTTGTTCACATAGGATATCAATGCAATTTTCTCATCCTCATCAGATTCATCTTCATTGCAACATAAATTACCTCAATTTCAAAATCATCACTATTAGTGTCAGTCTCTTTTTCAGTAATGTAAAAAGATTTCTTACCTTTTCCTTTGTAGTCTCTGTTCCATCAGTAGCTTCTATCATCTTTTCTATCTTTGTATTTGCTTTTCCTTTCATCATCTTTATCCTTCCTGTCAGGACATCTAGCAGCTATATAACCAACTTTATTACATGCAAAACATATAATAGGGAGTTTACCTTTATACTTTCCTTTTCCCCTTCTTAGTCTTCTAGCCATAAGATCTTCTAGATCTTCTAGGTCTTCATCAAAAGTGTCACTGTCACTTTCACTATCATTTTCAATTTCACTTTCACTGATGCATCTTTCCTTTTCTTTCTTTAGCTTATTTAGAACTAGCTGTGACTTGAAAGAAGATTTAACATTTCCAATGCTTCCAACAGTAAAATTATCATAATTAGAGAGTTCAAAAGCAGTTAGCTTACCAACCAAACTTTCCAAAGTAAGTACATAAGCAAAGTTACATCTAGATTCTTGAATAGTTGAGATCTTAATAGCATATATAGGACACAAGGTTCTTAGTACTTTCCCAATTATAGTTTCATCATCAATAGCCCCATTTGCTCCTCTAATAGCATTCACAACTTCTTTTATTCTACCACAATATTATGCAATGTTTTCACCTTCTTGCATTCTCATTTCATCAAAATTACCTCTAAGACTCTCGGCCTTTGCTTTCAGCACATTCAAGTCACCACCATAGATTCTTGCAAGAGTGTCCCACATATCTTTTGTAGTTGTACAGTCCTTAATGTCCTCAAATTCTAGATAACTTAGGGCAGATGCAATTTCCAACATTGCCTAATTATGTTCTTGCTTAGCTCTCATTTCTTCAGCAGTCAAAGGTGTGATAGGTGAGACATAGTTGTTCTCAATGTAGTACTTTGCAGAGTCACCAATATTGGCCAGATGCAGCTTCATCAAGCTTTGCCATGCAGGGAAGTTTTTCTTATTCAACTTTGATACCTCCTTCTTATACATCCTGATCATTTGCTTCAAGCCCCTTTAAACTTGATTCTGTCAACACTAATAATAAGAAAATTAGCTCTGATACCAATTGTTAATATGATTTATAACAACAAAGAGGGGGGGGGGGGGGTGAATCAGTTGTTCTCAGGTCCTGATGTATAAAACAATCTTAAAAAAAATTATCCTTAAATCAGATCCAAAACCAAAACAAACTCGGTCATCACTGATTCAATAATAGAAACATCTAACAATGCATTCGACTACCCAGCTGTAACTTAACTTGCAAAACATAGTAATGTTCAAACCAAAACATTCACACAAGTATAAACACCAAGATTTATAGTGGAAACCCAATTTGGGAAAAACCACTTTGTAACATGCTACGATTATTTTCACTCTTCTGAAGTGAGCTCGATAAAAAGCCAACCCTGTCAAAGGTTACAATACACACTGTCAAATGTGACCCGGTTAAAGGATTTTAATCACCTTGTTAAAAGTGAGCCTAGTCATATGACTTACATACACTCCATTAGTATGCAACCTTGTTCAAAGGATTTAACATATGACTATTAGGTAAACCTCTATTAAAAGGATTTTGATTGTTACAATGGTTAGAAAGTAGCAGCAATATTATCTAAAAAATATACAACTCACTTTGCAAATATCAGATCTGATTCCGTACACTAATGCTAGTTTACTGACTTTGAAACTTTTCCATTTCCATCTCTGATCTGCTTGGAACTTTTCTTCAAGCAATCACCACACTTCTCCTTCAGCCTTTTTTTCTTATTCAGTCAATAAAACTTTCCACTTCTAGCATTCTCTGTTCTCCATGTACATACATATCAAAATGTTCAAGTTCCCTTATATTTTCCTCAATTAGGTTAACTCATCTTTTGCCACTCAATCTCATTCGCAGATCTTAGGGTTAGGTTAGATTCATTGAATCTACCCGCTTCATGTTCTTCGGCTCCTTTTCTAGAATCATCTCAAATCTCTTAAAGATTTACAATAAAACATTTTATAATGCATTTAATGCTTCCAAACAATCAATAAATAAAGTCAACACATTTTACATAATCCAAGAATTCAACAATGTTGGCTCCAAAATTAAATTCTCTTCAAATATAAAATTACTAATGCTCGGTCAATACTGTGATTGTTCACTCGGTCTTCATGTAGAAAGCTCAGTCATTATTAAAATTGTTTCCTCGGCTTACACTGTCTTCCTTGGCAATTAACTAATGCTCGGTCGACACTATAATTTTGCTCGGCATATACTAACTCAGTCGACACTAACATCACTCGGCTTAAACATGATTTTTCCATTCTTTACTCAGTTAAGCCTACCAGTTTAGTCTTCAGTCTTACTAAGATAAACAATACATTATCTCATCATAGTGCAACATAGTCAAGTACACTTTGTAATATCAAGATAACTCAACCTTTCCCTAGGTACTATTGTTACCAACCTTTCTTAGCCCCTTAGCAACACTTAAAAAGATATAGTACTTTCCTAAGTAGCAACAGTCTTACCAATTAAGGTTTGACATCAATGACAATACAACAATTGTTTCAATTGTAGTTTCCAACAGATAGCTCCTTAAAAATGTCCACCATTAAAGTACATATAAGGAAAGACATCAAGACATTTGTCACAACCAACATCAAGATAAGTTTCCAGAGTAAAATTTAAACCTTTTGGATACCATAATCCAAAATCTTTTATGCCCTTCAAATATCTAAAGATCCTCTTTACTACAATAACATGTTACATTTTCAGTTCTTACTAAAATCTAGCTGCTAAGCTATACCATATATAATATTTGTTCTAGTAGCAGTCAAATACAATAGTCCTCCAATTATTGATTTATACTTACTTGCATCATCTTTTGGTGAATCATCTTCTTTAGTCAGCTTACATATGATAACAAGTGGAGTACTTACTAGTTTGGAATTCTCCAAACCAAAATTCTTCAATAATTCTTTGATATACTTGGATTGAGAAATACAAATTTCTTTATTGTTCTAATTTACTTGTAATCCACGAAAGAAATTCAACTCACCAATTATAAACATCTCAAATTACTTTTATATCTCCTCTACAATTATTTTGCACAAATCATCTTTTCCTCCAAAAATTATGTAATCAACATAAACCAAAACATTTAAGATCCAATTTGAATAAATTATGTAATATAAATCACTGAACTAGTAGATCCTTTCTAAAATACTTGTCCAAATAGATACTTATCCAATCTTCCATACCAAACTCTAGGTGCTTGCTTTAATCCATACAATATTTTCTTCAATCTACATACAACATTTAGATCCTTTTCAAAATTGAATCCCTCTAGTTGTTCAATGTAGACTTCTTACTTCAATTCTCCATTCAAGAATGTTTTTAACATCCATCTAATAAACCTTGCAATATTTAAATGTTGCAAATGCTAAGAATATCTGGATTGCCTCATTTGGGCAACAGGGGCATAAGTTTATCAAAATCAATAACTTCAATATGAGTGGAGCCCTTGCAAACCAATCTTTCCTTGTTTCTCATTGCCTTTCCATTTTCACCCAACTTGTTTTAAAATATCCATTTTTTTACTAATCATATATTCTTATCAGTTGATATGAGTACAAGTTACCAACTTTGATTCTTTTCTATCTGATCAAGGTCTTCTTTCATTTCTCTTACCCAATTTTGATCATTACATGCTTCTTCCACAGTTTTAGGCTCAATTTTTTAAAGTAAACAAATAAAACTTGCTCTTGTACTACTCTACTTCTTTTAATAATATATTTATTCTTATCACCTATAATTTGATTCTCTAAATAATTTCTCTATACATACCTTGGGGTCTTAGATGTAGATTTTGGAGTCTATCTTGTCTCTTGTTCTACTTTTTTGTCTTATTTTCTATTTTCCTTTGTATTAGATTAATATTCAAGGTGTTTCTCAAAAGTTTTCTGAACATCTTCATCAACCTTTACATTTACACCTTTAAATATTTTATTTAGTCTCTTTTTGTAACATCGATACACTTTTCTCTTTGTAGAATATCTTAGAAATATAACTTCATCAACTCTATTGTCAAACTTGCCAAGGTTGTCTTCATCTTTGTGAATGTAGCATCTGCTCCAAAAAATCTTCAAGTATTTCATTGTGGGTGCCCTTTAATGCCATAGCTCATATGATTTCTTCCCATACTTCTAGTAAAGAACTATGTTAAGTGTGTACACATTTGTATGAATTGATTCTCTCCAGAAGACTTCTAGTTAACCTTCCTCTTTGATCTTTTTCCTTGATGCTTCTTGCATTGTCTGATTCATTATTTTCAATACACCATTCTATTGTGGTGTTCTAGGGACTTAATACTATCTTTTAATGCCATGTCTTTGACAAAAAATGTCAAATTCATCAAAAGTAAACTCTCCTCCTCTATCATATCTCAAAAATTTAATCTTCCTACCAACTTCATTCTTAACTCTTTCTTTAAATATCTTGAATTTTTCATATGATTTCTCTCTTAGAAATGCAACCCAAGATGATTTGGAATGATCATCATTGAAAAGTATGAAACATCTCTCACCTTGTAAGCTTCTTGTTCTGGCAAGACCACATACATCAATGTGCACGAGATCTAGTAAATTGGTAGATGAATGATCTTTTTCCTTGAATGAATTTCTTGTGTACTTTATTTCCAAGTTCATCCCTTGCAAATAATCATGTATGGTTTACATAGTCTTGGTAAATCTCTTACTGCACTTGATAAATTTATCCTTACCAAGTTGTCAAAATTGATGTGACACGTCCTCTGGTGTCAAAGTGAATTGTCATCGACCTAGATAATAAACAAGTTTATGTATCTCCTTCAAGTTGATACATATTCCTTCCTATTCTCTTGCCAACTACAATAACTATTCTGAACTTCTTTCATATCTCACAACCTTTATTCTTCAATACAACATCATAGCCATTTTCACACATCTGTCCAATAGTCAAAAAATTGTGACACTTGAACCCTTCACATACTAAACCTTTTCAGTGTTATGCTTTCTATCAAAAGTAATATAACTAATTCCAAAAATATATGATACTTTATCATTACAAAAACTAACATGACCACCATCTTATTTCTCAAGTTTTCACCAGTCGTATGATTTGAAAATCCACTATCAATCAACCATTAATTCTTATTTCTTCTAACAAATAATGCAATCTTAGTATTATCATCAAATTCCTACTAAATGCTAGAAATATCACATCTAGGATTTTATTCTTCTACAAAGAATAAACAATCCTCTTGTTCCGATTCATCATCTAACATACTAACATCTTCATTAACAAAGTAGGCCTTCTTATTGAACTTCTTAAATTTTTTCCTAGATCCTTTTTCTGAACACCTAGTAGCTAAATGACCAATTTTCCCACATCTAAAGAATTTAAGAGGTAACATACCTTTGTATTTTCTAGTACATTTCTTTAAATTACTTGAAAAATTCACTTCCATATCATTTGAATTGTCATCATTCAGATCTTCCTCTATCTTTGTAGCTTTAAAGGTTGTCTTAGATCTACTCTTATATTATTTGAATTTCCTCAACTCAAACATAGTTAGGGTGCCAAATAATTGTTCTCTAGTAAACTTCATTGGATCATAAACTTCCTCAATAGTCAAGATATTATGACTATATCCCTCTAGAAAGGTCATCAAGATCTTCTCCATAACATATTCATCAGTAATAGTACCTCCTTGATTCTTGACTTCATTCACTACACTGTCAAACCTCTAAAAGTAACTTAATATCTTTACCAAATTTTTCCATTCTCAAATTCTCATATTGACGCATAGTTGTTAGCTTCTTAGATAACTTAACTCTATCATTCCCTTCATAGACCTCTTTCAATTTTTCTAAAACTTCATAGGCAGTGTTCAATGAAATAACCTTAGTCAACTTAGTTTTTGATAAAGCACTAAAAATTGCATACTTTTCTTTCTCATTCTCCTCATACGCTGAAATTTTGTCTTGAGTACTAGAGTCATTTTGAGGTGGAACATACTTCATCTCCATAGTTTTCCAAGTAATGTAGTTGATTGAAACCATGTATCCTCTCATCTTCTCTTTGGACAAAAAATGCCATCATATCCATCAAACATAAGAATATACAATTTTCGCACCATTGGATCTATCTCAAGATGTTAAGCTCTCTCCAAGGAACCAAAGCTCTGATACCAATTATTGAACATGCACAATAAATGAGAAGAGAGGTGAATCAATTATTATCAAGCAATTTCCTTAACCTTTTTTAATCTAGTAAATACTTAAAGCAATTAGAAATGTATAATAAATATGAACATGAAAGCACAAAAATATCAATACCATGAACACCAAAATTTACATGAAAACCCAAGATGGGAAAAACCATAAAGAAGATAATTCTCATGAAAAGAACACTATTTAAGGTGATTTTAACAAAGGCTCACTACTAATTTGATCACTACTGGTAGGCTCACTAGCAGTTGGCATAACTACCTAGAAATTAGAAAGGCTCACTGCCAGTACAAATAAGCGCACTACTAGTACCACACGGGCTTCACTTAGTGAACCTAAATTATAGAACGTGTATTTGTGAATCCCCCTATTTTCAAAAAATATTTCCCCAAACTCCCTTTTTTTCACCCCCTCCAATACCCTTCCAATACTCCCCACACCTATTTTCCTATATAAACCCCCACCCCCAAAAAAACCCCTCCCTCCTATTTAGGCAATATTTTCCCATTTTAAATTCCCCAATATGAATGCACATGATAGTGTATTTCCCCTTCATTTAAGATGTTGTGGCTAGTACAAATAGGCTAAATACTAGAATATAAGAAATAAAAATGAATCCACCACTGAAGTTACTCTCACCAATAATCAACATCACATAAATGATATAACAGTCAACTACTGGTTGTAACAACTCACGTATACATAAACATATAGATCTTCCCTTGTATATTCATTTTGTATATTACTCATGCAATAAATAGAATCATTGGTCTCTTATACTATTCCATGCCAAAAACTAGGTTGATCTAATCCAATTTTAAATAGGTCACATCAAAGGATTCCCATGGTGATAAGGAATGAAACGTGGACCACCTCACTCAATACATCACTCATAACAATACACTACACCATCACCGAGATCTTTGGAACCAACGTATAGGATCTATACTTTACAATACAAATACTTGGACTGAAGCACAACAACAACTTTCTAGATAGGACCAAGCACAAACAAATTAACCACATTATATTGCAAGATAAATGGGACCAATACCAACATGACTAAAGATAAATATTTATGACACACCATCCAAAGAACACTCTACCAAATCACCAAAAAATACAATTAACATCTATACATAGGATATGTTGATATCAATGAAAATAATTAATGACAAAAAAATGATAGTATCATCCTCACATTCTAACAATATTCTCTATTAGGGGTTTCATCTCTAAAGGGTTAAGACCCTTAGGTACACCCAAAAATCATGACCGTAAAATATAGAAGTAACATTCCACTAAACAACTTTATTTGATAGTAAGGATGAAGAATCTAGAGCCCTATTTTTGGAATCCACAAGAGCACTATTCTACTGTACCATGCATGCATCCAAATTTTATAAGGTTCCTATCAAAACATCCTTAGCATGCACCACAAAACCTCTATTCATATTAAATCTATATTGAAAGAACATAATTTGTATGCCAACATTACTCAATCTAAACTTATAGAAAGAAGATTTAGTTTCAAACTCAAGATGTGCATAACACTATCAATCCCTTTGATTCTAACATTAGGGTATCTAATATTGACTGTTGCATGACCAAAAACCCTCAGATAAGAGTCATCACTAAGATGCAACTTCCCACCATCATATTCTTCATTATTTGAAAACCAACACCAATGTGAGGTCATGTGAAAAGATCCACTTTAATATATTAGCCACATATCTTTAGACACATCTATTTCCAAGGATGCAATAAATTCTCTATTGTCATCTTGAGAGGATTTATCTAATCTGAAGTAGAGGGCCTCTTCTTGTTATTCTTTTGTTCCTTACATTATTTAAAAGAATGACTACTTTCTCATAGTTTGAACACTTTGATTTAGACAATCCAGGAGTCTTAGATCTCCCATAGGACATGGAATTGCCTCTTTTTTCTTTCTTTACCTTCTTCTTTCCTTTCTCTTTTGATTTACCAAAACCAAAATAGCGTCCTTAGATGACTTTGATTTCTTCCAACACACCTCTTAAAAAATTAGTAATGTTACCACCTCATTCATCTTAAAATTGGTGGTTTACAAGGTGGTCCTACGAGTAAGACAAAGAACACAATGGAAGCAAACAATGTTCATCCTCCTTGATCTTATCACTAATAGAACTTTGCTAAGCAACTATCATGTTAAATAAATTGAGATGATCAACAATAGATACTACATAATCCATATTCAAAGAATGTATATTATTTCTTAGGAAAATCTTGTTTACTAGGATATTGTTTGATAAACATCTGCAATATTCTTCCAAAGAAGTTTCACAATATTTTCCTTGAGGTATTTGATAACATAAAATCTACCAAATAGAGCCTTAAAAGGCCCTTATCTTTTTGATCCATTGTATCCCAAAAATAGTATGTTGTAGTATGAGGTTTTGTTCTAGATATTGCATTTATATATCTTGATCTATGAGAACGTCTTCCATTGTTAACTTCCATAGTTTAAAGTTATTTCCATTAAATATCTCCATATCATTTTTTTCAAATGTGATTTCCATCTACATTGACCAACAATAAGACTTTGAAAATACTATGTTAAAGATCCCATTTTAACTGACATCAGTATAAAAATTATATTACCCAACATTTGGACCAAAAGTGGTCAGGATAGATGACACCAATTGAAAGGAAGCTAAGGTGTGAGAAACACTTCCTAACACTAATACAGTGGAGGAGCTAGTGTAAGTTTTCTTTACAAATCATAACTATTACAAAATAAGAAACATATTCATAAGGAG
Source organism: Chamaecyparis obtusa (assembly GCA_027943335.1). Lineage (NCBI taxonomy): Eukaryota > Viridiplantae > Streptophyta > Pinopsida > Cupressales > Cupressaceae > Chamaecyparis > Chamaecyparis obtusa. Next base: position 249,242 of record BSBK01003436.1, on the reverse strand, counting down.
AAGATAAAATTCATAAAAATATACCATAATGAGCACATGATATATGCATCAAAAGCCCTTCTGAGAGAAAAATCTTACACTTCACTAGCACAATAGTTTGTATTACTAAAACAATAGTTACAATACAATAGAAGTACACTATATCTGTTATAGCCGTTTACTATCAGCCCACAATATGGATTAATTAGATAATAACATAACATTCACTTACAATACATAACATACATAATGATTTCCAATACCACCTTATATATAGAAACACAAGTCAAGAGGTAGCTTCTAGATGTAGATACAAGATGAGGTCATTCCAAACACTTGGCACATTTTTATAGCCACCTAAAGCTTGCAAATGACACGTGGACATCTCTAAATGAATCCTCATTCAAGCTTCCTAAGTTGGAGGCCCAAGATTTACCACCTTTAGGAATGGGCCAAATGCTCTTACACATCTTAAAACTATCATACACCAAACAAAGGAACCAAAGTCACCGAACAACAAAGAAAGGTTTAGGCACCAAGCGAAGTTAACCGAAATACAAATAAAGAACACTGAGCAAGGAACATATATTAAATAAGGATTGAATTGACATTTAATGATTAGCTATGATGAGTTGGATGATCATGATGACAAGGATAATTAGTTACAAGATATATATGGACAAAAAAATTCATTGTGAAGATCTACGACAAGATCTAAATGGAAAAAAGAGATGGAACAAGTTTCAAGAAAAGTTCAAGTTCCTAGGTGAAAAGAAAATGTGTTACCGAGATCTAGATTCAAGGTATAATTAATTGGGTGGTTAAGATTGATTAAAGGAAAATTTAATAGAGGAGATTACAAGGCAAACATTGTCTATATAAAGGATAGATTTTTATGAGCAAATGGCTGGAAAATTGAATAGTTGAAGGGTCACTGATTGTTGCAGTGAAGAAGGAACAAAGAGATTCTGAGTGGGAAAAGAAGGATTTGATGAAGTGTTGAAGTTAGTGGATAATGAAGAATTGAAGTGAAAATTGAAGAGCACACAAAGGATCTGATTGAGAAAAGATAGTTGCAAATCTATAGGTCAATTTATTTACTGTTGCTTACTAGAATTTGTAACAGAGAAATCTCTTAACAAAGTGGAATTAATAGTCCTATTGTAAAATCCTTGAAAAAGGTAACATTCTAAAGAGTGTTTGAAGCCATCTAACAAGGCCACCTCTAAAGGGTGAAGATCCTAACATATCCAAGGTAAATCCCTTAACCAGGTCACTCCTAACAATGTGCATTGTAATCTTTAACCAGATTGGCTCTTAAACGGGAATACTTCAGAACAATATTTTCTTAGTGGGTGACAAGTCCCAGAGTGGTTTTTCCTAAAGATGGGTTTCCATGTTAAATAATGGTGCTACATGTGATGCATGATTTGTTTGAATGATTTATTGATTGTCATAGTTTATTTACTATTGTTGGTAAATAGTGAAGTTTGTTTACCGAGATGCTATTGAGTTAATTAGAGAAATGTTTTTAGGCATTTGGAATCAGGGATTATTGATTCAACCCCCTCTCTGTAATCTAACACTTTGATTAGTGATACTCATATGAGAAGCTTTCTCTGCAAGTACAATGTATCAAGTTGTTTATGCTTTAATAATATATTTGATGACTTTTGGTGTTTTTTTCTCTCGAAATGGTTTTCCCCATGTTAATCATTATGATGAGGTATGTGTGCTATTTATGTTTATTTGTGTTAAGTTTTTGTAACTATTGTAAATTCCTAAAACATTTTATGCATAACTCTCCTCTCAAGGTTATTGTAGGAAGTTGTTTGGTACCTTAACTTCCTTACAAGTTACATTGGAACCTTATAAAAAATTGGCTCATTTGGATTTAGAATTAATATTTATGTATTGTATATTGAAATATTGAATATTACAAGATTGGTCTACTTAACTACTAATAAACAAAATTGTAAAACCAAAAAGTAGTCGAGCCATCTAATAAATAAATTTCATCAAGTATCATAGGAGCCCATCATAACCTCTTCATTATTTGAGTTTGGGGCCCATACAAAGGATCAGTCCACCTCTCATGAATAGGTAGCCCTAGAAACCACCTCTAAGAGTCAAATACCTCACTTGGCCTTTGAGTGTTAGATAGTTTCATATGCTCTAGAAGTATTGATTATGAATGGTATCTAGGGTTCATTTTAGTTGTTGGTTATGTAGGGTCTAATCTCATAAAACAAGTGAAAAAAAATACCAACCATGTCCAAACAATTCCTCAAGACCCCACACCATTTCACCTTTTCTACCATGTCCATTACCATTTTAATACACTTCTCGTCCTCCCCATAATCAAGAAATGTACCTAGAAACATTGAGGCCACTTCAAAATTCACATGGTATTTGTGTATGGTATATACATATAAGTCACATAGAACTATTTTGATGGCATACAACATAATAGATGCCCAACTCTTGAGTATCCTTTCCAATTTGGCTTTTGTAATAACACCCTTGAAAACCATCCGGTACTTTATTGCCATGAGACAAATAGTTGTATCCATAATCGAGCAATAAAGCAATGAAATGAGAGGCTATTAACATGATAATTTGAAGGGGCCTCGTAATAATTTCTCATCATGTTCCTCCTCTCACATTTTAGAGTAAGGGATTAGTTTACTATAATTATTATTTTGCGTGTTGTGATACATTTAGTGGTAGTAAGAAGGGGTTGACATAGCTACTTGTCATTTCCAAGAACATATCATTACAACACATCAATAACCTAGTTGGCTAATTCATTAGCCTTACTATATGCATAAGAGATCTTATAATATTTGAAACTTGATAAGATCTTTTGAATAAACAACACGAGCTTATTTAATTATCAATTAGAAGTGGATCTACAGTGGATTGCATTAATGGTGATCATAGTGGATTCCATTAATGGAAATCATACAACCACCTTCCTAGTGAATTAGATCTTTTCTTAATGTCTTGCACATTTGTGAGCTCAAGAGAGTTGTTTGGAATTTAACTTCATTGTTTTTTCCTTTGCACATTTTTTTGCTATCATGGCTAATATGTTTCCTTCATGGTCCTTGATTACACAACATGATCCATATTTACTTGAATTTGTAAGGGACACCCTTTCAAAATTTACTTCAATCCACTCTATATTTGGTGGCACCCAATGAACATCATCTTTCACATTGACAATAAGATGAACCAGAACAACCCCATGAACCTCAATATGAAATATGATAATTGCATATATAATTTATTCAAGCTTATTTACTTATAACTAAATATCATTATCAACGTTAAGGATATCTAAATTATATTCACTTCTTCAGTTTTATATTCACTTTTCAAAATGAAGTTAAACTTGGGGATCTACATGTCATTTCCAAGAACACATCATTGCAACACATCAATAACCTAGTAGGCTAATTCATCAACCACTTCATTAGCCTTACTATATGCATAAGAGATCTTATAATATAAATGAAACTTGATAAGGTCTTTTGAATAAACAACACAAGCTTATTTAATTTTCAATTAGAAGTGGATCTACGGTGGATTGTATTAATGGTGATCATAGTGGATTCCATTAATGGCAATCATAGAATCACCTTCCAAGTGAATTAGATCTTTTCTTAATGTCTTGCACATTTGTGAGCTCAAGATAGTTGTTTGGAATTCAACTTCATTGTTTGTTCCTTTGCAAGTTTTTTTTGCTATCATGACTAATATGTTTCCTTCATTGTCCTTGATTACACAACATGCTCCATATTTACTTGAATTTGTAAGGGACGCCCTTTCAAAATTTACTTCAATCCACTGTGTATTTGGTGGGACCCAATGGACATCATCTTTCAAATTGACAATAGGATCACCCCGAACTACCCCATGAACTGATATGAAATATGATAATTGCATATATAATTTATTCAAGATTATTTACTTATAACTAAATATCATTATCATATTAAAAAATTAAAATATTTTTGAAAACAAAATTCTTAAATATTTAATAAGTACACTTAACATCATTTACTAATATTAAAATATAAAAATAAACAATTTAAATCATTTTTTCTTATTGAACACGTAATTATTTAAAAAAAAAACACTTAATAAAACTTATCCTCAACACACATTGACATACATCACTATGTTTACTTACAAAGACAATTATTAAACTCCATCTTCTATTAATTTCAAAACTTCACAAAATGACATTAACACGGCTTAATTTATTCCAACATTTATATTATTACTTGAAATCCTGTCTTCATAAAAATCAGTCCAAATCCAATTCACTACCTACAAATATAATTATCAAACTCTATCTTCTATTAATTTCAAAACTTTAATAAAACCTATCCTGACACACATTGACATCTATCACTAAGTTTACTTACAAAGACAATTATTAAACTTCATCTTCTATTAGTTTCAAAACTTCACAAAATGACATTAACAGGCCTTAATTTATTCCAGCATTTATATTATTAAATGAAATCCAGTCCTCATAAAAATCAGTCTAAATTCAATTCACTACCTACAAATATAATTATCAAACTCCATCTTCTATTAATTTCAAAACTTTACACAATGATATTAACACGCGTTAATTGATTCGAGCATTTATATTTTAAATTTCAAGTAGAAATCTTGTCCGCGTAAATTTGAGGCCCAATCCAAGTAATCTCGCTAAAACTGGTTTATCTCCAATAGAATCTGTTTCCTTGCGATTTGGCGGTCAGTTCAGCCGCTAATGAAGTCAAAACTGAAAGTAGTTAGCTAAACAATGTGCTGGCTAAAAGAACGCCAATTCTTTACCTACAAACTAGATCATCCAGACACTCAGATGCAACAAACCACCAATTTAGAGTGCAAAGTCACTGAAAATTATGTGCTTATATATACACAAGCTTGTTTGTAATGCAGACCGCAAAAAGAAATTGTGAAGATGGAGTTGTTGCAGCAGACAATGATGCTTTTTGTACTGTTTCTGGCTCTGGGTATGGTTGAATGTGAAAACCCATACAGATTTTTCACTTGGAATGTAAGCTATGGGACCATTTGGCCTCTGGGTGTTCCACAGGAGGTAAGGTTTTTGAATCTGTTGGATTATAAAGCTATTGAAGTTTTTGCTTCAGTATTGTTTGGAGGTTGAAGTTCTAATAGATCAGTAATCATAAAACATAATATGAACATGATTTTAGGGTGGCTAAATTGAAAATATCAACTTTGAGAAGCAATGCTTCAACGTTAAAGGATATCTGAATTATATTCACTTCTTCAGTTGTATATTCACTTTTCAAAATGAAGTTAAGCTTGGGGATCTTTATCTTAGGAAACTGGCTTAAAGTGAATCGAAAAATTGGTTACTTCCATGTTATTCAAGCATCTTCATACTAGAAGTTTGATTCTTCATGAAATTGTTCACATTTAGTTTGGTGTTATTCCATTTATTTGATGTGACAAAGTGGTAATTATGCTACATAGATGAATGCTGAATATTTTGACTAATTTCTTATTATCCATATGAAGCATTCAAAACATTTATGCAATGGCAAAACAGAAATCTATTTGGGTCCGTAAACTATAGCTTCTACTTTGCTATGCCTTTAAGCATTGGTATGGATAGACTACTAATGATCAATACTTTGATTAATTTTCTTCAATTACCTATATGAAGTATTCAAATATATATGCAATGGAAAAAAACATGGGATCTACTTGGGTCTCTATACAATGGCTTGTGCGTTGCTGGGTTTTATAGGCATTGGTATGGATAGACTTCCTACACACAAGTTTTCAATTGTTATATCAAATCTTTTTATAATGGAGATAAATAGGAGTAGTAGAGACAAAAGCTATAGAATCTATTTATAGTTCAAGTATTTAGAATGTCAGAAATCTCTTTTCCAAAGTTCTTGTGATACAATTTAGAGTTTGTTTACAGTTTTATAAAAAAATCAATTACCATTTTTTTTATGTACATTATATTGTCAAATTTAAAATGGGGGATGATGCTCGTGTCCTAGACAGATTTTGATGAAATGAATACCCCTTCAATCTTTAACTCTTAACTGAAAAAATTCTGAATTTCCCCCCACCCAAAAATTTAAAAAATATTTGATAGAAATTGAAGATGATATTTATTTTCGATACCTCCTTCCCATGAGATAAAGGGCAATTCTAACTACTCTAGCGGCTGTCAACTGAAGTTACCATTTCCAGCACCATCAATCTCTTAACTTCAGATTTCAACTGTTTGGAGGGGTCAAGGGTTGCTAAAAATAACCTTATCAGGTAGTTCCATTTTATTACCCTGAGCATTTTAAAAAAATATACATCTTTGCTGACGACAATTCTTCAGTTTTGAAGAGAATATGTCAGTGTCTTTAAGATTAAAGCTTTTTCATTGTCATACTAGTCTTTAATAAATAAATCGGTACTTATTTCATGCGTCCGCAATATAACAAACGAACTAAGTTTGATATATGGATTCCATTTTCTATATATCTCTGAATTTTTAATCACAAGTTCCTTTTTGTCATTGTTATACAGAGATTCGAATTGATTTCCAAATGTTGGTGTTCATCACATTTTAAATGTCTTATATATTTTACCATACTCTTAAATATGAAGCTCCCTTGAAGAAAATTAGAATGTGCGTGCTGATTAGGTTTTTAATTTGGGCAGGGGATCCTCATCAATGGCCAATTCCCAGGTCCTCAGATCGATTCGGTGACAAATGATAATATTGTTATCAATGTCTTCAACAATTTGAGGCAGCCGTTCCTGATTACTTGGTAACGGATCTTGCATTTGGAAATATTTACATAGTCCATGATTGAAACATTCATTGGTTGTTGGTTGTCATTTTTTTTTATGTTATACTCAGGAATGGGGTCCAACATCGAAAAAACTCATGGGAAGATGGGGTGCTGGGAACCAATTGCCCAATTCTTCCTGGCAAAAACTTCACCTATAAATTTCAAGTTAAAGATCAGATTGGGAGTTACTACTATTTTCCTTCAACATTATTCCACAAGGCAGCTGGAGGGTTTGGAGGATTGTCTATCGCAAGCAGGCCTTTTATCCCTGTTCCCTACCCTACTCCTGATGGGGAGTACACTCTTCTTATTGGGGATTGGTACACAAAAAATTCTTCTGTAAGACAAAACAAAAACCCTAACCTCTGAAATTGATTTTTTCTTGAATTAACTTATGGGGATTCTGATTAGCATTGGGTATCACCAGGACCTGAGAAGAAAACTTGACAAGGGAATTTCTTTGGGCGTACCTGATGGTGTTCACATAAACGGGCTTGGTAGCAACTCTCGTACGACCATCAATGTTGATGCAGGTATTCTTTCTTTTTTAATTGAAGAGTTTTTCTTTCTTTTTTAATTGTGGTGTTTTTGGCTTAAACATCATATTTTAAGCTTTGATTTATTTAACTTTCTTATTTGAAATCACACTAATAGATACATTCTATTAGAAAAGCTAACCTAAACATATCAATACTTAAAGCATATTGCTTATATTTTAAGTACTATCAGAGGCACAGTTTGCAAATTCTGCAAGTACTCTCAGAATTGGTGAGTACACTTTATATTTTTTGTTTGAAGAGTTTTTACAAGTTTAATTCTTGCATTGTTATACAAATAAAAACATGGTATACACATAAAAACATGGGTAAAAATGTTGATGATGCAGGTAAAATGCTGATTCAAATGCATTTTTCACATGTTTTAAAAAAATTCTTTAAGAATTTTTAATTTAGTACTTTCTAAATTGCTGAATTTTTGTTGAGTAAATTAGTCAAGTTTTTGCAGAGTTAAAATTTTAGAATTATAATCAGAAGCAATACTATTATCCACTGATTATATGATAATTGAGTAAGGTGATGTCATCCTCCATAACATCTATTGCTTTCAGGGTTGGCAGCTGCCTATAAGTCATATAAGTTCAATTTAATTTGTTTAAAATTTTATTAGAAAAACCAAAATATGTAGTAATACTATTTTTCCAATGATTGGATGCTAATTGAGTGAGATGATGTCATCCTTCAGGGTAGCCAGCTACCAATAAACCATGCCAACTTTTAATTTGTACCTTTGCAAGGTTGCATCTTCCTGCTTTGCAAAACAAAACTCTTAGCTTTGAACTTTTCTGTTCATTGATGGCTGTTATATTGATATTTTGCAGGCAAAACTTACAGGCTTAGAATTTCAAATGTTGGATTGTCAACTTCATTAAATTTCAGGATTCAGGGACACCTGCTGAAGTTGGTAGAAGTGGAAGGATCCCACACAGTTCAAAGTACTTATGACTCCCTGGACATCCATGTGGGTCAGTCATATACAGTTCTCGTTACTGCCAACCAGCCTTCAAAAGATTATTACATAGTAGCATCCACCCGTTTCATAAAACCAGTTCACGCTGGGGTAGGATTCTTCCATTACAGTAATTCTAATCAGCCTGCATCAGGCCGGCTTCCTCCGGGTCCTCCTAGACGCATTGAGTGGTCTCTTAACCAAGCAAGAACCATCAGGTATGGCAAATATACAGTATCTTTCTATAGTTTATGCGTGGAAAATAAACAGTATCTTTAGATAAAACTTTTGAAAACTTCTCAGAAAACAGAATCGGAAGAAAACAAATGCTTTTGCACCTAACCTTCTCTGGTATCATCACACTTCCCAATGAACATTTTCTGCATCATTGGTAAAAACACGTGTGTTTTGACTAGAGGCATCAATCAAGCCAATATTGTGTTCTCGCTTCTGATTATCAGTAGTTGTTTAAGAAGATTTATTAATCTGCTTTGTAGGCCAACTATCCTGATCATGCCGTTATGCTGCATCAATGTCATTGTCGGAGATACTTTTGGTCACGTTTCTTCTTATGTCCAATCTTCTGAATGATGTGAAATATTAAGCTGCCCCATTTGGAAAATGCACTCTGCTGCCTTTCTGAAATCTTCAAATCTAATTTAACTTAGGGTGACATTAGAGCCCTGTGATGGTATAATTTCTAAGTAAATCTCCTAGTATTATTCTTATTCTTCATGAGTGCTATGAAAATTAACTGCATCGTCTAGGCAAGTGTCAAAACTATATAACTTCTAAGCCAAACTTCAACTTCCAGATCAACTGTATCATTTCTAAACACTAGAACAACAGCTTTCCTTGCATCCAAGACAGCTCTGCAACTCCCATATATCCGAATTGCACATATACTATCATTAAGATCCAGACCTTCATTTTGAACCTTAATGTTGATACTACTGGCCTAGATTCCTAGATTGTGCTTCTGACTTTCATTTTGAACCTTAGTGTTGATACTACTGGCCTAGATTTCTAGATTGTGCTTCTGACTTGTTGGGTTAGTGTGCTCGCAGACTTTGTGCCCCTACAGAACTCTTGTACTCATAGATTTGGACATTCACCTTCATTCTGTTCATCCATGTCGAAGATGACATCCTCCTTTTGTGGCTTTACCTGAACTTGACCAAGCTAAAAATCCCCTAGCTCGTCGATCAAAAACAAAATTTAGAGTTGAATGAGAAAACTTTCAGCCCCACCCCAAAGTAACCCCTTTAAACTTAAAATCTAAAACATAAAACTCCTATTTTTCTTAAAAAAATAAGATAATTTAATTTTTCCCATGATAACCCTTGGTCCTTCCCTATCAGTTTAAAATCAATTGTCACCCTTAAAAATCAAAATCACAGATTTCTTGTGATTCAAATCTTCTGATATCAATATTTTTAAGACTACTTTAGTTTCCTCGGTGGTTCAAACACTCTTGTGATTGAGCTTAAAAATATCATCCCAATCAAATCCTCCAATCTTCCAAATCAGCTTTGCAATCCCTATTCACAGCTTTTTTTATCATTGATATCACCTATCGTATTAGATTACAATTTAAATTTAACTCATGTAGTTATTAGTAATCTTGTTAAAATTTAGTTGTGTTCCTTACTTTCTGTTCATTAAATTATATTTTTGTAAATTGCAGATGGAATTTAACAGCCAGTGCAGCTCGCCCCAACCCACAAGGTTCATATCACTATGGGTCAATAAATGTAACAAGAACAATCATTCTGGCGAACTCAGAAGTTCAAATCAACAATAAACAGCGATATGCAATTAATGGGGTTTCCTATGCCCAAGCTGACACACCCCTGAAGCTGGCTGACTTCTACAATATCTCAGGAGTTTTCACTCTGAATAACATTCCCGATCACCCAAGAAAAGGGGTTCAACTCCAGACCGCTGTAATGTCTGGCGAGTACAAGTCCTTCGTTGAAATTATCTTTTCCAACCATGAGAAAACTGTTCAAACCTGGCACATAGACGGTTATGCCTTCTTTGTTGTTGGGTATGTTTTCTATAGTAACAAAACCCTTAAGCTTCTCTGCTCCTGGAATAGGTCTTTCTTTTAATTTTCTTGAGGTTTAACCCCTAGAAAAAATGTTGGTGTGCAGTATGGACAGGGGTCGATGGAGTCCTGCAAGCAGGAAAAGTTACAATTTGTTCGATGCAATATACCGTTGTACTGTGCAGGTAAACCCTTCTCTGCATATGCGAAGTCCCTTGCTAGGTTACAATGATCTCTTACTTAGAAATCATAGGTAATTTATGCTGAGCATAAATTTATTCATATCAGGGAGGATCTTTCTAATAATTCTGATAGTAGTACTTGATATAATATCTACATTTGTTGATTTAATGTTCAATTTTTTATAATATTGTACTAATAGTTGTGACTTTAAAATTGCTATTGCTGATGATGACTACCCAATATTGAATGAAATGTATCCCTTAGTATTAAATAGCAATCAATCACGTGATACTACATCAACTGCACAAGAAAGAGTCTTTCTTTTGTACATCTATCAGTCTCACTCTTTTTGGGCTGTTTTGAAACCCTTCGCAAAAAAATGCTGATGTGGCATCATATTTGACAATGTGACCCTGAAACCTTAGTTATGAGCAGGGACTTGTCAAATAAACTATCGTAAAAAAATAGGAGTGATTTGAAATTTCTACATAAGATTTTGAGAAAAACAAAATTAAGATACTGAACTACTAAGTCCTCTCTCCTATAAAATAAACTGATCCTCAACTCTACCATATGTTCTTCATACTCATAACCATATAAAGACAGATGGAATTCTATAATTTATTACCATAATACAATATTTGTTCATATATGCAACTTGAGTTTATATGGGTTTTTGCAGGTGTATCCCAGGTCCTGGACTGCAGTTTTAACCTCACTGGACAATGCAGGGATGTGGAATGTAAGATCTGCATCATGGGAAAGGCAATACCTGGGTCAGCAGTTTTACCTTAGGGTTTTTGGTGGGTATAACCCAAGAGATGAGTTCCCTGTTCCCTTAAATGCTCTCAAGTGTGGCAAGGCTAAAGGCTATCACACAGCGGGACAAAGCACCCCCTTAACAGACGAATGATCACATTCAATGTAATCCATTTAATATTTCATTATATTAAATTATTTTTGAATAAACAAGGGCATAAATTTTCACAGCTTCAGCTTGATTTTAATGTCCTTTAGGCCAAATTGGTCTCTGGAACTTATCAGAGTGTGTCTACATATATATTTGGAAGATTGTTTGGTGCTTACATATACAGACAATTGCTTATCACCACCTTTTCTCTTTTCATCATGGGTATAACATGATAGCTATCAACACATTGTTGAAATATGAAGACTAATCAGTATCAGATGCAATCAATGAATACTAAGCAGCATCAGAACCTCGGAATCAAGGTTTTTGATTCTTGAAATAGTAAGGGATTGTTCTTTATACTGAACTTAGAGTTGAAGGAGACAGAGTTTTGAGTTCAAATTTAGACACTGTTTCAGTGTGCCTGAATGAGAGGAAAGGTTAACAACCTTCATTGTACTTGCGGACAATGTGCTCCAAGTAGAAATTTATTATATCTAATTTATTATCTTCTAAATTCATCTTTGAAGATATCCATGGAAGAATTACCCTTTATGATGTTAAATATGTAATGGAAGTATAATTTTGATTATTTTTTTAGGTTGAAGTTCATATCCATACAACTATTTTCAGCAGGCGCATTCTTTCAATATTATAAATTAGAGTTTTGGTTCCAATTTGAGCTGTTGAAGAAAACAAATTACTTTGATTCTGTTTTGACTTGGACTAGTGAAATGATTGAAGGGAAATAAACTAAAGGACAAGGCTATTTTTGTTTTTATTTATTAATTTTTTTCTTAAGAAATAAAATTTGAAGCTTGAAGTTTTTTTTTATAATATCTATTATATGGTATATAACTTCATTTCATAAATTTTCTTTATGTATAATTTTATTTTTATCTAATTTATTATGATTTTGAATAATTTATTTACAATTTTTTGGTAAAACATAAGGAAAACATAATTGCAATTTCTAGTTGTTTTTATAAAAAACAATGCAAGAAAATATACAATTAAGGATAGAACAATATTGAGGAATTAGCTCATGTCATGAAGAGTAGCATAAAAGAAGCTTACATGACACCATATAATATCTTCAATTCTAATGAAAAATTTAGTTGAACTATATTTAATTATGAAGTTTACTCTTTCCTAAATAGTCATGGAAATTTCATTTGATATATTAATGATATTTAAAATTTCATTTGATATATTAATAATATTAGATTTCCACAATCTATAGTGAATAATGCAATATTTTTTTTAATTAGATTGTGTAGAGTTTCTTTTTTCATCAACTATTTAGGTCACATCATAGTGTGATCCGAAACACTAATGAAAAGAAAATTTCTATGCAATTTAATTTAGAAACAATCACATTATTTGATTGACACATGTATATGTCATCCTTATGATTTTTAATGTGTATCATTCCAAGTTGTTGCAACTTACCTAACAACTCCTAATAGCCAAACTAAGCTTCTAATTCAACCAATATGAATCAACACATTTTCTTATCTTTATTGCATTTAAGGAAATCTAAGATCAAGGTTGATTCAAACATAAATTGATAGGTTATTGTACAAAAAATGGTCTTATAAGACAATAATATAGAAGAACAAATAACTAATGACCCATAGATGATCTTTATTAGTGTCAATTGTATCACATCTTTAATCAATTTTTTTATAGATCTTGGGTCATTATAACCATAATTAATTTATATAAGGACTATTTAATCCTTTCTTTTGAGACTAAAAATATATATAATAGCATAGCTCCAAAAAAAATCCACCATTAAAGCATATATAAGGAAAAACATCAAGACATTTGTCGCAATCAACATCAATATAAGATGTCAAAGTGAAATTGAACCTTTTGGATACCATAATCCAAAATCTTTGGTGCCCTTCAAATATCTAAAGATCCTCTTTACTGCCATAACATGTGACTTTTTTTTAGTTCTTACTGAAATCTGATTGCTAAGCTATAACATATATGATATTTGGTCTAGTAGTGGTCAAATACAATAGTCCTCCAATCATTGATCCATACTTACTTGCACCAACTTTTGGTGAATCATCTTCTTTAGTCAACTTACATTCGGTAACAAGTGGAGTACATTCCAGTTTAGAATTCTCCAAACCAAACTTATTCAATAATTTTGTAATATACTTGGGGATTGAGAAATGAAAATTCCTTTATTGTTCTAATTTACCTTTAATCCATGAAAGAAATTCAACTCACCAATTATAGACATCTCAAATTCCTTCTACATCTCCTTTGTGAATTTTTTGCACGAATCATCTTTTCCTCCAAAAATTATGTCATCACATAAACCACAACATTTAAGATTCGATTTGAATAAATTATGTAATATAAATTACTAAACTAGTAGATCATTTCTTAAAAAAATTTCCAAACAGATACTTATCCAATCTTTCATACCAAACTCTAGGTTCTTGCTTTAATCCATACAATACTTTCTTCAATCTACATGCAACATTCAAATCCTTTTCAGAATTGAATCCCTCTAGTTGTTCAATGTAGACTTCTTTCAATTCTCCATTCAAGAATGTTTACTTAACATCCATATGCTAAACCTTGAAATCTTTAACTGTTGCAAATGCTAAGAATATCTGGATCACCTCCATTCGGGAAATAGGGGCGTACGTTTCATCAAAATCAATAACTTCAATTTGAGTGCAGCCCTTGCAAACCAATCTTGCCTTTTTTTTCTCATTACCTTTCCATTTTCACCCAGCTTGTTTTAGAATACCTATCTTGTGCTAATCACATTCTTATCAGTCGATCTGGGTACAAGTTCCCAAGTTTGATTCTTCTCTATTTGATCAAGTTCTTTCATTTCTCTTACCCAATTTTGATCATTACATGCTTCTTCTACAATTTTAGGCTCAATTTTTGAAAGTAAACATAATAAAACTTCTCTTGTACTACTCTACTTCTTGTAATAAAACATTTATTCTTATCACCTATAATCTGATTCTCTAAATGATATCTTTGTACATACCTTGGGGTCTTAGATGTAGATTTTGGAGTCTATCTTGTCTCTTCTTCATCTTCTTTATTGTCTTCTTAAATCCATTTTCCTCTGTATTAGATTCATATTAAAGGTGTTTCTCAGAAGTTTTCTTAACATCTTCATCAACCTTCACATTCACACTTTCAAATATCTTATTTAGTCTCTTTTTGTAACACCAATACACTTTTCTCTTTGTAGAATATCCTAGAAATATACCTTCATCAACTCTGTTGTCAAACTTGCCAAGGCTATCTTCATCTCTTTGAATGTAGCATCTGCTTCCAAAAATCATCTTCAAGTATTTCATTGTGGGTGCCCTTCAATTCGATAGCTCATATGATGTCTTACCATACTTCTTCCAATAAAGGACTTTGTTAAGTGTGTACACAATTGTATGAATTGCTTCTCTCCAAAAGACTTCTAGTAAACCCTCATCTTTGATCATTGTCCTTGTTGCTTCTTGCATTGTTTGATTCATCATTTTCACTACACCATTCTATTGTGGTGTTCTAGGGACTGAAAACTATATTTTAATGCCATGTCTTTGACAAAAATTGTCAAACTCGTTAGAAGTAAAATCTCATTCTCTACCATATCTCAAAATTTAATCTTCCTACCAACTTCATTCTCAACTCTTTCTTTAAATATCTTGAATTTCTCAAATGTTTCTAACTTCTCTCTCATAAATACAACCCATGATAATCAGGAATAATCATTAGTGAAAAGTATGAAATATCACTCACCTTGTAAGCTTCTTATTCTGGTAGGACCACATACGTCAATGTGCACGAGATCTAGTAAATTGTTAGATGAATGATCATTTGCCTTGAATGAATTTCTTGTTTGATTTCCATCCTAGTTCATCTCTTGAAAATAATTATGTTTGGTTTACATAGTCTTGGTAAATCTCTTACTACACATAATAAATTTATCCTTACCAAGTTGTCAAATTTGATGTGGCCCATCCTCCGGTGACAAAGCCAATTGTCATGAGACCTAGATAATAAAAAAGTTTATGTAGCTCCTTCAAGTTGATACATGTTCCTTCCTATTCTCTTTCCACTTGTAGTAACTATTCTGGACTTCTTTTAGATCTCACAACCTTTATTCTTAAATACAAAATCATAGCCATTTTCACACATCTATCCAATAGTCAAATAATTGTGACACAAACCCTTCACATAGTAAACATTGTCAGAGTTATGATTTTCATCAAAAGTAATAGAACCAATTCCAACAATATATGCTACTTTATCATTAGAAAATTTAACATGACCACCATCATATTTCTCAAGTGTTACAAATTTTATTTTATCACCAGTCGTATGATTTTAACATCCACTATCAATCAACCATTCATTCTTATTTCTTCTAACAAATAATACAGTCTTAGTATTATCATCAAATTCCTAGCAAATGTTAGAAATATCACATCTAGGCTTTTCGTCTTCTACAAATAATAAACAATCCTCTTATTTTTATTCATCATCTAATATATTGACATCTTCATTAACATAGTAGGCTTTCTTATTGAACTTCTTAAATTACTTCCTAGATCCTTTCTTTGAACACCGAGTAGCTAAATGACCAATTTTCCCACATCTAAAGAATCATACATTTGTATTTTCTAGTATCTTTCTTCAAATTCCTTCCAAAGTTCACTTCTATACCATTTGAATTATAATCATCTAGATCTTCCTCTATCTTTGTAGCTTTAAAGGTTGTCACTAATCTGCCCTTACATTATTTGAATTTCTTCAACTCAAACACAGTTAGGGTGCCAAATAATTGTTCTCTAGAAAACTTCTTTGGATCATAAACTTCCTTAATAACTAAGATCTTATGATTGTAGCTCTCCAATAAGGTCACTGAGATCTTCTCCATAACATATTCATCAGTTATAGTACCTCCTTGGTTCTTGACTTCACTCACTACATTGTCAACCCTCTGAAAGTAACTTGTAATATTGTTACCTTCTTCCATTCTCAGATTCTCATATTGACACTTAGCTATTAGCTTCTTAGATAACTTAAATGTATCATTCCCTTCATAGACCTTTTTAAATTTTTCCCAAAATTCATAGGCAATCTTCCATGAAATAACCTTAGTCAACTTAGTTTTTGATAAAGCACTAAAAACTACATACTTTTCTTTCTCATTCTCCTCATATGTTGAAATTTTATCTTGAGTAGTAGGGTCATTCTGAGGTGGAACATATTTCATCTCCATAGTTTTCCAAGTAATGTAGCTGATTGAAATCATGTATCCGCTCATCTTCTTTTTGGACAAAAACTATAATCAGATCCATCAAACATAAGAATATACAATTTTTGCACCATTGGATCTACCTCAAGATGTTAAGCTCTCTCCACGGAACCAAAGATTTGATACCGATTGGTGAACATGTTAAATAAATGAGAAGAGAGGTGAATCAATTATTATCAAACAATTTCCTTAACCTTTGTTAATCTAGTAAATACTTAAAGCAATTAGAAATGTATAGAAAATATGAACATGAAAGCACCAAAATATCACCACGAACACCAAAATTTACATGAAAACCCAAGATGGGAAAAACCATGAAGAAGATAATTCTCATGAAAATAACACCATTTAAGGTGATTTTTACAAAGGCTCATTACTAATTTTATCACTACTGGTAGGCTTACTAGCAGTTGGGCTAACTACCTAGAAATTAGAAAGGCTCACTGCCAATACAAATAGGCTCACTACCAGTACCACGGGGGCTTCAATTAGTGAACTTGAATTATAGAATGTGTATTTGTGACATACTAAAGAATCCCCCCATTTTCAAAAAATATTTCCCCAAACTCCCTTTTTGTCACCCCCCTCCAATACTCCCCACACTTATTTTCCTATATAAACCCCCACCCCCACCCCCAAAAAATCCCCTCCCCCTATTTAGGAAATATATTTTCCCTTTTTTTCCCATTTTAAATCCCCCAATATATTGAAGATCTTGTGGCCAATACAAATATGCTAAGTGCTAGAATATAAGAAATAAAAATGAATCCACAAATGAAATTACTATACCAATAATCAACAACACATAAATAATATAATAGTTAGCTATTGGTTGCAATAACTTGCATATACATCAATACATAGATCTTCCCTTGTATATTACTCACATACTAGTGTATCATGCAACAAATAGAATCATCGCTCTCTTATACCATGTCATGCCAACAACTAGGTTGACCTAATCCAATTTGAAATAGGTCACACCAAAGGATTCCCATAGTGGAAGGAATGAAACATGAACCACCTCACTCAATGCATCACTCATAACAATACATTGCACCATCATCGAGATCTTTGGAACCAACATATAGGATATATACTTTACAATAAAAATACTTGGACAAATATCAACAACTACTTTCTAGATAGGACTAGGCACAAACAAATGAACCATATTATGTTGCAATTAAAATGGGACAAATACCAACATGACTAAAGACAAATCTTTATGACACACCATCCAAAGAACACTCTACCAGATCACCAAAACATCCAATCGACATCTATACATAGGATATGTTGACATCAATGACAACAATTAATGATAAAAATAATGATAGTATCATCCTCACATTCTAACAATCTTCTCTATTGGGAGTTTCATCTCTAAAGAGTTAAGACCCTTAAGTACACCCAAAACTAATGACCCTAAAATATAGAAGCAACATTCCACTTCACAACTTTATTTGATAGTGAAGATAAATATTCTAGAGCCTTCTTCTTTGTTTCCACAAGAGAACTATTCTAATGCACCATGCATGCATCCAAATTTTACAAGGTTCCTATCAGAAAACCCTTAGTATGCACCACAAAACCTCTATTCACACTACATCTAGATTGCAAGAAAAAAAATTGTACACCAACATTACTCAATCTAAACTTATAGAGAGAAGATTTAGTGCCAAACTTGAGATGTGCATAATACTATAAATCCCTTTTATGCTAAATTAGGGTATCTAATATTGACTCTTCCATGACCAAAAACCCTCAAATAAGAGTCATCATTGAGATACTCCTTCCCACCATTATATTCTTCATAATTTAAAAACCAACCCCAATGTGAGGTCATGTGAAAAGATCCACTTTAATATTAGCCACATATCTTCAAAAACATCCATTTCCAAGGCTACATTAAATGCTCTATTGTAATCCTAGGAGGATTTATCTAAATCTGAAGTAGAGGGTCTCTTCTTCTTCTTATTCTTCTTTTGTTCCTTACATTCTTTAAAAAATGACTAGTTTCTCATAGTTCTAACACTTTGATTTAGACTTTCCAGGAGGCTTAAATCTCCAATAGGATTTGGAATTTCCTCTTTTTACTTTCTTTTCCTTCTTCTTTCCTTTCTCTTTTGATTTACAAAAAACCACAAGAGCATCCTTAGCTGACTTTGATTTCTTCCAACACACCTCTTCAAAACTAGTAATGTTACCACCTCATCCATCTTAAAATTGGTGGTTTACAAGGTGGTCCTATGAGTAAGACAAAGAACACAATGGAAGAAGACAATGATCGTCCTCCTTGATCATATCACTAATAGAACTATACTAGGGAACTATCATGTTAAATAAATTGAGATGATCAACAATAGATTCTGCATATCCATATTCATAGAATGTATATTATTTCTTAGGAAAATCTTATTTTCTAGGATATTGTCTGATAAAAATATCCAATATTCTTCCAAAGATGTTTCATAGTCTTTTCCCTGTGGACATTTGATAAGATAAAATCTACCATATAGAGCCCTAAGAGGCCCTTATCTTTTTGATCCAATGTATCCCAAAAATCTTATGTTGTAGTTTAAGGTTTTGCTCTAGATATTTAAGTTTATATATCTTGATCTATGAGAATATCTTCCATTATTAACTTCTATAGTTAAAATTTGTTTCCATTAAATTTATCCATATCATTTTTTTCTAATGGGTAAGTGCACCAATATGGTGTGCAAAAAAGTGGCCACCTCCTTGAAAAAACAAAAAAAATCATAACCCGCTTGGGTTATTCAAAGTTTGAAAAACTAGGCTTGGCAAAGCCGAGCCTTTGCCAAACCACAAAAAACAATAAAAAAGCTTATGTAATTCAAAATGCGTACGCATTTTGACTGTCATAGTTTTTTTTTTAAAAACCCACGTTTTGACTCACTCTCTTCATGCCAAAACTAAGTTTGGAGGAGAGAGGAGGAAGAGAAATCGCCAAAACCCAAGTGGGTTCTTATTGTAATTGAATTTCCTTTCCATATTGTTGATTTTGAAACCATGCCATGTTGTCGAATAGGCAAGAATTTGTTTTTTTAAAAAAAATTTTGTTTCAATTTTGATTGAGTGGGGTTTGTTGAATTGATTTAAGTTTTTTAATTATTTTGATGTTAAATTCAGAAAACAATCCCCAACCATGAAAGAGACATCAAAGACCTCTTTAAACACCTGAAAATATTGATAATGATGGAAATGAGAAACAAGAGAGCCCTCCAAATGTAGCCCCACAACAAGAAAACCCATTGCCAAACCCAAATCCACCGCCAAACCCGAATCCAAAACCCCCGCCTCCTCCAATAGGTCATGTTGATGCCACAAAAGAGGACCTTATCAATTGTCTTCAACAAAACAGTGCCCAAATATCCATATTGGTTAATAGGTTGAGGACCTCTAGTTTTGAGCACCACTCATCCCTCGCCATTTCCTTAGAAATAATGGCCAATAGTGCAAATGAGGTGTCTAAGGAGGTTATAGCATGGGGTTCATGGAGGGATAGATGTCGTGCATTTTATGTTGATGGATTGTCATATGATCAAGTTAAGAAAAGAGGATACTTAAAGAAGACATGTGTGCTCTTTTCACTGATCCTATTAGTAGTAACTCCCTAGAAATTACTACGAATTGGTTTCTCATACATTGGTGTGTTCATAATAAGATGAGAGATGCATTTTGGGATAGGTGGTATATGGTCTTTGACCAAGCACCCTGTAATAATTGGGAGGTGTCTTTATATTTTTTGAGAAAGATATTTTGTGAGTTTATCCTTTGTGAGAAGCCAAATTAATTTGACACCCGATAGTTCCAGGGTAGAGGGAGAGGCTTTGCACATGATAGAGTTGGGGCCCATAGGATGGTAGAGCCACAACACAGGAGGCATCTAGCTAAAAAAACATAGTTCATATTGTGGTCCCGATAGTAGTGAAGGAGTCTATTTATTTGTAGACCCTTCAAGCACCTACATCATTGATTGATGTCATTATTGAGCTTGAGACACAATTAGTCAATGTAGAGGGTGGATCAACACATGTACCACCTCCATAATCACCAGATGCTCCATTTGGCTTAGCCCATCCCATTAAGCATATGTGCCCCAGTTGTCAGGGTATATGTACCGGGGTAGATACCGATGTGAATGAGGATGGTTCAACATCCCATTCGTGTACACATTATGGGAGTAGATGCCAAGCATTCTCTATTGAGGATGTGGCCCTCACAAATGACTTGTTGACGATGGTGTTTTCTATGAGACAAGTGCATGTATGTTTATTTGTGGTTTGACATGTTATTAATTTTAATCACCTAAATCTTATAAAAGTAAATAAATATTTATTTAGAAAATAAATTACATTGATATATGAATAATATGCATTGTAGGGTGCAGCAGGTGATACACAGAGCACACCACAAAGTGCTCATTCGACTAGACGTGTACGTGTAGCTTTGAAACGTGAGGTATAGTTTTTAAATATTCATAAAAATAGAATAATTTATTGGTGTCAAGATATCTTTTCTTAATATGTATATTTATTTGATGTTTTATAGGGCTTGTTCGAGGTTGAGATGTCCAAAGTTGATGATGTGATGCTTTCTATGATTGACTTTGGCCTAGAGAGGTTTGTTGTATCATATTTTTCACACCTCTTATTTATAATTTTAAATGAACCTATGTGTTATCATATTCATTTCTCTTATGTTGATTTTTTTTCTACTAGGTGTAGACACCTAAATTTGATTACATTATTTAGTAATTTTACTTAGTCTTCTCCTAAGGTATTTTATTAATTAAATATTATTATTTAATTAATTTATGTCATCCTCTAGCTAATTAATTTAATTAATTAACTATAGTCCAATTAATTGTCTAAATGAAAAACCCATAGTCTGACAATTAATTAAATCCCTATTCTTCTATTAATTTAAATAGATACACCTATCTAAATAAATTAATTCACAAACCCCTTTTTCCTCCCACTTGGAATTAAATAAAATATTTAATTCTAAATCCTATTTAATTAGCTAAAAACTCATGCTTAGCTAATCTAACCCTCCACTTATTCTCTCTCATCCCACTTGCCTCATAATCCAAGCCTAATCACCCCTTAAACATGTACACAATCATAATCCATGGATTAAGAACTCTTAAGCCCACTCAAGTCAACCCTCACATTAAATGATCTTACACACTTGTCCCCCTCTCACACCTTCCAAAGTGGACATGTCCCTCAAGGATTTGGCCTCTCCTCTCATCCTCCTCCATTGTGACACTTGTCACAATGTTGTGCATTTGAGAAAGCACAATCCATGTGCTCTCCCTTGGATGCATCTCCACCCTTCCTCAAGTTTGCATCTTGACCATCCATTTCATACCTCCTTTCTGTAAAAGAGAAACCCTCTTCCTTCATTTTCATCCACCATTGAAGAAAAGTTATTATGCCCATTTTTCTCTTAAAGCTTGAAGCATAGTTCATGAGCACACATCCAATCTTTGGACAAATCCTCTACATCTTGAAGGTTTGCTTGAGGGTTTTTGCATTGCTTTTTGAGTATTTTTCTTTCATTTTGTAGGTCTAATATTAAGTGTTATCTAGCTTGTTTTGTTGAATGTTTAGCTTGCTTTCCATTCCTTAACACTACATTTTAGGCATTACATTTTGGCACACCCGGTGGACCCACTTCAAGGGTCATTTCTCTTCATCTCTCTCATTCTTCTTTGCAAAAACTAACCCAAAGAGTAAGGTTTTTTGTTGTTTGAGTTTGTAGCAAGGGTTTTTTGGGTATTTTGCAGGTTCAGGGCGGAAGAGGAGACATTTGCCCAGACATTCCTGCCTTTGGATTTTACACAGCACCAAAATTTGAAAAATTCTCAATTTTGCAGGAACGCTTGTACGGATGTGAGAACGCTGATTTTGTCATAGGAATGCTTGTACGGGCCCCAGGAACGCATTCCCATAATGAAAACTTCTATTTTTCCATCTCTTTCTACTCTCTGTCCTGACTTTACTAGTGACTAACTGTACCCTTTTTGCAGGAATGCACATTGACCAGGCAAGATTGCGTGTGTACTTTTTGTAAGCCGTACGATATTTTTTGTTGTTTTTATTTTTTTGCCCTCATTCCCGCAATGCGAGATCATTGTTTGACTATTGTGGGAATATTGTTTGACTTGGTATGAGTGACTGTTAACCCTTTTGTATGGCGTATGACCCTGTCATTTTTTCTAAAGTTTCTACCTTCATTCCCGTAACACGGGATTGATTGTTGACTTGCGGGAATGCCAGTTTGACTATGGGAATGCATCCGCAAGTATCGAGCTCTATTTTCATTTATTATTCTATCATTTTTCTTTATATCTGACAGTTCGCAGGAATGCCAGTACGACCTTTATAGGAATGCAATTTTCTTTGTTGCATGTTTGTAGGTCTTTGCGAGAATGCTGGTTAAAAATTTTTAAAAAAAATTAACTCACTTTGCTTTGGTGCATTAAAAAGAATAGTGTATGCTTAAACAACACTTCATCATTTCAATTTGGGTTTAAAATCAACAAAAGATAAAATTGAACAAAGAAAACACCACACTTCATTTTGGTGCTTAAAATCAACAAACTCAATGTTGAATGCATAAGGGACAAAGAATCAATGCAATGAACACTTCATTTGGTGCTTAAAATTGATCAAACAAAGTCTTGAATGCTAAGAGGAGTAACACTTTCCTTGTTTTTTGCAAAGTAATCTCTATTTTTCAAGCATTGTCATTTACCTTTCAAAAAAAGAACCTTGCATATTAAACATGAGTGTTTGATGTTCTAGAATAGAAAACACTTAGTCTAAACTAGGTTCAATTTGGAATGAATACTTCTTGGCGTGTTTGAAGGAGTGTTTTTCAACACTTCTTTAGATTTTTTTCATTTTTTGCATAAACCTTGTTAAAGTAAGTGATGTGGAACCAATTCACTTGTATCTATATCCTCTCCCCTTGCCTTCACGGATCTTGGGTGAAGAGAAAGATCAAGTCTAGTTGATAAAAGTTCTAGCAAGGCTTGTCTAGCAAGAAGCACGTCCTCTCTAGAGAATGACCTCAAACCAGTAAATTCCCCAACCAGTATATAAATAAGGTGTTGAGTAAATTCTCACCTTATCCCCGCAAGCTCGGGTGAGGCACGTTGATGGTACCTTGAGGTAGGTGAATATCCCTATGATTTTGGCATGGTCAACTAGGCTCTTAAGTGAGTCACACACGTACAAACTAATTGGGGGGATGTCATGGATCTTACTAGAAGTCATTAATCAGAAGCCCACCTGATCTACTCCTAAAATTATCATAATCTCTATGCAAGGATCGACCCAAGTGGTTTCCCGAGTCACCTAAAGATTACTCACCATCTGTATTCCTCTTTTGGGATACCAAGTTGTGGGCAAAGGTTGTGATACTAGCCTTTCTTGTAGGTAGAAATTGCTTGTGCGTGTTCTAAAAGTTACAAAACCAATGAAAATATCTGTTGAACATACACAATAAAAAATTTCTACAAATAAATCATTTTCCATGTCAGTCTCATCCTCCAATCTAGAAGTCACCCAAGCCTCCAAAATCCTGTCATCCAAGTCTCCTAATCATGGTCTTCACATCATCCCGCATCCTTTCCATCCATTATTATCCTCCTTCCTCCCCATATCCTAGGCTGGCAAAGTCATCTTGGTCATCCCTCATCCCCTTTCCATCCTATTTAGAGTCATTCTTTCCTCCTATCTTGAGCTTGATCCAAATCTCAATCTGAGCTTATTGACCATCCTAATCTGAGATTTAGTTTTCCTTTCATCCTCATCCTTCATCCCCATCCAACTCATCTAAAATTATCATGTACCAATTCCTTTATGATGAGTTCGGTCATCCCACCTTTTCTCCCACTTTATCCTATTCCAATAATGATGATAGTCTTGTTGATCATGATGAATACTTTGAAAACCTTAGCAAGCTTGCTCCAAAAATCCCTCAGAATCCAATCATCCCTCCAAACTACCCCACCAGCTCTTCATACATATACACTAGTACTCCTTATCATACCTTTGACAAGGGAAATCCATTATCCACACCTTCTTCCTATATTGTACCCACTCATCCTCAAAATCAAGTATCAAGTATCCTTCATCCATATACCCCACTTATTGATCCTCTTCCATATCTTGACATCATTGATTAATTCTCATGCATTGATTCCACCCAGTCCCCATCCACTTCTCCTCCTCCTAGCATTATCCAAGCCATGTCCAATGAACCTCATGATTTCACCCCTCTTCTTGCCATCACAATCGTCGAATCTCCCACCTTTTCATCCATACCATCCGAAGAGTTTTCCTCTCTTCCTACCATCACAATTGGAGAATCTCCCATCCTTTCATCCATCCAATCTAAAGAGTCCATCCATACATCCCCCATCACTCTACCCACATCCATCCAATCTAGTGAAGATCTTTTCAAAAGCATGTTCAATCATCCATTGAACTAAGTCAAGATCCAATCCCTTCACTCCCTCTATTTCCTATTCTATTGATTCCATCACCCCCCATCCAAGATCCCATCATCCCAATTCTTCCAATCCAAGAGCTTATAATCCAATTTCCTCCAAATCAAGATCCTACCATCCCACTTCCTCCATTACATGATTCATTGCTCCCATCAACTCCATCTCAAGATCCATTACCATCCCCCAATCCCATTCAAGATCATATCATCCCATCCCTTCCACTTCATGATCATCTAACTGCTATCCCACCACCATCACTGTATCCCCTTGGTCCACTTATGTTTTTCAATTATGGCCCACTTGAAGTAGAAGAAATAAGTTTCATATCTTCTACCACGACACCTAATACTGGAAGTGTATCTTATTCCCCATGTCAGAAGCATCCTTTCTTGTATAAAATGCTCAAAAAATGGAATTAACAAGGTAAAGGCCTAGGTGCTCATGAATAAGGAAATCTAGAGCCCATACAAGACAAGAAACATCCAAAATCATGTGGTATTGGGCATACATCCGAAGAAGGCACTTCCTCTAGAAATGTTGGTACAACTAAATCCAAATGCAAACATCCTTCCAAAATCACAACTTCATCTTTCCATCATCCCTCCAAAGCCTACAAAGCCATTCCTCCTCCTCCTCCATCATTATAACCCAAAATAACCTATCACACTCCTCCTTCATCTTCCAAATCCATTTTGGGTCCCTATGTCCCAAAATCTACCATTACATGTCCTCCACATACCAAATCCATTTTGGGGCCTTACATCCCAAAATATCATCCCCCATCTTATCCTACTCAATCCTTCATCCACCATAAAGGTCCCCTCCCATACATTCCTAGTTAGGATCAACAAAGGCATAGTCCCACATCTCCTATCTATCAATATCCTTCCATCTCTCCATCCATATTTCTTCCATCTCCCAATCCATCATCACCCTGCCCACCATCAGTCCATCTTGGCTTTCCAGCCCATCTGGGGCATCATCTCACATATCTATTCATCATAGCCTTCATCCACAATCCCTTGTGCATCCTATCCTATGTCTTGTACCGTAGCATCAGTCATGTCCCCACCTAGGCCCATTTGTACATATGTGTCTTTAGGTCCCATTCTTTGTGTCAGTCAGTCCTTGCATCATCATGACTTGTGTCCCTATCTAGCTAGCACTTCAGCAACCATCCCCTAGTCCCTTTGAGGTTTAAGTGTCTCACTTGTCTCTTGTCATAGGAATCTTAGTCTAAATCAATCCACCATCGGTCTTCGTAGGATGTATCCTTCCTCATATCAGACCAATCAAATCAGTCATCAACCATCATCCTCTTTATGGAAAAAGATTTTGTGAGATACCTTTTATTTCTCTGGTACTTTTGGATCTTTGTTTATCTTTTAT